>BMAV01006553.1:143406-162486 GCA_019973955.1 Trichonephila inaurata madagascariensis | reverse complement strand
GGTAGGCCGTCCAATTACACTTCTACCTTTTCCAAACTGAACTTTCTCTAAATTACCATCCCGCTTACTAAAACTTCTGTCCTTTTAAAGGCTATTTTATTTGCATCTATACTTTCATTTCACTTCTTGGATTTGGGTTGGAAAAGATTTGGCATTAATCTTGGCCGTCAAAGAACCCAAAGGTTATGTTACAGAAAGGATGCGTGAGCCGTCACAACTCCCTCCAAGAAGCAAAACGTGATTTATTCGAGGGTCTACATGACCCTTAAAAAATTACGTGCCTAAATTTTTATTTCTGAATCTCCTCACTTTCTAAGTTTTATTTAAATTTTAACCTTGAATCCTCATTTTAATTCTTAATTTCAAATATTTAGCTTAAACTTTAATTTTTATTATTCATTTTAAAATTTCAAATTTAATATTCCTCCTTAATTTGAACTCTTGACAGCCACAATAAATTTTACTCAATTAACTAGACCAACATTAACAGTTTTGCATTTTAATCATGGTATATTCTCACTTTTACATATGTGGGTATACCTCATATGAGCGGAGGGACCTGGGAAAAAACCATCCTTGACTGGGATGGAAAAAAAACGAGGTCCGCATACCCCTTAACTAACTTAACTCTACTTAATTACTACTTAAAATACTATACAATCAGCATGTCTTCCATTGCTGTTCCATACAATTGAGATTACAAAGAGACTTGGAGGCTTGGTTTCTCCAAGTTGAGGATTTTTCAAATTGGAATTCAGGGTCTGTCACCCTGAAATAAAATCTCTTTAAGTTACTTGGCAATATCTATATTCACATAATACCAGTATGTTTCACAATTTTTATGCATTATATATCATTTTTAAATTACAACAAACTTTCATGTACACCCCGCATCTGGTTCCGTCAAACTCTCAATGAGTCGCGCGGCGAAGTTAATGTTATTGTTAGTAACCTGACTACGCCGCGCCTCCCTGAACCAGATGCACATTAATACGGAGAACAATATAACAATATATATATACACACACTATACAATTACAAACATTTTTCAATAAATCATTAAAATAAATAACCAAAGGAATTGTCGCATCTCACAAAGTCATACATCGAAGTAAACAAATGCATGATTACAATTGTTTTCTCCATCAATTGAGAAAAAAAAATTTTTACAAGTCAAAAGTTCAAAATATATATATATATATATACACTCTTTGTAGTGTCAACTTTTGCTTGGATTATAACTTTTAAACACCGCCCGAGACTTCCTTCTTTGCAATAATTCTTCCGACCACTTGTTGGAAATAACATAAAAATTCAACAATACAACCTAATTTTAATGGCTTGTCTCCCACTAGTACTTCCATTGACAAGGTGCTATCACTGTTCGCTCCTCTTCTCATTCCTCGGGTGCTCTTTGATCTCGTATATTGCCTGATGTAGGGTCTGTAGTTTTCTCTTTGGCTTTTCCTAGCTTGACTTGATTTCACTCCATTGGCCGGTCGGGAATCCTGATCCTGTTCCTTGCGTGGTCGTAGATTATAGAAAGCACTACCTTGAAACAGCTGCTTCCTTCCGGTTCTTCTTCCTACTTATATAAATATTATCTGATGACAATGGTCTTTTATTTATTTTATTGGGTCCGCGTTTCTGCCACTTCCTTTGTGGTCCACTTGACCAAGATCCATACAACCGTTTATCTCCTACTCTATCTGGACGCTTTATTTTAATTCTTGTCTTATTAGTGGAAAAAGAGCTAGGTAGTGATCTGATAAGTGATCCGCGCTTAGCGGCCCTATCCATGTGTTTCTCACATTGATTTGACTTGAGATTTATCCCTTTTTCCACTAACTCACGCTTTACATCAGACCCTTTCTTCTTACCATATTGCGACTCATTTGATCTTCGTTGTACGTTTTCCAAAATACTCGTTTCCTGACGTGAACTAATGTTATCCGAGCTACCTGTTCCGATCTCAATCTCGTCAAATTTCCTATGACGATATATTCTTACTTGATCAACATTGACGGTTAACCTTTTTCCTGACCTCCATATTACAATATTATTATTATTTCTTACTTCTAACACTCTATACGGACCTTCAAATTCTTGCTGGAAATTCGCGCATATCTTATTAGCTGCTGAACTTAAAGGGTGTGTCTCTAATAAGACCCAGTTACCTACCTTAATTTGTACATCCCGCCTGCGTCTATTATTATATTTTTCCCATCTTTGTATGTTTAGTTTTTGTTTTTAGTCTAGCTTCATCAAACAATTTCTCAATATTTCTTACTGCAAATTCAGTTCCGTCCGAAACCATTACTAATTTTTGAAATGGGTAATCAACTTTCGACCCAAAAATAATTCCGCAGTTGTTTTTCCCGTCGTTTTATTCACTGCTGTACGAATAGCATAAGCAAACTCACGTAAAAATTGGTCCCAAGTATCGTGTTGATCATTTACATAATTTGCAATCATTTGCACCAGATCGCGATTTACGCGTTCGGTTCTATTTGCCTGAGGTCTATATGCAACAGTCTTCACATGCCTTATGCCTAATCTTTCACTTAAAAGTTCAAAAATTTCGGATATAAATTGGGGACTGTTTTCACTTATTAATTTTATTGGAGCTCCAAAACGCGATTTAAAATTATCAAAAAAAGTATCCGCTATTATACGAGCAGAGGCCTTTTTAAGAGGTATAATTTCAGCCCATTTGCTGAAATGATCGGTAATTACTAAAACATATCGATTACGTCTCACTCTCGATGTAGGATACGGACCTAACAAATCTAACGTAACTATCTCATTTGGATAATTTGATACAATCGGATTTAATCGACCAGCTGGTAACGCGTTTTTATAATTATTAACTTGGCACATATGGCATGTAGAGACATATTGATCAATAAATTTTCTCATATACGGGAAATTACAAACGTCCCGTATTTTATGATAAGTTTTAAATCTGCCAAAATGACCTGCGATTGGCTTGTCGAGGAATTCGCGTAAGATGTCATTTCTTAAAGACTTTGGAATGTAAACACGCATTTCTCCTAACAACGTTGCGTGTTTCGCATAAAACAACAAGCCTTCAATTAGACGGAAATCGCGGTACCAATTCTCACATATCGTCACATTAACAGAGTTATCTTCCGGGTTTTCTAAATATCTATACATATGACCTAATTCTGGGTCATTCTTTACTCTGTTATTAACTGTTCTCGCGACGTAAGTACTAGATCTCTGATTATTGCACAATTAACTTTTTCTCCCATTATACTTTCAACCGGGTTTCTAGATAAAATATCCGCCACCGCATTTTGAGTTCCAGGTCTATGTTCCCATTCTATATTAAATTCCGCTAATTTGAGTGCCCATCTGATCATCCTACTCGACAAATTTTTTCCATGAGTTAAACGTGTTAAAGCAGCGTGGTCTGTAATAACTTTAATTGGCATCGATCCTAAATATGTTCGTAATTTGTTCAACGCCCAAACTACTGCTAGACATTCTCTTTCGATTACCGTATAATTCCTCTCCGCGTTGTTCAGATTACGTGAAGCAAATATAACTGGTCTTTGTCCTTGATTTAGAACTGCTCCCAAACCTATTGAACTGGCATCTGTAAATAATTCGAAGGGCTTTTCAAACTCCGGCAATTTTAAAACTGGCGCCATTGTTATGGCCGCCTTGACCGCTTCGAATGCCTTCTGCGCATCAGTGGACCAGAAGAATTTTTTTAATTTTCGTTTAAGATTATAAAAAGGGGCTCACAAAGATCAGCATAACTTTTAATAAATTTCGCTTACCACTGGGACATACCCAAAAACTTGGACACCTCCTTTGAGTTCCGTAGTGGTTTCATCCCTGGTATGGCTAGAACCTTTGTCTCATCCGTTTTGATTCCTTCCTTACTAATAATCAATCCTAAATACTTCAATTCTTCGCACCCAAATTTACATTTATCCTGATTTAATGTCAATTCTGCATCTTGCAATAACAAAAAAACCTCCCTTAAATGCTCAACATGGTGAGTGAACAATGGAGACGCAATAATTACGTCATCCATGTAAACACTCACAAACTTCCCTATCACCGGTTTCAGGATTAGGTCAATTGCCTTTTGAAAATTGGGTGCTGCCCCTGATAAGCCGAATGGCATACGCCGAGCAATATCACTGGGGCTTACTGCCATTTGAAAGTGCCCACTTCTTAGATCAAGAGATGACATTATTGTCGTATAGGGGATATTCGTTATTATATCATCTATTAACGGTAAGGGATAGCATGGATACTTCGTGACCGAATTAAGTTTCCTATAGTCAACCGCAATTCTATATTCTTCCGGATTATCCGGTGGTAACCCATTATTGTTCTTACATAACACAACCGGTGATGCGTACGGGCATTGAATTGGAACAATGGTTATTTCTCTTAACGTTTTTTCAACATGATAATCGAGTATCGCTTGCTTTTGCCGATCATATTTGGTGGACTATCTCCCGTATCAATTTCATGGTATAAAACATGAGTAAGACCTGGTTTGTCTGAGAACAATGCCTCTTAAAACTACTAAACAAATTTTGTAATTCCTGTTTTTGCTTTCCTCCAACTTTGTCTTAGACAGATTTATTTCAACAATTTCATCTTCAACTGTTTCAACCACCCTCTCTATCTGCGAATCGGGAATATTCGACGATTTTTGAACAAAGTCTAAAACAATCTTTGATCCACTTATGAAATCAACTCCAAGATTACATGGGTATTCCAAATCCGTCAACACATGAAACAACCAAGGTTTTTCAAACTCCCTAATTCGAATATTCAATTCTACAATTCCTATATTTTGACATTTCGCTCCCTGTGCTGTGATCACCTGAGCTCGCGATTTTTTTACTTGTTTATAAAAAAAATATTTTTTATATATTTCTTCCGATATAAATGATTTCTCCGCTCCGGTGTCCCATAGCGCTTTCAAAAATGTGCTATTTAATAAAATAGGAACATAGGGAAGTTCCACGGGTGATATACATATCGGAGAAAGTTGAATTGGTATATCCACTGCCGATTTCTTTTCATTATTTTAAACTTCATTAACTTTCAAAACATTCAATCGTTCCCTTTGCATCCTATTGCCTCACCTGAAACTCTCACTCGAACCCTTTTTTCTGCGGTCCCCTCTATTAAAATTATCATTTCGATTTTCTTTACGAAATTGGTATCACCTTTCGTTGAATCTCCGATCATCATTCTAAAATCTATTCCTACTCTCGAACCACTTATTACTTTGACGGCCATTCTCATAAGTACCTTTATAATCATTTCTGCTATTATTTGGTCTACGCCCCACTTCAGAATTTCTCGTTCCTGCGATTATCATCAAAATTAGACATCCTATGCGCGTTTTGACCCCGTCTTTCCACATTATCACTATTCTGTGAATCCCGCTTTAATTTGTAAGAATACCTCTCTTCAAATTTAGCTAAGATTTCTAAAAGTTGTACCGTTTTCTTTGGATTTCGGACCTCCACATAGTCCTGGACTTGTGGTTCGAGTCTAACAAAAATGTGATCTACCAAGTCCGCCTGCGACATCCTTAGTTCTAAGCCCTTATGTATTTTTAGCAAATCGTAAACAAAATCCGTTGGTTCCTGATTTCTTCCATGCTGTGATGTGTAAAACCGCGCTTCTAAATCTTTTTTATTTTTAATTGCGGGGAAAGCTTTCGCTAATTAAGCTTTTATCTGCACGAAATCCGTGGCGGTATCCTGCACTAACACTGATCCGAATATCTGATACCAATCTTGGGCCCTTCCCCGGAGGTTACCTTTCAAATAAGCACATGCTAAATCACTAGTTATTTCTAGTAATTTTATTTGATTGTCTATGGCCTCAAGAAATTCAGTCACGTTCTCGGCCCCGGAAAAGCACATTTCTGGTAAAATACCAAACCCGCTTGAATTTCCTAACCCAGAGTCATATAAATTAAAACGGTTCGGGTGCCATTGTGATATGGTTCATCTTTGTCGACCATATCGTTGTGGGTCGGCGTGAATTAGAGGTGTGGGATTCTCGAAATGAAGAGACATTTTAGAATTCTTAATATGACTTTATTAAGAGTTTAACTTAAATTACTTATATATTGAACAAACTTATATTAAGTGAGAATAAACCAAAACACGTAGCCGTAGCTAAAACAGATCGCGCAATTGGATCACTTATCTAAATAATTATATTATCCGCCTACTCTCAATCCTAATAATATTTTGAACTCGGAAAATAATCTTCCTACCTTGAATTCCAAGCAACGGTTCAAACACCTTCAGATAGGCTGTTGGGCTCGTGTGCAATAGTATGCACCTTGTAGTAATGGCTAGATATCCGTGATTCTTGGGTAGGCCGTCCAATTACACTTCTACCTTTTCCAAACTGAACTTTCTCTAAATTACCATCCCACTTACTAAAACTTCTGTCCTTTTAAAGGCTGTCTTATTTGCATCTATACTTTCATGTCACTTCTTATATTTGGGTTGGAAAAGATTTGCCATTAATCTTGGCCGTCAAAGAACCCAGAGGTTATGTTACAGAAATGACGCGTGAGCCGTCACAAACACTCAACATTCAAAAGACAAGTGAAATAAAGGAAAAAATTCACCGAGAAATTTGTTGTCACACTACCATCTATTTATTTAAATTCAAAATAAATTGATAAATAGGGGAAGGATGTCCCGTTTTCATTGCAATATGAATATGTCCCATGTCAATGGCTAATCACGTAAAAGAAAATCAGGATGTCTATGAGCTTCTCGTGATATTCCGGCTATTTTGTCAGAATTTTCTCAAAATCTAACTTCAAAGAGTTCTTATTCTGTTAAAAAAAAAAAAAAAAAAAAATGGAAAGGGAGTATAAATTTCGTATGAATTACATTTTGTTTTCTAAAGGTAAAAAGGTAAAGTTGAACAAAATTATGAAATATTGTTGATTATTTTTACGAAAAATGCATGTGTGTTAAGTACATTTTATACAGTATAAAAATAAAACCGAAATTAAAAGTCCTATATTAAAAGAATACACTTATGTCTTGAAAACAAATATTAAAAGAATATGCATACTATATATAATTAATCCTTTTTGTCGAAAAAATCTGTTATCTTTTTCTGTTTTAAGGCATGCAATCTAACTTTGTCAATAGATTTTTCTAGAACAAATGAAACCTGTAAAATGTCTGCATCAACATGATTTTGAAGAAAAAAGTTGCGTAGTTTGTTTAGTGACTCTCTTTAGATTCTGACAGAGTTACCGGAGTCAACTCCTCCGATTCGTCTTCATCACTTTCTGTATTATTGTGGTCCAAAGCCACAATTTCAGCAACAGATAGAGCTCCCCATACAGCAATGTCCGTGTCAACCAACACGTAGTCGTCAAACGTCAAATCTTGTTCTGGAAGAGCTTCCCAAAGGGATGGTTCAGTATTAAATTCAGTGAGTGTATCGTCCACATCAACCAGATTCGGTGAGGGGAAGTATGACATTTTAAAACAGCTGTGAATTGTCAAAGCAGTAACAGCTCTCCAAGCCTTGCCAATCATGATCAAAACTGTTAAAATATAAATAGTTACATTCTGCTGATTTTCGAGGCTATCCAAAACACTTTTAACGACTTCACGCAGATAAAAAGTTTTAAAATTATGTATGATGCCCTGGTCGAGTGGCTGAAGTTTTAAGGTTGAGTTTGGAGAAAAAAAATTGAAGTTTCACATTTGATAAAGATGGTGCGTTATTGTGCACAGTACAGTTGTCTAAAAATAAGAGAATATGTTTTCTTATCCGAGTTCAGTGAGACCAACCATTCATTAAAGAGTTCGGTGGTCATCCATGCTTTCTTGTTTGAGCGGTATTTGGTAGGGAACGAGTTTATGCACTTGAAACACAGAGGTTTTGCAGATTTTCCTATGACGAGAGGAGTAATCTTTTCTGAGCCATCCATGTTTACAGCCAGTAAAATAATTAACCTCTCCTTGCTATGTTTTCCTCCATGGCATTTTTCTTTTTTGAATGTAAATGTTTTTTCTTGCAAACACTTGAAAAAGAGTCCGGTTTCATCCGTGTTGAAAATGTTACGGGGTTCGTACTCCCTTATTAGATCCGAAAGCGAGTTTTGCCACTTAGAACAAACGTTAATGTCGACACTTGAGCTTTCCCCGCACATTTTTTTGAAGACTATTCCATTCATTTTCTTAAAATTTGTACGCCATTTCTCGCTAGCCTAAAACTCTATTCCCTAATTCTTTGGCGAGTGCTTTAGCCTTTTCCTTCAATAAAGAGCCACCCATCGGAATATTCTGTCCTCGACACTGTCTCATCCATGAAACTAAACACTGTTCAAGAAGTGGAAAATTACCTTTACTAACGCGTTTTCTCACTCTACTCGAAGATGCACTTAAGATTTTCTCTTTATTCTTCAGAAGAGTGGAGAGTGAGCTCAGTGGGATTTCAAACGCGTTGGCTACATCGACCTTCCTCTCACCTTTCTTCAACTGATTCTACCACCTTTTGCTTTTCAGAAATTGTTAAGCACTTGTACTTTTTAAAAGAAGACATGTCGTTCCTTTCGCGTGATAAGTCGACACTGAGGTGAGGTGTAAAGTAGTGGCCCAAGGTTTATCGAAATTAACAGGTAGGAAACGTAAATCACCACAACTTTAGTAAAATAATATTTTTAATTTAAAATTTGGAATCTAAAATTAACACAAGGCGTATTCACAGTTCACACTCAGCTACGGAGTATACTTAATAGCAGGGATCGACAACTATGGCACGTGCAGCAATTCTTAGTGGCACATTACCGCTCTTTTTTAAAAAAATAATAGAATAAAGTTAAATCCCTGTCTCTCCTGTCTTTGCCTCGTACATTTTTATATAAAGGTTTTATTTCTCGCTTTCAATTCTCTGCCATAAAACGATTCTGCTGAATTATCTTGGATGTAGTTTGAGTGCTTTATTTAAAAAAAAAACTTCTGTTAAAATTTGACTCATGATTAGTAATAAATACTCAGTGCAAATCAAAATTATTGTGCAATACTTGTAAAAGGAAGCATCACTCATTACTGCACAGTGAATAAAAAAGAAATCAGTTTTTCCTTTATCCATCTAAAGCTTGGATATCAACGGAAAAAGAAAAAAACAGATGGCTTAGGACTAAATAAAAATTCTGCTTAGCGCGCGAATACCGGAAATATAATAAACAAAGTAGTTATTCTATCAACATGTACAATTTGTACTGAAAATAAGTTCAGTAAAAAAACCGCTCGTGGGATAATTAGGTACACAGGAAGTGAATCTAACTTCATAATATTGAAGGTTCGAATTATCGAGAGTTTTATAGGATAACTTCGAGTGTTTGCGTGTTGTAGTCTGGCTAACCACAAATTTTACTTCGAAATATTGAGAGTACCAAAACGTATGGAGTATCAAAAGTTTTTCTAGGGGCTGAGCATATACTTCGAATTAGCGAGAGGTTCGTATTATCTAAAGTTCGAATTATCGAGAGTCGACTGTATATACATTTGAAACTTAAGGAGAATCGAACAGTTTCATAAAGTGGAATTAGGTTTAGTACTTCATTACTATATTTAAGGTGAAGTAATTATTTTTAAAATATTAACTTAAATTAAATTTTTAAAATAAAAGGATACTTATATATAAGCTTGACTAATATAGTCTGAAATAAATTCAACTATATAAACCTCACTTATAAAACTCAAATAGATATGTACATTTAACTTTATTTTGGAAAAGAGAATCTTATTATAGTTTATGGGAAAATATAAACTTATAGAGTAAGTAAGGAAGTATTTGTAAATCTTTAATAAAGAAAGGGACTGTAGGATTTGTGTGCAGAGGATCTAACTATGCTCGAAAATACATTGCAGTAATCATTAAATTAAAATGGAATTCATAACCATGAATAATAATTTAATATCTTTTTGAGAAACATCTTATGCCGGAAGTCTGTCAACTTCTTTGAATCCGCCTTTCAGTGATCAATTTTCGTCGTACCCTTTACGATATGGAGTTTAAGAACACATGTTTCATTTCAAGTTCTTTGATTTATTATTGAAATGCAATCTTCCTTAGTTTGTGTGAAAGTTCTCGAGGAATATTTGGGTTAGAAAAAGAAATCCGACCCATCTTTATATTGCAATGTGGAAAATAGTGGTATATTTCTGTAAATCAGATAAGAAAGATAACTTGAAAAAAAAAAAGTCTTTCTGAACTAGTTTTTCGTATGAATGTACTGATAGTTTTGATAACGTAATTTAAAACTATTATTTATAGACGCAATTCTGGCGGTTAACAGATCCCCCCCCCCAAATTGCTTTAATTAAGTTAATAAATGATGAGGGACTTCGTTGATGTTTTAATTCGTCTTTACATTGCCAAATAAATACAGTTTTTATAATTAAGATAATATAAAATAAATAATTTAAAAGAAGAAATTGTAAACAAAAACTCTTTCACGTCCTTTCTCAGGAATTAAAAGTTTTTAAATTTGAAGTTCTTGTATTTAATTGTCTTCAATTTGTGAAAATCAGTCCTTAAACATGAAGATAAAAGTAAAATTTTCTATTATTTTTATGATCAGTTCCACAGTTCAATTTAAACATTTGCTCTCACTTAGTATATAGCTATACGTAACGTAAACAGTTAATTGACCTTTTTAAGTTGGTTTTATTTATTTAATTGCCAATTGAATACATGTTATATTTCTTGTAACTAAAAAATATTAAGCTAAACGCGCTTTAAGTCATTTCAATTAAGTTTTATTCTTACTTTCAAGTAAAAACAAACACAAAGAACTTAACAGTTAATAGTCAGAATTATATTATCTAAGTAGCTGTATAAGTACATATACACACAGTCACAAGAAAAGTGTAGCGAATTTTTAATAAAAAAATTTGCAACCAATTTTGTTACGATTAGTATTAGAGTATTTCATATATAGAGGAATAAATGAAGGGAAAAATTGCATAAAGAGTTCATCATAACGTAAGAATAATTCATCTCTGAAAACCTATTTTAAAGTATTCGTGTTACATTTATAAAAGAAAAAAAAAATTGAAAGGAATGAATTTGAAGCAAACCGAAAAAAAATATATTTGTACATTAAATTTAATCACAAAATGTAAGTAAAAAATTATTTAGTTTTTTAAAAAAATTTATACAATATATTTTAATGACATGTTATTTAGAACTCAAATAAAATATTTTCCATTTTAAGTGTAGTGTAACCTTTCATCCTTAGCAAGTATAACAATAAATTTTTCTAACTTTCACCTGCACTTTCGCAAATGAAATTTTTTTATTTACTGAATTCCAAATTGAAACTTAGTTAATGCAATATGAATAAATAGTAGCAGAATTGAACAATGTGGGGGTGATGCATACACGACAGGGAAAAACCAATCGTTAAATTATTTTTTAGAAAGCTTTGTATTTATTACACAGTTTCAATGAACAAAATGTTCTTCCCACGGAGAGAAAGAGTAATGCTTAGAGCTCAACCTTTTTTCTGCTGGGCCGCATACATATGTCAGCCATTTCACGCGGGCCGCATACATGTCAGCCATTTTGCGCGGGCCGCAACCTGAGGATAAATGGGGGTGGTGTGGGAGAAATGCTTTAAGATCAAGATAAAACATTGGAAATTTAAAATGTGGAAAATTGATCATAATATTATAACTCCTGCTTTGCTTTTTTTTAATTATTATTTTTTATATTTTTTATTTTTGTTACTAACACTAAATTAGAAGCATTTAAGAAACACTCCTTCACAATTTATGCATCAGTAAACGGTTTCATATGATTACCAATAATACAACAAGCTTCCTGGGATGTCTGGTTACCATTGTGATACTATCACTGACAAAACACTTTGTTGCTGTGCCAAAGATTATTCATGAAAAAGTCTATTTATCACCTCTTGAAAGAGATCTTCAAGGAAAAGTATCATTGAATAATTCCTGTGTTTATTGGTATTTTTTTTAATTCAACACTTTCGTGACAAATCAAACAATTACTGATCCATGTTTGTGTTTTTCCCTACAATATTCTCCGAAAGTTTTCGCTTGCAAGATATGAAAGATAGTTAAAAATTAATTCCACCCACTGTTCCAAATAGAAAAAGAATATCTATTCGTACTCGTACGACACCGACAACAAAAAGCACAATTGATATATTTGATTTCTTGACAAAGAATTTCCCACCAAATTTTTTATACAATATTCTTAAATAAGTGAATTTCTCAGAGCAATGAACCGGGCCCGCGGGCCCCAGGTTGAGTATCGCTGGTTCAGAGTGATGGGAAAGGGAATAGCATCCTGGTTATAAAAATTAATTCAGAAAAATATCATCAAAAATATGAGCTTTGCCGTAAAATACGGGCATTAGTTTTTGTTATGAATGCAAGAATATGAGTTAAAAAATTATAGTTAAAAAGAAATGTGCTTCTAAATAAGTCTTTTCCATAACAAAAAGTATGTACATAAATAATCTTGACTTGTCCATATTTTCTTCATTCGTATTTTTTCTTAGCTCTATTAGTATTCATAAAATTTATCTACCCTATTCATATTCATTTAACCCAACATCTTAAATTTAAAATAACGAAGTCGACTGCACCAGATCAGTTCTCTCAGCCCCGCTACATAACGATCTTTAAACGAACCAAATTATCTATCCATAGCTTTTACTTTATCAACAGGATGGAATTGACAAAAAAGTAAAAATAAATTTTCGCTGAACAATTCTAATTGAGTTTTTATCGAGTTCAATGAAGAAAATGTATCGTAAGGTGTAAAACCTCCGCTTTGTATTTCAATAAATTTCAGAGATAAGTATTGAAATATTTTAGGTGTAAAAGCGTATATTTTCTTTTAATTGTTAAAGAGTGAAGAATGTTTATTTTTAATGAAATGAGAATGTATGTAAGTTTTCTTATCACTAAGAATGTTTATTTTTCTCCAGATTTTATTCATTTCTAAGTTCTGCTGACGATTGTGAAATAGCTCCTATGGAGTGGAAAGAAAGTATCTAAAGAGGGAACATTTTTTCCTTCTGTAGCAATAGATATATTACATTAGACCACTACATAATATTATGTATTATACAGGGTGTCCAGCCTTGAAGTGACCCAATAGCTAATTCCCGAATCGTTCGGTTTAGACATGCACTTCCAATTTGAAAAATGTTTTTAAAAAGGTAAAGAATGTTTATACGTGCTTTTCGAACCAAAAACCCCATTTACAAAAAAATTATTAAAATTTAATTTTTATACGGTCCCCAGGTCATATCAATTATATGTTTAGGAAAAGATGCAGTACACAAAAACAAAGTAAACACAAAAAGTCTCATTTTATTATGATAAAAACTGACCGAGTTATGCTTACATAAAGTTGAAGCATCTGAATTGCTCAGAATAGGGAGTCGTATACAAATTGAGTTAAGAGAACAGTAATTCCCTATCTACAGAAAGATCAAAAGAAAAATATCATAGTAATATTAAAGCATTGTAGTAAACATCATAGATTGATAATTTGTATTGCTATATGGCAAACAATAAAAGTTAAATTATAGAAATACAACTCTTACCGAAAAGATTTAAACAGCTTGTTTAAACAACTAGCAGCAAAAGAATACATGATTTGCAGTTCAAATTATAGCATAATGTGGAATGATGCTCCAATCAGGAATCAGGGGCTTTATTATATCAGAATGACCAAATTAAAATTATGTTCAAAATGACTACTTTCCGCAGAAATGCAGTACCAAACCCGCATCAGAAACTCCGCCTGTAGCTTCTGCAATCTCTTGACCTCCGTAGCCGATTATTCGAGTGTCAAATGTCTGCGCTAAAAATGTACATGGTTGCGCAGATTTGTGTGCGGGGGCACCATCATGCTGGTACCACGTGCGTGACAAATCCTGTAAGGAAACTTCATCTTCTAAAAAATCGGCTAATGGTCCAGATAAAATTTCCGTGTATGATTCTGATGTTAAAGGTCCATCGAAATATATTGGGACAATTAAGGTGCTCTTCCGTATTCCGCACCACACATTCATCGACCAACGCACTTGGTGGCGATTCGGTCGTATTAGATGTGGGTTTTCGAGGGACCAATAATGCCTATTCTGTGTATTAATAGTGCCTTGCCTCGAGAACTGGTATTCATCCGACCACAAAACTTCATTAAAAAAATTCTTGATTTTCATCCAGTGTGTTTAATACGAAATTGCAAAAATCAAAACGACGCTCCTGGTCTCCGGGCATTAGTTCCTGCGCCAGGACTGGACGATAAGGATATGCGCCGTACATATGTAATATGTTCCACACGGTTGATTTTGAGTAGGAACAAGCCTTGCTAATATCCCGGGTACTACTTTCAGGATGAGCCAGGGTATACCCTAGAACATCCTCATCGGGTATCCGCAGAAGGTGTGGCACGAGATAAGGGAATACGTCTATGACAACTCCCAGTTTTATACAAGCGTTGAACAGTACTGGCAATTGTACAATAAGATGGATGTCTTAGACTGGGAAATTTAATGACATAAAGTCTTGCCGCCTCTCTTTTATTTCGATTACACTGCCCATACAACAGTACCATTTCGCAGTATTCTTCATTTGTATACATCTCGTTCTCCCGTACTATAATTCGTAATATTAGAATATACGACTGTATGCAATTGCAAACGACTACACAACAGATTTTTAATGTTCGCCATGATCAGTACCGCAGCAAATCAGTCTGAAGCCACAGCAAATAAACCTATTTTTTTAGAACTGCTTTTGAAATGTTTTCTTACTCCAAAATATTTTATTTTGTCTATGTTTTACATGTACACATAATAAATTTTATTTCTTAAGTACTCAATTACTGTAATGTTAACTTTAAATTTAAAAACGATTTACATAAGAGTGACGTACAAGAGCGAAAGTTTCCTGGCAAAGTTCCAATTAATTTCACTTTCGAGACGGCCCCTTAAATTGCCCCGAAAATGCATGAAATATGTAATTTTAAAAGTTCCATAACTCGGCCAGTTTTTATCGTAATAGAATGAAACTTTTTGTGTTTACTTTGTTTTTGTGTACTGCATCTTTTCCTAAATATATAAGTGATAGGATTTGGGAACCGTATAAAAATTTAATTTTTGTAATTTTTTCTAAGTGGGTTTTTTGGTTCGAAAAGTACGTAAAAACATTCTTTACATTTTTTAAAAAATTTTCGAATTGGAAGTGCATGTCTAAATTGAACGGTTCGGAAATTGGCTATTGGGTCACTTTAAGGCTGGACACCCTGTATGTTAGAACTTTACAAAAGTAAATTTATTTCACATGGATTCAAGAGCATGGCTCATTAACAAAAGAGTTAATTTAAAAAAAAATTCTTTATATTAAGTATTTACCTACATAAAGTTGGCAAATCAATCGCATTAATATGAAACTTAAATAAAATGTGATATAAATTAGAAATTCACCGAAGACGAATATTCTTTGAAGATAAGGAAATGTGCGTCACTTAAGAAGATACAAACTGGTTTGAAACAGATTAGTATTAATAACAACTTTACAAATAATAGATTAAAATATTTTTTTCTCTCAAAGTAATGAATGCGAAAATTGTACGATAAGCGAACTCATGAATAAAATACAAACTCACAAACAAAAATAAAATTCCAAAATAATAAACAAACAAAAAAAAAGTGCAATATCAATGTGAGTAAATGTCTAATGTATTTTAATAAGATAAATGAAGAGTTTTGTAAACAATTTTTTGTCTGCGATTTGAGAAGTTATTTTTACAACAAAATGCGAAATTTGCATGTTTGCGTGATTCACATTATTTGAGCCTAACATATTGATACATGTTTCTTTTACAGCAACAGCTTATCGCCAGTAAGCCTTTTATCTTTTGAAATTGACTAGTGATGGATGCGTATGCATTGGTTTACGATTTTTGTACAATAACTTTAGATGTGAAACATTCAATAGTAAACAAATAGCTAAGAAACAACGAAGCTTTAAGTTATATAATTGTTATTTTTTTCTATGATACCAACAAAAATACGTTACATAAATTTTGAAATAAACAAGTCCTTGCTTAAAAGAATGATAAACAATAAATATTTGTAACATGATACTCTTTTACTTTGTTGTACTGAAGGAATGTTTTCCATTCTCAAGTAAAAAATGAAATATTTCAACATGTTGCATCAGAAGAAAAAATGAATTATGGCTAGAATATAAATATACAATTTAATTTAATTTTTAAATGTTTTATAAACACACCCATTAACTGTGGAATTTGCTTTTGTAAATAGAAGAAATAAATTAAAAAGATATATTCAGAATTTTTTTTTATATATTTTCACAAAAAAATATGTTTTATTCACTTAGTAAATATATATTTGAATCATTCATTTTATTCAATAAATGTATAATTAATTAATAATTGACACTAAAGCAAGCGGAGCTCTAAGGATTCATCTGCAAAACCTATTTAAAATTAATACCATTGTATTATTTCTGTTATCTAAATAATTTATTAACCGTACTAAAAATTGAATTAAGTATTGATCCTTGTATCTCCGAACTTCCTCATTACACTGTTATAAAGCACAAAAGGACTTCCGCTATCATTCGACTGAAAACAAACAGAACTTTTACCAATTTCTCGCTCCAGATTAATTTAGAAGCAATTACTCTAGATAAAAAAATTAGTTTAATATAAACTAAGGGTTCTAAATTAAAAAAAAAGAATTAGTATAGCTAGTATTTCATAAATATTTCAGATATTCAATTACGGAAAAAATTTTCAAAGAAGGAAGGAAAATCACTCTATTTTCTCTCAACAGATATAGTTTCATTTAAAGTAACATTCTCAAAAATTATTTTCAATATAGAGACTTAGTTTTCTTTTCACGAAAACTCACATAATCCTTTAGGAAATAGTTTAGTTTTATTTTTACGAGTAAATGAAGCAATAATAATTCCACAAATGAATTTGATGAAATGAAAAAATCTTATATGTGTATGTAAATTATCCCACATAGTATAGTGTATATAAACATACATACTGTGCATTTTGGAACAAAGTAGGAAAAAACTTTATTGACGGAATTAAAAAAAAATGTCTGGCTAAGAGGAATAATAACAAACCACAGTTCTTTAGTATAAGGGATCTGACCTCCCTTAATTTCAATGGCTACGTCTGTTCATATTCAGTGTTAAATTATGAAGCAATTATTGAGGTAACTTTTCAAGGAGCATCTGTTCTCTGGAGGATGTGATCTTGCTGCCAGGAGTCTTCCCAAGACTCTCTACACATGCTGGAGGAAATTTATATTAGGCTAGCCAATCCATTCTGCAGATAACCTCTCTTTCTTGAAGCTCATCAGCAGCAGAGATCCTGCGTATTGTCGTCCACAAAAATAAAGTCTGAACCAAAGGCATCTCGGAACAAACGAGGGTATCATCGCAGTAACGATCTCCTGTAAGAGAGCCGCTGTCGAAACAATTGAGCTCTATGTGTCTATGCAACATAATTCCTCCCCACACAAGCAGTCCAGGTCTATCACAAATGTTTCTTTCCCGGATGTCAGTGGGATGAAACTGTGTCTCTACCTCCATATCAACTAAGGTGAGAATCGTCGTTCAGACTAAATGACTGTCATCAGTAAGCATAACATGGCTCCATTGAGATGAGATGCCCAGTCTATGTTCTTAACGTTATTGTAACCGGTGACGCTGATGGGATGCTGTTAATGGGATACTGTGTTCAGCATGATGAGCAAATAGGCCATATTTATGAGAATATCTGGTCATGGAAAACCGGGGTACCTGATTGTAGTATACAGATGCTGAGCAATACTGCCCAATGTCTGGTTCCAGTCTCTTTTCGCATGAAGAATGGTCACCGGTCATCACTTGTCACTATTTTCTTCAGCTGACCCTTACTTATCTTTCTTACAGCTGTTTCTGTCATCTGGAAGGTTTTCCAAGTTCTTGAAACTACGTTTTTGTCCATTCCAAATTTTTCTGCAATCAAACTACACCCCATTTCAAGTTTGCTGATCATTCTACAATGTTTAAAGCAGTGTTTCTCAACGTGGGGCTTACGCCCCACAAGAAGGCAATTCAAAAAAAGGATTCATTTAGAGCGTAAATAATCTATTTATTAATAATACAGCCAATTACAAACAAAATTTTGAACAAATATTTTCAAAGGTTTTATCGGCTCCAAAAATATGAAGTAATTGATGCAGTTATAAATATTGTTGTCAATTATCCAAAAATTTTGTCAAGTGATTTAAAAGAAATATTTTCTGATTTACAAAAAATTGATTTCCCAAATTGGATGACTCAGCTAACGTTTGTAGATCTTTCTGATATTTCAGATTTACAATATCAAAAATAATTCACAGAAATTCAAAACGATGAGTCAATTAAACCGTTATACAATAGGAGTGAAAGCATGATTTTGTGTAGAAACCGAAATCAAATATTCAAATCAAACCAAATATGCAAGAGAACTATTACCCTTTTCATCTTCATATTTAACTGAATGCAGTGGCGTAACGGAGAATATATACACTGGTGTGCAAAACTTAAGCAACAGGTGGGTTTATTGCCATAACTTCACGAAAAATCATCTGAGAGACATGAAATTCTGAAATGAGGGAGAGTATAATGTACGTAAAGGATGACGAAAGCATCGGCGCTGAAAAAGGAATACAACGCATACGGTATGGAATCAAACAAAAACAAGCTTTATTGAACGCATAGTATCATGACTCATGATTGTCTATCCAACAGGAAGAACAACAAGCAGATGTTCCTTAATATGGTATATGCCCTCCCCTTACTACAATGGTTGCTTCGCACCGTCTCCGCATACTCAGAACCAGCTGGTGCAACATTTCTTGAGGTAGGAGTGCCCATTCCTCAATCAACATCTGTTTGAGTTGTTGGTTGTTCTCCGGATGATGTAAGCGTGTGGCAATACGTCTCCCCAAAGCAT
>BMAV01006553.1:111857-143006 GCA_019973955.1 Trichonephila inaurata madagascariensis | reverse complement strand
CCTTTGTGAAGGCGTCTGGCCACAGTAAACCGCTACACTTGTCGACCTGTTGCTGTACAGAGTTTCTGAGCAATGGCGCTTGCTGACTGCTGTCGAACTTTTTTCGCCTGCAGGATGATATATCGGTCATCCCCTGCAGTTGTCGTCCTCGGGCGGCCACACCAGCCTTTCTAACAGCTGTACCTGTGGTTTGGAACGCTTTCCAAGCGCGCGAAACGACACTTTTGTTGATTCCGAACTCTGCAGCTACACTGGTGACAGAACGCCCCTCCTCCAGCTTTCCGATCATTCTTCCACGTGTGAAGTCATCCAGGTGATTTCTTCTAGCCATATTTCACGAACTGACTCACTGGCACTTGCAGAGAATATGGTGAATTGCGTCTCCGTCCTTCATTTCATTCTACTGTTGAGCAGCGCGCGCCGACATCACGCGTTTTGCGTACGCTCACATCGCTTCTGACGTTTTGTTCCTGATATTTGCATACGCATGACGTTTCTACTGACTTACGTGTTCCCTCTACTGATCTCCAGACCTCCTTTTCTGCAATTTCATGGCTATCTGCTAAATTTTTACATTGTTGCTTAAGTTTTGCACACCAGTGTATATTAGGGCCTCCCTGCAAAGTCAGATCTTAAGCCCCAAGCAAATCTTACAAAGGATTGCGCACTTGGCATCAGTCAGGCTTTATATAGGCTCCCTAGAATCCCGACCTTCCTGGAAGAGGGGGGGGGGGGCTTACTTTACACCTCTGACTGAAAGTGGATTTAGTGCCATAAGCGATCTGCTGCTAAAAAGAAGAAAAAAATAGGCTTGTTATAACAAAACGAGGAGACTTGAGACTATTTTAACTGAATTAGAACCCGATATAAAATATCTTTGCAACAAACATCAAGCTCAAGGATCTCATTAAATTTTTTATTTTTATTTCAGTTATCCATTGTGAGTTTTTAAAATTTACTTACTGTAATCCTTTACATTTATGATTTAAGATATATATATATATATATATATATATATGTGTGTGTGTGTGTGTGTGTGTAAGGATAGATTAAAAATTAAATTCCCTATCTAGCACTTAACTCATATTTTTCATTTCATCTTGAAGTATCAAACTAATCACCCATTTATTTCTTCCAAACATATGGCCTAGCCAATAAATATGTCTAATTCCAGATCGTTATATTTAATAGCCCTATATGTCAGCATTAACTTTCAAGTACAATCATAAAATCCGCGATACTTACCCCATCGGTGTGTTTTAAGTGGTAACCCACTTAAAACACACTGTGGCGTGTTTTTTCCTCCCTGCTCTTAGCGTCAGAAGAGATGTACTGATTCTAGAATAAAGACCTTTTTTAAAACTGTCTGATTCTGGCTCAAAACATGTTATATATAAACACATCTGCACGCATGGGGGGGGGGACCATAAGAATTTTTAAAAGGCTTATGGGAGGGCATAGTAAAAAAAAGGTTGAGAAACACTGGTTTAAAGGCATCCTGAAGGGTTTCTTGTAGACATTATGAACGGATGATTTCACTTTCACTTACATGGGATTTTTGGTTAAGCGTCTTTTCTCCTTTTCTTTAACACTCTTTTATAAGCTGCATTTGTATGTAACGGAATCTTTGAACTCAATTTTTACCACTTTAAAAGGTCAGATTAATTCAAAATTTTGCTCACTTGTCCAGGACCGATGATAATGCAATAATTTAACAATTTTTTTCCATTGTTCTGATCAGGATCATCAGAATTAAAGATTTCCCATTTTTAAATCCCATCCCTCATCTGGCGACTAATTTCAGATCCCATTTCCAGATTTGGCGACTACAGATTACAACTTTGTTTGATTAACTATAAAAGGTTGTTTTTTTTTTAGTTTTTTTAAACTATAATTTTTTTTTATAAACATTGATCCAATTGTAGAACACATCCTGCAATTCCAGCAAGATCTGGGGATCTGTTTAATTGGGTACCCAGAACCATAAAACGAATTTGTAAAATCTAAGCAACAAACTAATAAATAGCAGATTATCTGATCAAAAAAGTTAATAGCCTCAAGCGATTTCACAAAGCAATTAATCTCAAAACAATTATAGCGGATGTGGTAAATCTTTCTGGTGAGAAAAATGATTTCGATTCTCTCCGTAAGCAAATGAGTTTAATATTGGAAAATAGGGACGAATAAGTAATTAATATTATTTCTTGCATTTTTTTTTATTTAAAAAACAATATTATTTAAGATGATAAGTGTATATATTCCCAATTTTATTTTAGTTATTAATTGAAAGGTGTATGAATATAATATTAATGTTAAGTGTGTGTTTTTCAAATCAGATAACATTCGGTATTTCATTTTACACGTTATTTTAATGACGTATAAACTTTCCCCCAAAACTACACAAAATGTATCTTTTTTGCAAGATTTGTATGCGTTTTTCAGAAGAATGTACGTATCTACGATGTAAAAATTTAAAAGAAAAAAAAAAGAGTTAGGTATATGGATATTTATATTACATTGGGGTACAAATTAGTATAAATTTGGGAATATTTTTTGATATATATTTGCTAAATGTTAACTATGTTGTACTATAAAGAGTAGTTGAAAGTTAACTAATCTGAAACTAATAAGAATAATAAAAAATTAAAGCTGATTAATTTATCAGAATGTATCAGATAATAACAATTACTCGTTACGCTTTGGTAGAGTCCCCGATGCATAGGTACACCTACATAGAGTCCATAATATGCATTTTTCACATTTTGTTCAATAGTTAGATATACATTGATTTTTTTTTGGTTTTATTTAAAACTATTTGAAATAAAAGTACAAAAAGCTGAACTCAGTGGTGCAACAGCCCATGAAGGCCAAGGCCTACCGTGCCTATCAGTTTACGTGACCTTAGAGTGCATGAGCAGATGTTTCGGTCAAGTGGTCAGTATGACGCGAAACCCCCCAGAGCTCATTTCCCAAGCAAGTTTGATAATCATTTATCGACCCACTGAAGGGATGAAAGGCTAAGTCGACCTTGCTCATCCCGGGATTCGAACCCCGGACTTGTGGTGAGAAAACGCGATACACTCCAACTCAGCCACTGGGCTTCTTAAATAAAAGTAATGTTAAAAAATTTAAGCCTTACTGGCAGTCAGACTCTCGACTTGATTGTCAGAATTGAACTAGATTATAAATGGATTGATTGGTTGTGTATTGATGTCGCACTGAGAAGCAATACTAGAGCTATTGGCACCGCCCTCTTTATTTTGATCCACGGTCAAGTGACAAGAATGATTTCTGAACTAGCACCCCACTCTCCAAGCTTCTAAACCACACCGAATGAGAACTTTTAGCCTTGACAGGTTTAAAAAGTAACAACACTTTCTACAAAGCGGGTTTTCATAGTCTCGACGATTTGAACTCATGACTTTACGTTCATGAGTCGCGACTATGACCCTCGACTGCTAAAATTTTTTCCTGAATGTGTGACTTTTTCATAAACATTTTATTATTTGAATTACTTGTTGTGCTATTAAGCTGCACAACCCTTTCTAATGAATTTCTTGGCTGCCCATTTTCTTTCGGACCAAGTCTCCTTATTTCAACAAGTCTCTAATCATTAATAATAAACGAGTTATTTTTAAAATCCAAATTTTTATCCATCATTACGTAGTTTATTTAATTCCATTGATAATTATGAATCCAAATTACTGTCTAATCCCTCAGGGCTGAAATTGGGCAAAGATTTTGCACCTTTGAACTATTTTAAAATACTGGGACTTCATTTATTTGGATCCAAAAATACTCTTTTTCAATACATTGTTATTCAGTTTGGGCATAGAAATTCAATTTATAAACATCAATAGCTTTTGGAAATATATTAACGATCTAATAACTGTTATTTCAAATACTAATGTGCATTTCTTATGTAAATAATTAAGTTACAGAAAAACAGCATTAGTTACGATAGATTTGATATACTTTTCTATTATGAGTATAAAAGTATGTTAATGATACTGCTATAAACACTTAAATGGTGTTTATATGTTAACATAGATATTCTTGTAAAATAAACTATAGTTTAAGAAACTTAAAAACACACACTTTTAGAGTTAATTGAATTAAAAAGTAAAAAATAATTCTTAATATAAAAATAAAACGATTCCCCAGAAAATTAATGTCATTGTAATAAAAGCGTGGGGTGCGCAATATTAGTTGTTATAATTTCTTACTAGTTCTATTCCGAAATGCAGAGTTAGTGTAAAAATGTAGTACAAAGCACCCCCCCCCCCCTATGCTTTTACCACAATGACTTTAATTTTCTCTTAATTTTATTCTTATATTAAGAATTACTTTTCAATTCGATTAACTATAAAAGCGTGTTTTTATAGTTTTTTTAAACTATAGTTTATTAAGTTGCGCATTATCAGCGTTTTCGTGCTGTGATGTCCTCTCTGATGTTATGGTGCTGATATTTGTATATGCATCACCTTTCTATATGTAAATTTATATTTTATGTGTTCCTCATATTTGAAACGAACCAGAACTCGTATTAGTGTAGTGGAGGTATGAAACAAGAGACATTTAAAAACTCAACAACTTTTATTCAATCTAAAATCTTAATGGCCTGCTTGATTTTCTCTCCTATAGAGAAGAGGATAAAGTGTTAATCCATTGATCAATAGGAGCGAAATAAATAGGAATCCTAATCCATAATAATAAAGATTCAACTGTATATGAAAACTACAAGCAGGTTCCAAATCTAACATAAGTTTGGGCAACAGTCCCACGTAGCTACACAAGTATTAATTATACTCATATATTCCAATAACTAATAATCAAAAAGTCAACCTCATACACAAAACCTCTTCTTCCATTTACAATCTCAGCATACTTTCCGTGTCCCCACTTCAGATCACTTGAAAACTGCAAACTCAATCTGTATATATTATGGTTTCTTAACAAGGCGAGGTTCTAGAACCAATCCGTAAAACAAAGTTCCCTAAAGGTTAGTAAAAAACGTGTTGAGAGCCCGATAGAAATTATTTTCGAAATGTAATTCTATTCTCTCCATTATTTTGATTCTCTATAGGGAAGTTTGTAGACAATTTTTTTGCTCTTTTGATTTTTTACTTTCACTGTTTTTAGTTATTACATGTATCTAAGTAAATAGATTTTTTTATACGATAGGATTTTGTGGGGAGAAAGATTTTTTCAAATTAATTTTAGCATTAAAAATTTTTAAACTGCATTTCCACTCTAAGTCTTATTTCAGTTCAGTAATACTAGAAAAAAACGTGAAGATTAACACTTTAAAAACTATGTTCAACTCTGCAATATTAGACTTAAGCCTGAGTTGACTGTTCTATTTCTGCTGCTATTTTACTTTATCATGTACAGTCTTGCTATTTTCATTCATGTTGTTTAGATTTCAGTTAGAATTATAGCAATTTAATATGTATTATTTGTTATATATTATACATGCACTATATACCCGATTTTTTTTTTGTTTTTTTGTTTTTTTGCGTTAACTTTTTATGCTATTTTGATTTAAGGAAAGCAATTAAATTAAGCAAAAAAAAAAAAGCCAGTCTTTATAATTGAGTAGATACCTCTATGAAATTCTAATGAAAAATATGAAAAGTTGTGCCAAAAGTTTAATGTGGTGTCAAAGATCTCTAAGTTACATCTATATTTAAACAAGTTGCTACAATAATCAGTGACGGTTTAAAACTATTTTGTTATTAGAGAATTTTGACTCAAAAAGAGACTAAAATCATTTATTTTTTCTATGAAAGTTCTTTAATTACAGATACAATCATTTTGAATTTATATGTAGCCTAATTTTTATAAGTATTTTTATTTGTTCTCGTTTAAATAAGTAAAGTTTTAATAAATTTTTAATTATTCGGGTTTTTTTTCTAGGGTGTGCTGGTGAATTGTTCAAACTTAAACTTTTATTTTTATATGTTATTGCGCAATTTCTTTTGTCTAATAACAAGGGAAGTATCTGTGTGTAAACGATTAGCGAGTAATGAGAGATAACTGGAATTTATTCAACATTCAGGGTGATTTAACATTATCTTATTCGTCGTTTCTATTTTCAATACTCTGACGACAAATGACGCCTCACTTTATCAAATTTTTATCTAGTTTTAACGAGTAGAAATACTTCTTTGCGTTTATAGATCAGGCGTGTATGAGTAAACAGAAGGGTCTTCTTTTCATTGTTTCTGCTCTTGATTTGTTAAAAAAAAGAGAGAAAGAAACTAACAACCAATGAACAATATACAAATGAAAAAAGTTATGCAAAAAAGTTAATGTTAAATAAATAACTAGATAGAGTCTTTAAGAATTTTACTTACACTCTTTCGAGTTCTCTTTCTATAAATATATAATAGTGCTTATTCAGCCTTAAAAATAATTAGTTATTGATTGGAATTGCATTTGAATTTAATTTTAGCCTTGAGTCTTAAGAGAAAACGTGTTTGGCAAAATTGTGTACAGATTTTATAAACCTCCAATTTTATATGGTTTTTAAAACAATTAAGAAGGATAAAAATAGGTAGGAATTGATAATACTTTTGAAGTTACATGCAATGAAATGTAATTTGAGTTAGCAACTAATTTTTTTAATACAACATTAAGTGCCATTTTAAGCAAATTATATATTTTCTGTGGTATTTCCTCTCAAGAAAAAACAAAAAAGTCAGAAAGTCCCCCCCCCATCAACACTACATCAAATTAAAATATTCAGGAATATTTTAATTCATTCAATATCTTTTTAAAATTTTAAAAGAAAATAGATTGATTATTTGTTTATTAATTGTTTAGATTTATAATTTGTTTATCTGAAAAATCTACTTAAAAATTCCCACTTAAAAATCATAGGTAATTTGTTCAGAAGACCCCATCCGGCTTTGTGAATTTTGGTTGTAATTTAACAATATTCAATTCTACCCATGAATTAATTTAAGCAAAGGGATAGTAAGACAAATAGTTGATTGGGAAGAAAGAAATCTAGGTCAAAATCTTTAAAAAGGGATTTTATCAGTGAATTTATATCACATAATCTCTAGCTTATACTAGCTCTTTTGTCATTGTATGGCAATTTTGTACAACAATATCCGGTGCTGCTGCAAGGTAAGTCTTCTTAATTATATTTTGTTTTCTTGTATTTAAATTATTTAATGTAACTTTTTCTTAATACCTGTATACTTAATTTTATTATTTTAAATTTTTAATTGTTTTAATTTTCTTTTTAGACTCAAAGTATATTTAAGTAATTATGTGATTAATAGTACTATTTGTTCATTGCTATTCTGATTCTCTTACAAAAATAGATTTTTATTCTTAAATTCACTGCAATATTGCTAATGATAATTATTCTATTTACTTAGTTATACAAAAATTTGTCCTTTTTCTACATTTCATGTTTAATTTTAGAGTAGGATTCCTCTTTCTCTCTAAGCCTATTTTTAAAAATATTGTTTCATTTTCATGTTTCTACTAGGATTAGAAAGAATCCCGCATTCATTTCTTATAGAAAGAGGTCGCGGGTGGCCCCACTTAGATCGAAGCTAGGAACTTCACTTTTACGGCGTATTGGTGGAGGGACAAACTACCGCGTTTCAGAGTGACGGGGGAAACGTCCCTCCTTTCCTTTTTTGGGGTGTGTATATTCCGACTTAAGACGGAAAAAGCCGAAGGAGCGTTACATACCCGAGTGTGACGTTCATTGAAGTTCACTCTCCAGCAAAACGAGCCAATAGAAGTTATCAATTCAATAACGCAAAATATAATAAAATAGTTTCAACGTTAGTCTACCAATTATGGCAAGTAGTATAGTCGACCGTTTTTTTCCCCTTTCATGTGATTGATAATAACCTCAAGGTAACATACAAATTCTGCAAATTGGTTTTCGCATTATTCAGAATGGCATATTATCTATTGATTCATTTCAGAAGCAACGGTTGATTACTGATTCTTTTTTCTTCTATAATTTCCTTCTTTGCTAAAATTTAGGAAAAAGGGGCAGAATTTTGTTCTAGTGTTACTTTATAGTGCGACGTAATTTTCTATTTGTGTTTATTTCTCTACACCATGTAATTGTTCAATAAAATGTACTTTCAGTTCAACTCAACTTTTCAAACCGACGTTCTTTTCCAATTATCAATATTTGCTCTTTTTCATGAAAAACAAAAGTTTATATTCACGTTTGATTTCAATAGAGCACATTTTTTACGATTCCACCCATTTTCAGAAAACAATGAAAAATATTGTATGTTCAGAGTTTAAACCGTGTACGCAATAAATGAATGAAACGACGTGTTCTGTGACGTAAATTACGCTATTGTGTAACTGCAACACATTGGAAAGTCCTCTCCCGCCTGCATCCTGAAACTTCGATATGGAACTGGAACCAACCAACCGTTGTAACCTTTGGAACGATAAGGAACAAGTGGATGCGGCTGGGAAGTTATTGCTTAAAGTGGAAATCACAGGATTTCCCCACAGATAATGGAAATATTTGCAACAATAGTTTTCAAAGCAAATAAATAAAAAAAAAGGAAAGGTAGATAAATAAAGAGGAATTTAAAAAAATGCAGAAACAAACACATTGTATTTAGTTTTTAGGGAGAGTTTAGTAGGTTTGTTATTTTTAATAGTACGTATTTTACGTGCAAAATTGTTTCAAAAAGTGATAGATTTACCTTACATAAAACTGAAAGGAGTTTGAATTTTGTAAAATAGCTGAATGAAGCAAAAAGTGACAAACATATAGAATAAAATCTCTTTTCAGGGATTTTCTGCAAAAAGTTCATGAACATGAATGAACCAGGAAACTATAAATATATCTCCTAAAACATTTTATTTTTACACTAGTGGAAAAAGAGAGATTAGTAGATGTGTTCTTCAATTAAAATTCTAATTAAAGCTCTTTTACCTTTGAAATAATCAATTTTAAGCTGACTGTATCATTCTCTTTAGGTGAGTTTCTAGATAGTGTAAAATCTAATTAAAGTATAAAATCATCCAAATTGGATTAATTGGTAACCCTTTAAAGATTTCTCTAAGTAAATTTTTTTAAAACCTTTTTTTTAAAACTTTTTTTTTCAACAACTTATTTTAAAGAATTTTTTGTAGAATCTTATAATACAGCTTTTTCTTTAATGAAAAAAAAATCTACTAAATTAGTCTGCTTTTCAAAGAAACAATGTAGTGCGGACTGAATTATCAAAAGCATATTTAAATTAAAATTTTTAGATTAACTGAGCAAACTCTGTATTCGCTTGTGTTCTCAATTCAAATATATATAGAGATTAGTTACATTTCGTGTTTATCCAGTTTTTACATAGATTAGAAATGTTGATAAGAAGTTTGAATTAATAACACATGTTTTAAATGGGATATATAGAAGATACTTTGTGTGGTTTTACTTCCGATCTAACATAAAATTGAGTTGAAGGTCTATCTGTGATTTATAAAAAGGAGCTTATTATTCTTAAAAAAACAAAAAGGAAACAAATCCCATAATTACATGTCTGTAGATTTTTCAGTCAATCAATCATTAATTAATTACTTTATCAGAATAATTGTGTTTCTTTTCCCAGCTGAAAAATTTCTATGTAAATTTGAATAACTAAAATATATACACACTAGAGAGATCTGGAAGTTTTTTTCTCTGCCCCTTCCTTTGCAAACAGAATAATATACTCTTTATAATTTGTAACCATTTCATGTATTTCATTCTAACTTATGAACATATTTTTCAAAGATTTTAGGTCCAATGGTATGATAGATTTTATTAAATCATTTGAATTCATTATAAAATGTATAATGTTCGGGTATATTTTGTACACCCAATTCTCAAAACTCCAACATTTAGCATAAGTCATCGTAATATAAATAAGTATGTATAATAGAAATATTACATTGAAGTACATCATAGAAGCAAATCATGAATTTAATATATCTCCATTTTGCTTATACTGTTTACCAAACGTGGTAGGATTCGTCCTGCGTGCTTATCTTTCGGTCGCTTGGACTCGTCTATTCTCATTTCATCAAGAGCTAAAATCTGATCTCTTCTGGAATCAAGGACTTCTATCCATCTCGCTGGAAATAAACATAGGATTTTTTTAAAAATATTGTAGAATTTGAAATCTCAACTTCAATCTGTTCCTTTCACAGTGAAGAAATCAATGAGCTATCATTCAAAGAAAAATTATTCTTCAAACAATCCCGTTTTAAAGTTTGTCCCCACACGCAGGATAACAAAGAAATATACTTTCCTTGAATTCAAATAAGACACTATGCTTACAAATAATATTTATAGAATGCTATCCATTTAGCTTCTTAACACTGTAAATAACGAATGGATTTTAATTTCACAAATTTTGGTTGATTTAGAAGTATTATCTAAAACAGTGGTTACCAACACCACCACTGATATTTCACAGAAAAATGTGTCTATTTCTCATGTTTTATTAATTAAACAAACGTAATATTTTTAACGGAATTCTTGTATGCTAAATGACAGTTTCCGATTTCCATTGACGCAATGTACTGAAAAAGGATAAACAAGAATATACTGTGTAAATATTGTTTCAAGCATCTCATTACAAGGTAAAACGGACACTTTTCGAAAGAATTTTGCTGACTCTATGGGAAAAGGACATTTACAAATAATCCTTTAGTCACAATTAAGAGGGGGTGGGGAAAAGACGATTCCTGACACGCACGGATAATGAATCCATTTGCAGCAAGCGTTCAAGATCATGGGAATAAAAAAGAAATCTCGTCGCCTGAGACGACAATCTTGAACAAATTCCAACAATCTTATTTCGGGCTCTCCTTGAAAAGTAAATACCCAGTTCTATGTAGAAATGCAATGAAAATTTTGATTTAATTTTCTATTTGTGTGAATAGACATTTTCATGTGTCATCAGTTAAAACTCGGAGCAGCTGTTCGTTTTGTAAACATTTCAGTGGCACTAAAGATCTATTTATTTGAAATAAGCAGGATCAAATATTACAGAAAAAATTTTAATAAAAAATCAAATTAATTAATTTTGATATACATTATTATAAATACAAAAAAAAAAGAACAATTATTTTGTAATAATAAAACTTACTTTTTATAACTCTGTTGAGTTACAACTATACAATCTTTAAAAAAGTTTTCATAATTAAACCCGAAGTTTTGTTATGTTTAAATAAATATATATATTTTTTGTGTTCAATTAAGAAAATGTATTTCATATTAATAAAAATGAAATTCTCTTATCATTACTTTACACTAAATGTATTTATAATTTTTTTAAAAAAATGTTAATGGTTTGAAAATTTTAATGTTTGAATTTGGATTATTTCCGATCCATGAGGTCCTAAAGGCTTAAAATATTTAAAAGCATGTGACTTTTTTGTACTCGCCTAGAATGAAGATGAAATCTGATATTTAGAGGGGATAGTAAAAAAGCAAGTTGAGTGTAAATTAAGTCTTTAAATGATACAAGATACCTATTTAAACTCTTTTTCTTTCAATGCAAGTTGAGAAAATATACATATCTCTGTGTAATGATGAATTTCGAATAGAATTACTTTTTTGTTCTTAAAAGAAGGCATATTTACTATATTAGTTCATTACACGACACAAATATTAGATTGCTACAAGGCTTTTGAGATTCATGACATAATTTGTCATTTCATCAATAAATAACCAAAAACAACTGCTCTTACGACGCCGGATTTCATCAAAAATTAACAATTCGTATACACGTAATTTTTTATTGGAATCTTGCAGTAAAAATCATTCTCAAATCGAGATAAAGAAATATCATGAAAAACCTATTATTTCAATATTAAAGAAAATACTTTCCGTAAGTTTTTTAAAAAGTTTTTATGTATTTTTGGGTTCGAATCATCGTAAAAATGAAATATTTCACTGCTCGCGAATTTATCTTAAAAAATTTTAATGAGGCCCTTTAATCTTTGTGTTTGATATAACTTTTAGAATTTCTGCTTAATATAGGCTTAAGTATTGATCATTCTGTTTTTTAATGAAATTCATAGTAGTACATTTTTTGAAAGCTATACTCAGCATAAAAAGATTTTCATAAATACCCTCCACTTTCATAAGAAATGATTAGTTGCAATAAATAAAAGAAAATGAAAAAAAAAAAAAAAACAGATTGTAAGGGAACATTTTAATTACAAGTAATTAACTCGTTTACACAAAATACAAGCACATTTTTGGGCAAATTATTTTAAAATGGGAGTATTATTACAAATTTCCAAAAGCAATTAATTCGGGAGCATTAGTTCTATTTCCTTTGATTCAAACTTATTAGAGTCATATAAATAAATAAGTTAAATCCTAAATAGTCCCTCATATAACTTATTACAAGTTCATACCGTAAAGGCGATTCAATTGAAAGAAATTGTATACAAGAAAATTCAACAAATCTTACTGTTGCCATCCCTGTTAATTTATGAAACATACTTATTGAGAAATAAAAAATAGAATCACCTACCTGGCCTTTATTAGATTTTGAGCCCTTTTTTATTATGAGGACTAAATTATTTTAACTATCCTATACATGAAAAAGATCTCACCTGTCATTTCTCTCAAAGGAATAGTTCCACCATATTCCTTTGGTAGAATGCTGGGAGGGAAGGACTTATGTAACGAAGACAGGTCATTGTGAAGTATGATCTGCAAAATAAAAGTTACATGAAAGAGAATATTTAATGCAATTAAAATAATACAAAATGATAGAATTCAAATAGTTTCAGCATGTGTGTGTGATTTTTCAGAACATTTTTTTTTATCAAAAATAAATGCACATGCATTTTCCCCCCATTACTTCAAAAAAGTTTCAATTGGATGAGAAGTGAGGTGCTACTGTGAAAAAATAATATCTTGAGATCGAGGATGCTTAGACAGTTAAAAGCAAAAAGAAATGGTAACCTTGTAATTAATAATGATGTTAATGACATTCACCGTATGAATTAATACTTGAATATATGCTTTGATCTTAATTTTTGAACAAGGAAAACCTTAAATGTACGATCTATGCTGGTCATAAACACAAAATATCTATCTTCATAGAAGTAAGAAGATTACAATGCCACCCTTATCATCTAACCAAGATTTTAAATTACGAGATCCGTCGCCAGCAGCCGTCATGTAGATTAAGAACAATGTTAATTTAAAACATTTCTGACACGTTGGTGTGAAGATCATTATGAGATTCTTTGTGTACTTTTCTTTTCGTCATTCGAAGTTCTTTTGATTGTACGTTTACATTACAGAGAACATATATTTCGATAAATATTTAATCTTTTTGAGGCAAAATAATATGATGTCATGACCCTGAGATTAGTTCCGAAGCCAGAAGAGTTATATCTTCGAATATGTATATATATATATATAGTTTCTAATATTTATGATCAAAGAGAAGAATTTAATTTCAATATTATAAAAGTTCCTCATTGGGAGAGTAATGTACATGTTTCTATATTCAGAAATATTGTTATTAATTATATACAACGTAATAAATTTCTGGTGTCAAAAAAAATTAGAAATAATAACTAACTATAAAAATCTTACTAAATATTGCTTAAATCAGAAATACCCAATTAATTTTATTAATAGTTATATGAATAAAGCTATTCAAAATAGTAAGGATTAAAAATTCTGAGATTGGTAATAGTTTATTACTAAAAGCTTAAATTTTTCATAGTTATAGTTATCTCCATGTTCTAATATTAGATAAAATTACTTATTACTATTTTATTCATATTTACTCTAGTGTTATTAAAGTTATGCTATAATTTGCAACTCTTATTAATTTTTATTTCCATTCTTTTTATACTTTTGTTAAGTGCTACATTTCAGCCATTCACATGATTTAAATCTGAATTAGGGTCCAGAATCTGGCAGTAACTTATTTATTGCACTCAGATTAAGCGCAAGCTTTGCATTTTTAAGTACAATGTTTAGGTAAGTTACCTCTATCTTGTAATGGATTTAGATATTCCTATTCATTAATTTCAATAGGTTTTTACTTAGTATTATTTACATAAAGGAGGAAGGTTGGCTGGCGAAAAAACATGTTCAACCCCACTTTTATATAAATTGTTTTATATATTAGCTGTCCTAAGTCAGCAATGTTTATAATACTGCAGCATACATTTTATAATTTTTAATCTCGATTACTCATATGTCCTTCAATGTGTGATTTTCCTACTGTCTATGTGTTTTTCGAATGTGATTGTTGGATGTTATCTCTTGTTTGTGGAGAATAAGCCTATATATATATATATATATATATATATATATATATATATATATAACACATTTTAACGACCCAGTAACGACAGCTATGGACTTAAAACTCTTTATTGAACGTACGGGTTTTTTTTCGTAGGAAGAGCACTGAAGCCACGTGTTACAATACTTTTAAAGGAGGCAAAAGAACCCCGACATAGGGGAACAAAAATATTTATATGGGGAAAATCGGAAGAGATAGCGAAGAGTGAAATTCCCCAAAAGACATGCTTTATGCGGCTCTCTAGGATTCTATTGGTTCTGTCCCCCTAGACAGAGGTGGTACCAAGTCTATAGGGAAGGATTAGTGTCTGGAAGGGAAAAGCTGACGAAATATTGCATTGATCTTGCATCATCCAAGTTCTCGGTTAAAGCTTACAAATATATCTATATACAAATAAATCTTATATACAAATATATCTTACAAATAACGCACTTATTAAATTTATCTAAGGACACAAATAATGCGCAAATGACTTTTCTAGTCTTTCAAAAATATTTTGTATTGATTGGAATTGATGATTTGAATTCGGTACTAGTCATTCACATAGATACTTTTTCTACTTTTCAAATGTACAAGTGCTTCTATTATCGTAGTACTTTTATTAATGCAATTCAGTAAATTTTTCTTGTATCGGTGCTTATTTTAGAATTATATCAACAAGAAATGCTCAACTCATTCAGGAAAATCAGGTTTAGGTTTAATATTTTTTCTCTCTTTGCTGCCATTAATTTCACAATTTTTTACCGCTCCTCCCTACAAATTTGTTTAATTTTTTTTCTGACCATGTATAATTGTTTTATGTTTATATAGTGTGAATTAAATATATTGAATCTCTTTGATTTCTTCGGAAAATTTTATTTATTGAATTGAATTTAAGATAACTTATGCACTGGTTTTAATGAAATTTAATATGTATGCAACTTGAACTATTAAGGACAAATTAAATTTTAAAATGAAGGAATGAAATATTCTCATCTTACTTTGAAATTTTTAAAAAAAAGTAGGAATATATTTCACATAAAAAATTCTATTTTGAATCCAGTTCTAAATCCTAATTTCTGTTATCATTGAGAATTGTGAGAAAACATGCAAAGGAGAGTAGAAACGACACTGAACGCAACAAACGAAACGAACGTAACGCGCTCAAAGAGCATGTGCAAAACTGCTCAGAGGATGAATTCTAATCGCGTTCAAGTAAGATAAAGAAAAATGTATTTAATTTGAATGGAAAATGTGTATCGCGTACCAGTTTCGGCATGATACAACGAAATTAATAGAACGTTTTGTATGGCACTGCGCAATTGTCGAAATGCTCTTTTAAATATTACTTTCAAAAAGCCACTTATCTAGAACAATCAGTATACGTTTTCTTCTCGTCTTACTTAGATGGAAAAAAAATCTGAAGAAATAAGTTGGAAAATATTTTCTATTATTTTTATAAATGAATATATCAATCAATAGAAGTAGTAATTTTGGTCGTTAGGAGTTTCGAAAACGAAACGTTTTTCTCTATGGAATATTTATTTGGACACACACTTGAATATTTCAATATAATTAGATCAGTGATTCTCAACCACTGTGTCGCCAAATTTGTTTAAAATTGTTAATTATACTCTGAGAGAAAAAAAAATTCCTGAACCGAATCATTTGGTCGTTTAATAGAAATAAACTAAGGATAATTGTGGTATATTTAACTTATCCTTTTGTGGATAGATGGATAGAAAAAAATTTGATTGTTTTCGAATCCATTTGTGATAACGGATATAGCTGTATATGAAATAACTTTGAAGAGGAAAAACTAATTCCCTTCTGTAATAATCTAGAATTAATTTCAAAACATTCGGAAGAGTCAATTAATTCAATTTGGATTAAAATTAGAGGCCATTATCTCATAATAGTAAAAAAAAAAAAAAGCTTTAAAAACATTGTTACAATTTTTTACATCTTATTTGCGTAAATTTGGATTTTCAGCACTAACAAATATAAAAATGAAAAAAATATAGAGGCTTTTATCTGTAACTAGCTGGTATACCCGTTCTTCGTACGGGTGAATTGAAAAATTAAACAATACAGAAGGATAAAGGAGTTTTTAATGAGTTAATTTTACGGGAATTGTAAATTAAACAAAAAAAAAAGCTTTTTGCATATCTTAGCTAAATAAAAAAACCATGTTTGCTTAATTTTAAATCTGTAGATATAACAGCTGGTAAAAAAGATTTTTTTAAAAATTTATAACGCCCGTAACGCTGTTGTGGGTCGATTTTTGAAAACACCTTCCTTCTGCTCAGCAAAAATAACACATTGTTACAAATTTTGTGTAATAAACTCTTAAAATAGTGTAAATAATTTGTATATCTGGATGTGTAATACGTTAATATTAAATCTCTATATACAATACTAAATTCAATGAACAATCTCTCGATATACAATATTGAATTTAATGAACAATCTCTCTATATACAATATTAAATTTAATGAACAATATCTCTATATATAATATTAAATTTACAGAACACAATCTCTCTATATACAAATTTAATTTACTGAGCTATCTCTCTATATACAATAGTCAGTTCAAAACAGGTCTAAAAAACAGTAGGGTGAAACGAATCTGCAAGCAGGGGGGGGGGGGCCCCCGGCCCCCCCCCCCCCCCGCGTGACCTTTGACACTGTTGATTGAAATAAATGATCCCTATTCGAAACGGATATTGTTCACCATTTCATTGGTTTTAATTTTATTTTCACGGAACCCTAATTTTTTTTTCTATAATAAAAGTAGCCTAAGTTATTCCTTATAACATTAGCTATTTGCCAGTGAAGATTTCTTCAAAACTGATCCAGCCATTTCAGAGATTAGCCGGAACAAATAGATAGACAGACAGACAGACAGACAAAAATTTTAAAAATGGATTTTTTCATATAAGTACCTTATATACTTTTAAATGCATTTAGTAAAAAGCTGTTAATTTCAAATTACAAACAGAAACTTCATTTTTATTTATATGTATAGATGAGAGTGGCATTATCACATTTTTACGACCCAATATAAACGAAATGATCAAAAATCATCAAGCTCAAATTTCGTATTAAATGTATTCATAACTAATTTGTAATTAATTACTCAATACACATTTTATTGTCTTTGTTTCACATATTATTTGGTTAAACATTTAAATTTATTATCATAAACTGTTTTACATAGTGTATTACAGATATGTAAATTTTTTTTGCTGTTAGTGTACCGCAGAATTTTGAAATTGTTAAAAGTGTACTGCATCAAAACAAAACAAAAACAAAAAGGTTGAGAATCACTGAACTAGATAAATAAATAAATAGTAATAAAATTTCAAAGTCTATAACTTTTTAAAATAATTTTATCAAAAGCGATTTGATAGCGTATCGAGCGTTATTGAAACGAATAATGCAAAAGATGTTTTCCCTCAAAAAAATGTGATTATTCGACAGAAATTATGCTGTTTTTTCCAGATAAGGAGGATTTATACTTACACTCCTAATTCTTTAGTGTTATTTTACGGTTTCTAGAATTCATGAAAATGTTAATACACGAATGTTATCAACAATATAATACCTAGAAATGTTTATAAAAGCATGCTATTTTTATTAATTATCCAATAATGAGAAATTGCTCTTTGTGGAAGAAATATTTTCTACAGCATAAAAATGATAAATAGTTGACCCCTATACTTTTTAGGCTTTATAATTCAGTGTCAGTATCAATAACTTACTCTTAAAGGTGGATAATTAGAGATAAACCAATGTTCTAACGAATAACAAATTGGCTAATAAAATAATATGCGAATGTTGTCGCAAGAGAAATGTTAATTTTTTTCCATATTTTTCAGAATTTATTTGTCATATATATACATTTCTCTAACCCAAGCTGTTATATCCCAAGTTCAAATACAGTTCTATGATCTTTCAAAAAATTAAGCCTGAAGAGAATCTGTTTTAATTATGGTAACGAACTTGTAAATGATTTTGACAAGCAGTTGACACAAAGTTAATTTTATGCACGATAATTTAATTCACATCGTTACATTTAATATGATTAACTTCAGTGCGCAGGAAAATGATGCATGTATCCATTATTATTTCAATCCTCTTCTTTTATTCCCTTATTTTACCGCATTCTAATAAAAAATGTATTTATCTGTTGCCAGAAATGTAGCATTTATTTCCTGCGGTCTCATCACGAACATACGATTCCAATGTTTTGTTAAATGACATGTACAGTTGCGCCTGTACCTGCAGAGCCAACAGACGCAATTAATTAGTGGCAGCGCAGCACAGGCAGTGCGCATAATACCGTCCACGTCTTGTAAAAAGGCCGATTGCTTAGCAAAAACCTTTTAGGCCTCTCACAATACAGTTCCTTTTGATAGTGCCAAAAGAAAGAAATACTACAGAGAACATTTCTGGTCTAAATTCAACCAAAAGAATAATCAAAAAGGGTGGTTTAGTAAACTCCTTCATATTCCAAAATGGCCCCGAGATAGAGCGGTGGCCTAGTTTCGAATCGCCACTGGCCACGACTGCATTTCTAAGTATCTAAACATGATAGGCATTGCCCAGAGTCCCCTTTGTAAACTGTGCGACTCCAATGAAGAAATGGACGCCATTCATTTGGAACGCTGCCGTGCACTCAGTTCTGTATCCACGTGGAGCAGATATTAGGAGGCCAGATACAAAATGTGTGATTTATAGACTATACCAGGGATGGCGAACTAGTGGCATGCGTGCCATCAATGGCACGTTACACAATATTTTGGGCACGTCAGTGATCAAGTTTTTTTGCATTTTAAGTTATAACAAAGTTCGCTATAAAGTATTATGAACAAACGCGAGTGATCGGTAGCGGAACGGCTGGGAGCACACTCGTTTGTTATTGTCTTGTCTTAGTTGCACGTTGTGGATTACAGTTGCTTGTGATGCTAAATTTTTCTACGTACAGCATAATCAATTTTGTTGACACAACTGTATTTTAAAGCTTATCTGTGTTATATTTATTATTTTTAATTGTTACTTAACATGGCTGGTTCAGCAAAAGAACAAAAAGGGCAAGATAGTAAATGTAACAGAGAATTTCAAACTTGGTGAATTTAGAAATATATACTATTAGTAAATGCGAGAAAAAGCGGTGTGTGTTTTATGTTCTGGAACAGTAGAACATTGTCTGTAAAACAGCCTTTTGAAACAAATCACAAATCCTCTTGTCAAAAAAGTGAACGACAGAAAAAATAATTATTTGCTTAGAACCATTTGGCAGATGACTCCAATTCAGCATGCATTCTATACTAAAAGATCCTAATATAAGTTAATTGTTATCCAATTTGCAACACAGAAGTCCCCCTAATGTTACTAATGTTAATGTTTTAATTACACTTATAACAAAAACATTTACAACAAGGGAATATTTTCGTAGAAAATAAAGAGTTGTTAGTATTTAGTTATGTTATTTTCCCAATAATCACAAGTCAAAATTATTTGACGGCAAGACTATATCTCATCAAACACTTCTTTGGAAAAAATGGCACGTTGATTCATAAAGGTTCGCCACCCCTGGACTATACTGTGGATTTGTCTTTCTTTTCTTATTTTTTATTTTATTTATTTATTTATTTTGTTGTTGTTGTTCCTTGTTTTTTGTCAATATCATTTGTTTTTCATTTTTTTTTTGCAGTTGTCTTGTAATTCACCAATGGAAATAAAAAGGAAAACGTCTTATATAAAAAAATGTCCTGGCAACACACATCGTCTGAACACTGGAGTCATCTCTCATGGCCTTTGCTATGTCATCCTGCCTCACAGAATTCTGGTTTTAAGCAATATTTACCGTTAAAAAAACGATCTTAAAAAACATGATAACCACCATTTTTGTTACTCTCCTCAATTTTATTGAAGAAACTGTTTAATTCAACAAAAATACTTGCAATAATTGTATTAACACAATAAAAATATGTTCTAAATCTAATTATGAAATTTTAGGACAGTTTAACTACAATTAAAATGTAATATATTGAGTTAAAACATCATTGTGAGTATTTAGAATAATATTCTTTTTTCGATTTCATTATTTTGATATTTAAAATTTATGCAAGTATTCTCAGTTGTCTCAATGTCTTTGACTTTTGAATATTACTAACAAATTTTTGTTTCAGCATCATTTTACTTTTATAAAACTCATGCACACACAAATATTTGAAAGCTAAGTCTAGACAACAGTTACCTTTTAAGCTATAATAGGCCAAGCTTGAAGTTTGATTTCTGAAAGTAACAAATGATTTGATTTTGTGACTATCCAAATGAAAACAACTCTGTTTTCTTTCATGAATTTACAAAGACAGGTTACTGTTGACTATTGGTCTTGAGACATAGCCATCCTGTGATGACCATGTCTTGCCGGTTCCGCGTAAGCTAGAGGTGTGGGATTATCAAAATGATGAGACATAATTCTTAATACAACTTTTATTAAGAATAACTTATATTACTTAAAGACTAATTTTGACAATTATTAATTAAAGTGAGAGTCGAGCCCAAACTAAATCACGTATTTAAGTCAGATCACGTAATTAGATACTCTATCTCAATTATCCTAAATAATCCTGTTATCTAATTACTTATATCTAATATTACCTTTTCCTGTTCTGGTCCCTTGACCTAGAGATTATAATCTATAACTTTATCTATGAAGATTCTTGATCCGCAATGTAGCTAATTCTTGACTGCTTATTCTTGGTCCGCAAGATTTCACACTAAGCTTTGTCACGCTATTGATCAGAATGATTCCACACTTCAACCTCTGAGCCTGCTACTCTATGCTATCTATGCTATTGCTATGTTTGCCGCGCTATCCTTTTATAGTATATCTCATTTACATATTCGATCCGTTTCTCTTCTTGGTATTGGGTTGGAAAGGTTTTGCCATTAATCGTGGCCGTCAAAGAACATAGGAGTTATGTTAATCAGAAAGACGCGAGAGACGTCACAGTCTTGCAAAAAATTATTTTCTGCTAACAAAAAACATTTTCTGCAGATATGTATAGTCAGCAAGTATTTAATTGATGGCCTTTGGAGATGAATTTACTATGTGTATCAGCGAGCTTGTTGTCACCATTCCATATTTTACCTCTTCATTTTTGTATTGTTTTGGGAATATGACGTTTTATCACCTGCCATTATACAATTCAACATAAAAAGTTCCGATCGTACAACCTCAGATAATAAATAATTTTTGTGAGCTTTTCAACACTTTTAAATTTTAGCCCTTGAAGAAATTCACGTAAATCATAGGTCAAGAAATTTTTCGTTTCTCATCGAACTTCCAATTAACAATTGAAATAACCTTCATTTTCCATCTATCAGATAAAAAAATTTGCTGATTTCACAGCACTCAGATTTCAAATTCTTCTTCAGAAAGCCATTTAGTTGGTATGATACACTCTAAAATTTTATTATTATAGCAAGCATATCGTTTAAAATGTGACTCAAGGATAGATAGATATTCTTCTCATTTTTCTGTCTTTTAGATAACCTCTATTGTTAGCTTCTCTAATTTGCAACACGAGATCTAAGTTTCATTTTTTCTTCCGATTGGAATTAATAAAAATGTTATAAGGAAATTTACACATTTAGAGTCTATAGAATAATGTTGCATTATTTTTTTACGATTTTTATTGTCTATTAAGTATTAGTAAACATAGTTACAATTTGATGCTTTGCATGTATTATCTTACGCATACTTGTTTGATATTCTTTGATTGGTTTTTTACTGACAAATATTCTTCTATTAATTAACTCATACTGAACTGAACTCATTGGCGCAGCAGCCCATGAGGGCTAGGGTCAGCTGTGCCTATCTCAGCTTTCATGAACATAGGCGCTGGGGTGCATGTGCAGATGTTTCGGTTAAGTGGTCAGTCTGAAGCGAAAACCCCAGTGTTCAGTTCCCAAACAAACTTGGTACTCATTTATCGTCCCACTGAAGGGATGAAAGGCTGAGTCGACCTTGTCCAGCCCGGGATTTGAATCCCAAACCTGTGGTGGGGAAGCGAGGTACACAACCACTAAGCCACTGGGCTTCAATTAATTCATATTTTAGTTAAAAAGTTACTTAAGAGGAAAAACTTTATTGTGCCAAAATTTGTTGAAGCATCTTAGGATACTCATGTAGTTAAAAATGAAAGGACTATCATTTGTATCAACTGCAAGTAATCATTCGTATCTGAGTACAGTTGCGATATGAGAATTTGTAGATTTGTCCACATCTTGCGTACAAAACAAATGACTTGTATAAACAAAAACAAATAATAAATTTTTTATTAGCAAAAATATATATTTTACTTCAAAAAAAATTTTTTTTTTTAATTTGATATTTTTAGATTAGTTAAAAGAAGATAGAAAACGAATGTTACTCACCCGATCTTGAAGTTTTTGGCTTAAAAATGATTTCAGAAACTGAAAAAGAGTTGCTAGGTACTTTGGAACGTTCATCCAGTGCAATTCTTTGTGTCTTAGAGGAATTGCTTTCTGGGAGAAAAAAAAATATGTATTAAACTCTCTATTTAAGTAACGATATTACTGTAAGTCAAATTTATTTTTATTCAAGCATTTTCTACGAAAGATATTTTTTATGTATCATATTAATTATTATAAACTACATAAAAAATCGCTTTTTCTTATGTGAATTTTAAATACGTAACTATAACTGCAAAAATGTCTTCAGCTGAGAAATGTATAGGGCATAAGAAATCATTTATAGAAAATCACTAACTTTAAGCACATTTATCTAAGTAAATATTAAAGGCGCTTGTGTGTGTCATTATCGTCCAGAGAAAAGCGTCATAACATATTTTTCTCTGTTTTGTACTAGTTTTTTTTATTTAGTCATGTCTTGACACCAAGAAAGGCATTAAAAATAATTTCTTTAAGGATCTAATAAAAATTGCGAGCTAAGCTTCATTTTAATAGCACCCGCCCTTTTGTCCATTGCCATTGTTAGTGAAATGAAACTTCCGTTACTCAGAGAGCCTTGGATGCTGTTCTACACGTCCGAGGTGAAAAATATTTGGGCAACAGACATTTCAGGTGATGCGCTCAAGGTTTCTGAAATAAATAAAAAAAAAGTTGAAAAAATAACCTCTAGATGGTGCTTATAGCTACGAATACTGTTCTTCAAATCCAATGCAGTTGTCAAACGCTATCTTTGAAAAATCCTCATAACCAGAAGTCGTGAGAACGGGTGATAAGCTGTTGGGAAAGATCTGTCTTAACAATTTAACAATTGTTAAGACAGACACTGAGCTCGCATTGTGAGGTGGGGCTCCATCGTGCATGAATCTTGTCGGCAGACTCGTTGCTGGAGAGAAGGAATTACGTCACATCTCACGATACCGTTCCCTGTTAACAGAACAGGTGTTAAGTCATTGAGGGCTACCCGTTCAAAAAAATAGGGCCCGAGAATGAATGAAGCAGGGAACCTGCACCATACGGTCACTTTCGTATCAAGCAAAGCTTTGGCATGTACCGCTTGTGGGGGTTTTCTGTCTCCCAGATGCGACAATGCAAATAGCTATTCACTTGTATATTAGGATGGAAGTGCGCCTCCTCCACAAACAGTATGTTCCATGGCAATGAATCATCGACCGCCATTCTTGCGAGAAGATTTTGTGAGTGTCTGGGTCGTGTGGCTTCAATTACTGAACCACTTAAATCTTATACGGGTAGAAATTCAAAATTTTACGCATGATATATTGCGCAGTGGAGTAGGGCAATCAAGGATATCAAGGGTATGTGAAATTGTTGGTACCCTGACAGTTCCGTGAAGTGATTCACTGCTTGCTTCCACGACCGCTATAGCAACATCCTTTACGAAAGCATTGTTGACACTTTTTCGTCCTCTTCCAGGAAGAACGCCTCCTGGTTTCTCGAATTTTACCGTCATAGTTTTAACATCCGACATCGGTCTACGTCAGGGGTACTTAACCCCTGTTGGGCCACATCCATATGGCAGATATTTCAGGCAACATGAGGATTAATGGAATAATTAGACCAAGACAAACTTAAAATGAGGAAAATTGATCAAAATATTAAAACTCCTTTTTGGCTTTTAATACTATATCAATCTCTATGAAACAAACATAAAAATAATTTTGGGTTTGATGCATTTTTTAACGAGCTATGGAGTAGTTTTGGTTCCTTTTCATTCATGTGACGAAGCTCCTAGTTTACATTCTACTGTCATACAAACAAAGCTGTCATACCATTGGATTTTTTTCTTTTAGACAGTCTCTTATTTTTATTTCACATATTAATTTATCAAGTGCAGAATGGCAACAAAGGTGAGTTTTGACTGAAATCAGTTTTATTTGTTTATAATTAAAACTCAGTTTTACCCATAAAATAGTCACTTCTGTTCAGATCATTACTTCACTGTTATTTGTTATTACTAACTATTACAATAACAAATAGAAAAAACAATCTTGCATTTTGTACCCTTACGACATCAACAACAAAATTGTTAGATCTTATTGCTTGATTGATAGAATTTCCCCATATGTTTTTAATACATTGTTCTTAAATAATTAAATTTTTTAGTACAATGGCCATTGAACGGACCACTCAGAAAAGCCTGGTGGGCCACATGCGGCCCGGAGGTTGAGTATCGCTGGTCTACGTCGTTGATTCTTGAGACGGTGGAACTCTCTGACAGCTGCCGCTGCATTCTCATTGTTGCGGTAGCACAGCTTCACAAGAAGTGGCCACTCAGGCAACGTCGGCATTCTGCAAAACTTATCTGATTATGGCAAGAACAACATCTTCCTTTTATTGAGAGTGATATTAACATATTTGACATATAACATGTGACCCACAGCGCCATCTATTGGCAATTTTTTTAGCTATTTTGTTTATTTTATTTCAGAAATCTCGAACGCATCATCTGAAGTGTCAGTTGTCCAAATTTTTTTTTTCTTCGGGCCAGTAGAACAGCCTCCAGGGCCCTCTGAGTAGCGGAAGTTTAATTTCTGTACTTTAAAACTAGGAGCTCTATTTTCAAAACATTTTTCAAAGGATTTTACTATTTTATCAATTCTACTGGCTATAAGTCTGGGGAATTAAAACTGAACTTTGATTATATTTTTAGTCAGGAAGAATACGGCTCTGGTTTTTTTCCCCCATCGCACAGGTTTTCAACCATGTAACTCACTTTCGCAGCAAAACTCCTTTACTTAAAAAAATTTTTAAGATAACAGACTTTCTAAATTTGTTGTTCCATTTTTATGACATATTTCTTGACACGCACAAAGTTTCACGTGTTTTTTGGAGAGGAATGCATTTTCACAAAATGTACTCTTTGAACCGGGCATTTAGACAAAAATGGACACTTTTTATCAAAATAAGTCAAGCAGAAACAAGTTTGTGTAGCTTTTAATTAAAGAATAACGTTTGTCTTTTACAAAGGCATATAGGAAGAAATATTAAAATTCACAATGTTTTACTCGTCAACTCGAGCACACCTAACTTTTGCACTTTTCTTTAGAATCAGTTGGACTGTTTATTGTTGTAAATTTAAAACTCTGCTGAGTATGCTAAAAGAGAGACAAGCTAAAAGTGAATGGTAAGAAAATGAAGGCACTATTTCTTAAGTTGAGAAATACTTACTGTCGTAAGTGACACTTTTGAATCTGTAAGTACCAGAGTGGGCCCATTGCAAACTTATAGACAGAAATCAACACTGTTATTTGTGAAGCATTTTATGAGTATTTCCTTAACTAAAGAGCAAATTAAAATTAGAAAATTGTTAGCGTATAAATTAGTTGCAGATTAAAATTGTACTTATAATATTATTATATTTTTTACTCGAAATCTCATACCCCATCGAGTTGAAAATTTTCTGCATTCCAGTATTGTGAGTCTGATCTAAAGCATTTTTGAACGAATTTCTTTTTCTTGAGTGACTCACGTAAGAAATATGATACTCGTCAATGTATCTAGATTTATTATTTAAGATTGTACAACTAAGGAAATGATCAACATCACTTACTCTAGATTAAAAGAAAATCAATTGAAGTTTTATGTTACCTCTCCACTGTGAACCACTTTCTGCAGATCTCGGAGACCAACTAAAAGGGCATGGCTGATTTGATAACCCTCTTGGGTAAAGATGTAATTGATGCCTCTTTTTTGATTCAATTCACATTCCATTAAAACTTCGTAGGTTAATATAAACGATCTGAAGACATCCGATTGTTTATGTCTCGTAGCATCCAAGGCCTCTGTAAATAAATAAAAATTTGTACTTTGCAGTTATTGTTTATTTAACGAGCTTTCAAAAATCAATCCAATTCATTGCTTTTTAAAAGGATTAATTTTTGTCATTTCATTCAAAATTTGTAAGAGGAAAGTATTTCTCGTAGTTAAGAGGAAATTCTCTTTCACTTATTTCAAAGACTCTCCTCTTAAATGCACATTGGTGAGAAAAATTGAATTCATGAGAAAAAAAAAGAATTTGAAAATTCTTAAATATATTACATTCGATCCTATTGATCTCATTCAAATTAATTTGATTTATAATACGATGAAATAAAATCACATAGTTTAACATTACTTTTGATACAAAATCATTATCCGCTTAAATAGTAATTACGCGCTGAAAAGAAACAGTATTGTGGATCATTTTTACTTAATACCATGCCCATTCAATATATTTTATACATGCATATTTTAAGCCAGTAGATATTTAAAGAACACACTTTTTTATTTCTTATCTCTAAGAAAATAAATGTTGTATGAATTGTAAAAGGCTTAAGTTAAGTGTTTTCGCGTTTAAAGTTATAAAGATCAAAAATAACTTCTCTTACTTGCCATACAAAACAAAACAACTCTCCCATCTTTATCTCGTTCTGGCAAAGGGAACACATACCTGAAAAAGAACAACGAGTTTTGTATTTATATCAATTCTTGATAACAGTCATTAGGCTTGAAATTAATGTGTATTAAAATTTTTAAAGATTATATCAATTGGTATCTCAAAACGGATTTCTTGAGTAGCTTGCTAACTGAAAGTTAAAAAAGAAATAATCATGTAATCAATTCAAAAGAGCATTAAATATATTAAAATACTTTCCTGGTGAATTTTTTTAAAAAAAAATTCAGGCATTAACTTTGATTTTTATTAACGTTGCTCTCTGAAACTGAGCGAGGGTTTTTACCAATAGACCTTGTCATTCGGCACCGGGGTCGATTGACAAAGACGACAGCTGAGCTGCCGTCTAGGGATTGCAATGCCGGTATTTTGAGACATTTGTACAATTTTGTAAAACCGGTATTCACAAGCTTAAATACCGGTTTTTCGGTATTGACTAGATTTTTTTTAAAAAAATTATCTACACTATATATCCAGGGATAGCCAACCTAGCAAAAGAGTATACGTTTTTGTTTTTATATCTCCCTAACGGGTGAAATTAATATGACTTTGAACATAAAGTTGTATCGTACAATCAAGAGAAGTGATAAAATATGTGAATTATCCAAGGAGAAATATATTCAATTACAGTTCATAGAGCGATACTGCACAAGTGCAGGATTCGTAGTCTGATATTCGTATCTGTGAAAACAAGGTTGTAGTTGTGAAGAAAATGCGTAATATTTCGATATTTTTTTTAATTGAGGAGTTTGTTATTCACATATCATCATGATTTTATAAATGAAAATAAAAAAGAAGAAAAGAGACTAACCAATTCAAATTGGATCAAGTTTGTAGTAAATTTTCTTAAAATGTTTTACCCACAAACCTATCCACATTCAGAAGAATTCGGTACAGTTATAGAAGATGATGACACTAATATCGATAGTGAAAAGGAATTATCTCTTGAACAAAAATTAGAAATAGCTATAATTAAAAAAATTTTGAAAAACCAAAATACCATACAGAAATGAGCTATATCCAAAACCATCCTACGAGAAATCGATTTATTTGAAGACGATATATTTCCATGGAAACGTACATGGATAGATATACGTGAAAAAAGTATATCGCGTATTGCTAACCCACTAGCGTAGATGCCGAAAGAGAGTTTTCATTTTTGAACGTTCCTACGTTCCACACACACACACACACACAAGCTTAATGATAATACAACTGTTTTTTAAGATGACATTTCAAAAAGGATTGAATAATGATATATTTACATCTTTTTTGTGATTTAGATAAATAAAAGGTTCCTTTACTTTTTTGTGCTTCTTTATATACTGTTAAAAATTACGAATTAATTTTTGGTGGCATTTATACACTCTCTAATAAAAGAAAGAAACACCTGTATTTTTTCTTTCTTTTCCTAAAACTTCTATACTACCGGTATTAAAACCGGTATCCCGTTATTAAGATCTAAAAAATACCGAATAAAGGTATTGAACTTTTGGTTCGATATTGCAATCCCTACTGCCATCCCACTGTCTAAACTTCCAATCTACGCCAACGTAAGGGTTTTGGGCCTCATAAGATTGACTGTAATAGAATATGCCCAAATGTACTGTTTGTAATTGTTCCAAATTTCATACGTTCCAAATTCAAATCCCCCTCCCCCCGGTGGGCATGAGAACGGGGAAAGCGAAATCCAACGGGGGGCCTGAAGAGAGAAACGCGGGAGCACATGTGTGGGATCATGGTCCTCAATGGATTACACTGAGAGACTTCAGTGGCACTTGGAGTCAAAACTATGAATCTACTATTAAATGCTATTTTCACAAAATAGCGTTTAAATCGAATAATACAAATTTAGTTGATGTATTTGCATTTTCATATCTGATTTGAATATTTCTATTTTCAATAAATAAAACACACAAATTTAATTCATGGATTAATAGTTACATAAATATGAGTTTACACCATTACTTTAAAAATTGGAATAGTTTTAACTCTTGCCCAAAACATTTAATATTATCTACAAAATCCTCCCTCTCCATTTTTTAGAAGAAAGAGAATTTATATATTGTTATTTTTTTTGTCCGAAAGGTATTTGATTGGTTACATACTATCGTTGGCCTTGGAAGCTACTCGAGACTATTGGTGATTTGAACCATGGTCAAGTGACAATCGGGCTGGCACCCAGCATTTCTACTCTAAGTTCAATCCGTCGCCCGTTGCAGGCATTTACTTGGCCGCACATTTGAATTGGAGGCAATTTCGAGCACATTTACCTCATCAGCTTTTTGTCGTAATAAACAGTTTTTTTTTTTTTTTCTTATTCTTGATATTTAAAACATTTCATTGAATTTCCATGTCATTTGAGATAAAATGTTCTGAAAATGACGAATGTTTCAGATCCTTCACTATATTTTAAACAATTTTAAAAATAAAAATTTGACAATGTATATCATCTTATTTTTCTAATCGGTTAGCAGCAGATGCCAATCTTCTTATAATCTTGTGTGCGGGAGAGACTACTATTGAGAGGAGGGAAAATAAATGAACCCAAGGGGAGAGTGGCTGGAAGTATCTTGTTGGGCAGATTTTCATTTGAAAAGCTCCATTACTCATACTCACTCTACATTCTGAAATTCGGAAGCGTTGAGGATCATTGATGGAGTGTACAATGGGATAACAAAAACAGAAAAGATGAAAGAAAAGTGCCATTTTTTTTAAAGAAAAGTGGCTAGATCTTTAGTTTTTGTTCAAGATAACAGTAAGGCAGTTGGCCTGATTTGCAATAACAGTGTAGCTGTTATAAAAGAGGGGTTCAACTATGTGATGGTTTCAAAAAAATAAAAAAAAATTTTTTTCATAAATTGCTTCCTTAACATGTCTAGAATGCGGTAGTAAAGTGATTTTTTTTACAAATCCGAAGTCGTTATAAAGAAGCAGGTGTTAGAAGAGCAGCTCTTCGTAGCGCCAAGTTAAAATTTTCATTGTTTCAATCGGACTTGAAACTTTAAAAGCGTTTTTCTCAAAACTGTGTTTTTCAAACTCTCCTCCATCATATCTCAAGAACGGTTTGACCGAATGACTTTAAATTTACAGGGTAGACTTGTGACGGGCTCACGCGTCTTTTCTTTAACATAACGTCTGGGTTTTTTGGTAGCCAAGATTAATGGCAACTCTTTTCCAACCAAAACCCAAGAAGCGAAATGTGAAAAATGCAAATAATATAGCTTTTAAATAATGGAAGTTTCAGTAAGTGAGATGGCAATTTGGGGAATGTTATGTGTGAAAGAGATTAGAGGGAATTGACAGCCAATCGTGAAGTTACCAGGAAAGGAAGCCATTAATACAAGGTGCATACCATTGCACGCGCTCCCAGACGTTTCCGCATAAAGATTGAATCTAAGTTTGGATTAAGGTAGGACTGATTATTTGATATTAGGACTTGTAATACACTGGTGTGCAAAACTTAAGCAACAATGTAAAAATTTAGCAGATAGCCATGAAATTGCAGAAAAGGAGGTCTGGAGATCAGTAGTAAGTCAGTAGAAACGTCATGCGTATGCAAATATCAGGAACAAAACGTCAGAAGCGATGTGAGCGTACGCAAAACGCGTGATGTCGGCGCGCGCTGCTTAACAGTAGAATGAAATGAAGGACGGAGACGCAATTCACCATATTCTCTGCAAGTGCCAGTGAGTCAGTTCGTGAAATATGGCTAGAAGAAATCATCTGGATGACTTCACACGTGGAAGAATGATCGGAAAGCTGGAGGAGGGGCGTACTGTCACCAGTGTAGCTGCAGAGTTCGGAATCAACAAAAGTGTCGTTTCGCGCGCTTGGAAAGCGTTCCAAACCACAGGTACAGCTGTTAGAAAG
>BMAV01006553.1:81337-111457 GCA_019973955.1 Trichonephila inaurata madagascariensis | reverse complement strand
CCTCATTTCAGAATTTCATGTCTCTCAGATGATTTTTCGTGAAGTTATGGCAATAAACCCACCTGTTGCTTAAGTTTTGCACACCAGTGTATTATTAGAAGTGAGAGTAGGCGGAAAATAATTATAACTTAGAGAAAGTGGTCTAAATTATGCGATTCGGTTTAACAATCATTGTGTATTTGTTCATTATAGATTCTCGCTTAATTAAATTTATCTAAATTGTTAGAAATTTAAGTTCTATTCTTAATAAAGTCATATTAAGAATTAAAAATGTCTATTCCTCTTGCAAATCCTACACCTCTAGCTCACGTTGACAATCAAAGATACGGTCACCAAAGGGGGGCGGTATCACAGACTCAGCACATATATACGCACCAAATGAACTACAATCATTCCAAAATTCAAAATATTTATTTTTTTATAACAAAAACATAACACAAAACCCATGAAATTCGAAACTTTTTCTTCAGAAGTTTTCCAAAAATCCAATTTTTGATATTTTCATTTGAGTGTAGTTCATTTGGTGCATTTAAGCTTATAAATTAAAACGACGTCATTTTTTTTTTTTTATTTCAGATAAGCCAATCAGCCGGAATCGTGGAGGAAGTGAACGTCCATTTTTTCGAGGCGGGTGTGTTAAGAGCACTATAACTGACGTTCTATTGAATATTTTTGGCTAAACATTTATATACATACTCTTAAAACACAAATAAATAAATGATAAGAAACTTAAAGCTCTATCTTTTTTTACTAGTCATCAAAAAAAAAAAAAAAATTCCCTAAGAATGCTTAAAAAACAGGTCGTCACATGGGTGAACCCCCTGAAGAGACATTACCATACTAAGCATAGTGGGAAGTATTCTGCATTAGATGGGCATTTTCCAAGTAATAAGGTGAATGAATTAAAATCGAAGCTAAATTGTCAGGACATTTTTTCACCAGAGCGAATAAATAATTTGAAAATAGAGTTCGTGTTAGATTGCTATCACGGAAAAAACCATTTGCTGATGTAGAGTTTGTAAAAGAATATCTTCAGAATGCAGGCTCCATCATAGGCTCAAGCCATATCGAATAATGGCTTGTCTGGTGTAACAGTAGCAAGACGCATGGAGGATCTAGCAATATATATGTAAATCTGTATAGTACCATATCTTCCCTTAGAATCAAATGTACTGAACTGAACTCAGTGGTGCAACAGCCCATGAGGGGAAAGGCCTACTGTGCTTATCTCAGTTTACGTGACCTTAAGCGCTGGGGTGCATGTGCAGATTTTTCGGTCAAGTGGTAGAATCAAATGTGGTCTTGTGAAAAAGAAAACCTTCTTTTTTTATATAAATTTTCTGACTATACTATTATTTGACAGATGTGCGGTCCGCGGATCTTTGTAAATTTAATGATGTGCTCCTCAGGTGTGAAAGGTTGAAGACTCCTATTCTAAGTCAACGTGAGGACTTACAGCCCCCATAAATTCAACGTGCATCAGTGCTTTCATATAACGGTTTTTTAGTTACATCAGGACTTGACAAAAAAAACAAAAAAAATTGCTAGCCATGAGTTCGCGACAATGACCATGAGCTATGATCATGAATATGAGTATCTGCTCATTAACCTTGAAATAATACATTACAAAAATCATTTTAAATGATGATGTGAGAGTCAATTTGTTTTTTTTCGTACTGTAGCAAGAATTTATGTGCTAATTTCGAACTTGCAATATTAAATGATTATTTCAAATCATTAGGTTAGTCTAGAAAATTAAGGATTTCTTTGGATGATACCAGTAAATATTAAAATCAAAGGAGGGAAAGGTAAGTAAAATATGGTAGTATTACAAGGCACTTACATGCGTGTTTAAAAAACAAAAGTTGTTGAAAAACAATTCAAATTCATTTATTCCGCCTGTTAGTGAATAAGCCAAGTGTGGAATTTATTGTAAGTAACCGTGGCACCATCAAGGGGATTAATTGTTTAAAAAAGGACTTCTTATATTTAGTCATAATATCCATTGTTTATTTTTTTATTTTCCCATTATTAAAAAAAGACAAAGCTTTTTTTTTAGGTGTAGTGAATGCTACGAATTTTTTTTCGTTTCAATTTAAAGTGTTATAAAGTATAACTGTACTCCACAAGCTCTAATTTTCTAGAATTAGAATTCATTAATGCTCGTCTGCAGGAAATAAATAATTTAAAATCGAAAATATATAAAATCAAAGTAAAACTTTAAAAATTTTTTAGAGAGGTAAATTCAAATTTGACAGTTAATTTATTAAGTAATATATACATATATATAAATTTCTACACCAAAAAAGAAGAAAGAAAAAACTTACATATGAATATTAAAAACAAAAATATAGTTATTTTTTATAATTTAAATTTAAAAAAAAACTTCTATTTTTAGTCATTTTTTTATATTTGATACAGATTTGAAATTTTATAAAAGTAAAAAAAATTATTTTATAATTAAAATATAATCCCCCCAACCATTTTTTAAGGATAAAATATTTTCATCTCGGATAATTTTAGGATTGCATTTCTTCTTTTTAACTGCAAGAGGTAGCGCATTTTTCCATTATTAGTCTTGCAATGTTCTTAAGGATAAAGACAATACAGTGAAATTTCATGTCATTATTGTTATAAATGGTAAAAATTTTGTAATTCGAAAAAGTATCATTGATAGAAAATCATAGAGAGCAGTTATTTTTAAATCACCCTCTTGTGTTCTTTCTCAAATTTCTGGGTTATTTGCAATGTATGAAACATACTTATTCGTAAAAAGTAAATGAATTTGCGTTTTGATTCTACGATTAGCTATTTGTTTTTAATGCAATCACTATATATATATAATGCTAATACCAGTGGCGTAACGGAGAGCATTTGGGATCCTGAAATGACAGGTTTTGGGATCCCAAGTTGGATTTTACAAAAGGATAGGTACTTGGCGGCAGTCAAACTTTAGGGGCCCTAGAACCCTGCCCCTCCCGCAATGCGGGGGTTGAGCGGGTGTACTTTACGCCATTGGCAAATACAGTTATAATTATGAGAGTCGTTAGTAAGTACGAAAAGTTTTCCCCCTTTTTTTTCTATCAACAGAATTAATAGACATGTGTGAATATCGTGCAACTACACACAAACTAAATTAAACAACCTTGCATAATTAAAAGATATTAGTACCTTTTGAAGAAGTCATAAGAATCAAACAAACGAAATTAAATACATAATTATTCAACTGCATATGCTTAAAATTTTTCTCGGCAATTTTATTTTCGAAGGTATTATAATTATATATGAGGCTTTCGGCAGTTACCCATTAGTTCGTTAAACATTTTTACCAAATGCCTGATAAACGACTGAAAATGAGAAGAAAAAAAAGATGCTCCCACGCTTGACCAAACACAATAACCTTGTTTTTCTTATTTCCTTCTCGTATTCTTTGCGAAAAGTGATTGAAACAAAAGACTTGTCTTCTAAGGAAGAGAACGCAGTGGAGTATTTCCAAAATTAGGAAATTACTCCATCAAATAAGAATGTACTAGCGGGTACACAATATGTCAATTCCTTTTTTTAAAAAAGACAATCCTCTGCCTAAATAATATAATAGTTGTCAGATGGAAAGAAAGTTTTTTTTTTAATAATTTGAAATGGATCACACGCAGCTCAACCTTAAAATAGGAAAAAAAAGGTGAATCTTTTGGTTTTTTTTTTTTTTGAACCAATATACTCGTATACGTTTCATAAAATCCTTATGCGTTATGAACAACCTCGTAATACTTTTCTCTAGTGAAGTAAGGATATTTTAATTTATTTCAATGGTACAAAATTATAAGCACCAATTCGTTTTCCGAATAGAACGATAGGAATAAACTAAGTTTTAAAGATAACATTCTTATTCAGAAATGAGAACTTATTTCATAATACATACCCTTTGGAAATAAGATCTCTAAGACTTGGTTTACGAATATCTAGTTTCTGATATGGCATGGGGTATTTCGTTTTCACTGTGAGATACTTATCCAGAACTTGTTGGGCCAAATCCACACGATACTTCCTCATTCTTAAGAATCTCAATAAGAAGTTGTTGTCTACAGAAAAAAAAAGGAAGAAAAATTATTTTTGCTTGACTGTTAGAGTGAGAAAATTTAATTACAGAAGTTATAAGAATGTTGATTTAATATTTTTCAATTACTTTCATTATAATTTCATATTCAAATGTAATCGACGTTTTAAGATATGAACTATATATATATATATATATATATATATATAAATATAACAGCCTACAACTTATTTATGTGAAACAATTTCTCGCAGAAATTACTCAATTGATTTTATCATTATTTTAGATAGAATCCTGAACTGAAATTTGATATTGCAATAATATCTCAGAAAGATGGATTCATTTCTTTAACATTTGAAAACATGTAAAATTTTCCCATCAATTATGTAAATATATATAACATCTTCATAACAATATAATGATGTAGAAGTATTTAAAAATCTTTTGAGTGCGGAAATATCGTTTGTAACTAAAATGTATTAATTATTTTTGGTTAGAAGTTTTGCACAAAATTTTATAATCAGCAAATTTACTTCTTTGGATAATTGTTAAAAAACTGGTAATTTATATATTTATTTTGAATATATTAAGTTTGATAGAGTCATAAGGCCAAGATTAACCCTTTATCCACTGATCCTTCTATCCCTTTATCTTTGATGCATTCAAAAGGTTTTGCTTACGAAGAAGCACTCCTAAGGATATACATTCGGACAACGGCACGAATTTTATAGGGACTAAAAGAAAATGAAAACTATTTAAACATATGTCTAAAATTACGCGTGAGGAAAAGGTATCTTTCTCAACAGGAAATTGAATGTCATACTATACCACCTTTGAGTCCCCATTCTGGATGACTCTGAGAGGATGGTGTTCAATAGGTAAAGTTCCATCTGAAGAGAGTCGTGAGTAGCATAAACTTAATTTTTGAAGAATTTTATATATTGCTAACTCAAATATTATTCAAGTAATGAATTCGAGACCTTTAGTTAGATTGGCGGATAATGATTAAATGTTGTAACTCCTCATTTTTAGTGGGGGGAAGAAATTACGGGTCCGCTGAAACAGTAGAAGAATCTAAACTTACATTAAAGGGACGTTGGGATATAGTTCAAAAATTAAAATTAAATTTTTAGAGATGACAAATGGATTATTTAAATTCTATGCAAGGAAGAACCAAATGGAAAAGTGGCACGTCGTACATTAAAATAGGAGATGTTGTAATCATTAAGGAGGACACTCTTCCTCCATTGGTGTGGCCACACTTGGAAAGGTCATATCTACCCATCCAGGTAAGGATGGAATGTCACATTTAAAACTGCAAAGACCTATTGTAAAATTATCTGTGTTGCCTGTGCATCAAGAATTAATTCTTGATGGGTGGGAGTTATGTTGTAATATTTGTGCATATCTTGTTATCTTGTAATATTTACATATCTTGTAATATTTGCATATCTTGTTATCTTGTAATATTTGCATGTCTTGTTATTTGTATGGCAACGGAAAAAAGAACTATATATACTGGTGCATTTGTGTGAATGAATTGTGTAGAATTAAAGGTAACTGCTGCATACTTGTTGTTAGTTTGTTGCTGTTACCATAAAGTCCGTGCAACATAGAATAACCATTTTTTAAAAATATTCTGACCATACTTAGCAGGAATACTCTTTTAATTCCCTTCTTCCAGGATATATGGCAGCACCGTTTCTATGAAAAGTATTTTAGAGGGTAAAGTGAAAAGTTTTAAAGTTGCATTTTCAGCTGGCATTTTGATTCGATTGCAAAGATTTTTGTATATTTTTATAGATATATACTATTTTTATCTAGCTAAGATAACTATTTTTGTTCCGCAAAAGTAGTTAAAGTCAAAAGGGAAGTGTCTTATTTTTTATATACTGGTTAAGACCTTAGAAAACGACTTGACTATTTATTTTAAGTGAACTGTGTATATAAATGATTTTTTAGAGTTGAATAACTTTGTGGTACTAATAAGTACCACTAGTACACTGGATGTTAGAGAAAGAACTTAGAGTTTATTTTTCGTTCGTGTAGTTAGTTAATGTTTTTCGTTGTGTTGCAGCGTCATTAGAAAGTGTAATAGAGTCAAGCTTATTTGCATTTCTTTTTAGTATAAATTATTTATTTTTCCTTTTTATTGTTTTTTAACGCGTTTTCAACAAATTTTGAAATTAGAATCTGAGCTTTCTCTTTTTGGGGGGCACACAATTAAATGTGTGAAATACCTATTCTTTATTCAAAAATTAACATTTTATTTTCTTTGTGTGTAACACTGAGATTTAACTGTAATAGGAGGTTTTCAAGGTGATATAATTTTTTCCCTTCTTGAAATTGTCTGGAAAAAAGAAGCTCAGCCTCCAAGAGGTTTTCGATTTATTATAGAACCTACCATCTGAAATCAGTGAAGTCCCAGCAAATACTCTATTGGAATTCTCTTTAGATTCTTAAGATGAAGATCAAGAGACTGAACAAGACTCTAGGTGCAGTAGTTCATGTTCAGAAAATACAATATTTCCCACCCCAGGATGCAGTGCTTTAAAAAACTATCAATCGAAACCTCACTCAAAATGCACAACGTATAATGAATTTTTGTGTATTAATGAAAAGGAAAACTGTTTCTTTTAATATCATCAAATAAAGTTCATATGTAAAACCTACATTTATGTGTAAAAAAAGTCAATTTTTTTTTTAAATTTTATAATTTTTAAAAATAAATATTTTGTGCTGTTAAATGTTCGTATTATCTGGTTATTTTTAATTTTTAAGAGTTAAAAATCAGTTAGGAAAGTCATATGGTCTTTTTGTATTATGAGAATATTTTAAAACTCCTGTACTAATGGTACTTTAAAGTATCAATTGAATTAATTAGCTCAAACGGATTAAATTTTCCACAGTTTAATATTTTATTTATGTATATCCCTTAATTTTCAATGTAGTGACTCAATATATATATATATATATATATATATATATATATATATATATATATATATATATATATATATATTGCACGGAAAAAAATGCGGTAAATCATAATGCAGTAAATACAAGGTTAAACTGTCCCTGTCAACATGCTTTCTGCTTTAGAGCATATAATTTAAACTGCTTGCCTTAAGGTTCACAAACATTGTGTCTTAAAATATTCTGAAACTTGTTTGTTGTTCCGTTTGTGGATCTGCGTATGTTCCTTTATCTATTATTGTTTTCGTTTTATCAATAACTTTTACGCACATTCTGAATGTGCTTATTTATGAGTTCATCGTTTTCCCACTTCATTAAACTTTTCATATATATGCATTTTGAAAACGCTTTAAAACAAATACGAAATACACGTAACAAAAAAGCAGTATATAAATGAATCCTGAAGTTCTAGAGACAGTTTTGCATTAATAGGGGATTTTATTATAAATGTATATGCTGGGTTTTTCTTTTTTTTAAAAAAAATATTATAAATTGAAAAAGCGAAATCATTTACCTATTAATTATATTCAAATGAATTTTTAGAAGTGAATTTATTATTTTATTTATCAAGTGCTTGTTTATAATTGACACAACAATCTTGCAAAGTGCCCTTTTTTTTGGGGGGGGGAATAATATTTAAAAAGAAGTATTTTGAATATATTGAGGTATATATATAAATTGCCCTATATTTAGCCATACTAGTAAGTTTATTTAACGGCATATTTACATTGCTCTGAAAGATGATTATTAATCTAAAAAAGAATTAAAAAATTTTAATTATAAACACAGTAACTTATAAGCATTCATTATTCTTTCATGATATAGAATGATAAGTTTTTATACAAATATCTAATCACACATATTAAATTTTTGCTTAAGGTTGATGTAATGCTCATAATGCTTTTACACACACACAATAAGAGTTCTTAAAAATCTAATAGATTCATGAAGTATTTTCTTATTTCCTGAAAGTAGACAAACGAATGAGAGAGAGAGAAAGTTCTCTAAATACAGTGGGGATTTTTTTTTAAAAAAAATTTCATTCTCTGTAACAATACCAATGCTGCGGATATTGTAATCATTAAAATCCTGTTTCCCTTCAGTATGAAAAGATAACTTCATAAAAAGAAATAAAAAAACAATATCACAATAAAGGGGAAAAAAGGAATACTGGTTTAATGAAATATTAAACATTTTATTTCTGTTTCAATAAATTGAAAGCGACTAAAGTTCGGAAGCGATAACGGATTAGAGGTATGAACCACTTACAAAACAATTTTTAATAATTTTATTTGGAAAAATTCACAAAAAAAGTAAGATTAAAAATGAATGGATTAAAATTTTATTGCTTAAGTTAATAGAGAAATCAGTACATTTGCTTGCAATTTTGTATTTCTGCTCTATTAGGAATTTTACCTCATAAACTATTACATATACACCGAATCGTAGATTGTGTAATTACAATTGTTTGTTGTTGTTGTTATTGTTTTTTGCTGTAACGATTTTTAAAAAATGAATCCCCTTCGAACTGTGAATATAATTGTTCAATTAAAGGCTATCAATTTTTTTTTTTTAAAAAAGAAACATTTTCTTACCAATTCTGCAATTTACGAAATGAGGTTGATTTATAGCCCATTCTCTCAACTCATCCAGGCAACGATTTCTTAGTTCTTCTGTTTCATTGAGATCATCTAAAGGGTCAATTTGTTCTTCAAGAGCATCGAAGAACTCTTCTTGGCCACCCATAACTAAGCTCTACCTGTAAGAAAAAGATACTTAGAAAAATCATAACACACATAAACAGCCTTTCTATTAGAAAGAAACTTATAACTCTAATCCTGGGAATATTTTTTTCCGTTTGCAACATGTTTTAAACAAGCATAATTAAAATATCCAAATGCCCATGATCAAGAAATTATGCCTTCTTGATTTTATAGCATTTAAGAGAAATCAGAATTGAGCATAAAAATTTTCAATTTAAGAAAATTATGCAGAGTATATCTGTATCAACTGTTTTAATAATCCTATGTTGAAAAATGAAAAGAATAATCTTGTAAATTATTCTTATTCCATGCTTAGCTATAAATCACATATGTCAATAAAATATTTAAAAAATTAAGCATTCAAAAGGAATTAATTGTTTATTTAGCTCAGTTTTATTCTCAATGCTTCAAATTCTTATGCAAATGAGTTATCATAGGGAAAAAAAATCAGAAATATTAATTTTAAAAAAAAGGAGCAACCAAGAGCAAAATAGATCTACACATTTAAGTTTTTATCAAATATTCTTCTATAGAATTAAATTTCTTTGATAAATAACTCCTATTTCTTAAGGATCATCCAAATTGAATATTTGACGAGATTTAACATTAGATGAGAAAAACAAATAACACCAAAAGAACAGAAAATACAAGATTTTTTAAAGTTTGTATCAATATATGTTGCTTTATGAAAACAAGGCTTTGGATTTTTAATGTTTAGTTTTTTTCTAAAATGTTTTCAAAATTTGATACAATTAAATGTTATAGAATTAGATGTGTTTACATTAGCTTTCGTTCTATTGCAAACATTTGACTAAATCCGATTGCATAGGAAAAGTATTTTACTCTCTCTCTATGGATAACTCTAATTCAATAATAGTATTTTTATTGCATACTCATTTCTGTCTTTTGTATGCTCGCTGACATAGCCAAGTGGTCATGATTACGAAGTCGAGGCCACTGTTATTTCTATCGAGTCATGGATTCGATGCAGCTGTTTCGAAGGATTGGGGCAACGTCAATCAATAGCGGCTCAAAGTCCTCAAGCTGGCATGGTATAAAAGTTTTAAGAGTGGGGTATCAGCTCAGATGTCATCTTCGTTACTTGAATGAGGTTCAAAATTACAATGGTTGTCATTGATAAATATCAATTCATGACATCGTGTGTTTTACGAGAATTAAAAGAAAATATTTCTATTGACACATTGATTTGTTTAAAATCATGTATCTATTTATCGGTTTACTTAAAAATATACTTCTACTACAGTCCTTCAAAACATAAAACCATCCCCACCCCTTTCTGCGATATCTGAATGCTCTAATACTTTTTCTGAAGCCAACCAAAAAGGATCATCCATCAATCCAATGGTTTGCTTCGAATTCTTGAAAAATTTCACTTGTTCAAAGCAGTCATAAGCAATTACATTTGTCGACATTGAAAAGTTGCCTTAAGTAAATGAATAAAAAATATCAAAATTCCTTTAAATGATTTTTAATTTTCTTGAGATAGTTCCAACAAATATTTAAAAAAAAAAAAACCCTGCAATAGTGGATTGTTTCACTTCCTTCAAATCTTACATTTTGTACAAAAATAGGTAGTTGAATAAAAATTATAATAATTCACCTAAACATGTGTTTAAAAGGGGGGGGGGGAGGAAAAGACCTTTTGCTTGTTTATTCGTATTTTGACACAGTTTTTGAACTCTTCAAATTCTTTTTTTTCAAAAAACTTTTATTATAAAATTAATTTCATTAGCATTAAATATTTTTACTAAACCTTTCATTTTTTTTTCTGTATTTTTAAAATATTTCGTTTTAAAACCTTTTTCAATGTTTTTATCGAACTTTTTTTTCTTTCCCAGTATATGTTTTACATTTATGCACTTTATCAATTTCTGATCCATTTTTCATCCTTTTATTAATGGAATTTTTCTTTTTTCTAAATTTTTCTTTTATTTCTTTTTACCTTTTTAGGTTCAAGTAATTATATGCATTCTAAATACTCAAAGAAAGAAAAAAAAGGGGGCGGAGTAACTCTAAAAATAATAAATTAAACTTTAATCGTAGTATACTTAAATACCTTTAAAACAGTCTTTCGAAGTTGGGTAAAATCAAATAAATAGTGATAGTTTTTAGTAATATAATGTGACACAATAATAATTAATTTATTGTTTATAAAAATTAATCGGAAATAAAGATACAATTTTTTATATCTCAGTGTTCTTAAGTGAAGGAAACGTGAAAAAGCATGGAAATAGCAAATTTTGGAAAGCCTAGATGGCTATAAATATCATGATCCCACATTTTGGTTTGATGTTCGATTGAGTGGTTAAAGATTGCTTTACTTTTTTCTCAATATTTCAATACATTTAGATATGAAGCGACTGCAATTACTGTGTCTAACAGAAAGTATTTCATTTTCACCGCGTTAAGAGTAATGGAATAGAAGTAATTTATTTCTGGTCATTTACTTCAAATTGATTTCAAATGCTGTCTCGTGCTTCGATTAATTTAACAGTAAAATAAATTTAACTTGAAATAAAAACAAACAAAAGTGCTTGATAAGACTTTTCCAACAAACTTAAAAGAAAAAAACAGGAATTTATAACAATAAGATAAATTGATTCACTTATTGACAGTTATGTCCAAAAAATAATTTTCCTGGTGTTTAGAAGAAAATAAACGGTCTACTGATAACGTCCTCATTTTACTAAGAGGTAACAGTTTTATTTATAACGAATCAAATATCATTTAAAAACCATGTTTAGAAAACGAGACTTAAAGAAAGTGAGAAGATACGACAGCAAAAGTGTTTACAAAAATGTCGAAGACCAATGCCAGTTTACCATCTAATGTCCTCATCGATTTTCTGAATTGAATGCACACACACAAAAAAATTTGTTTAAAATATACATTTCAGAACATTTCACTCCAACCGTGAAGGATGAACACATAAATCAATCCCACTTTTCGTATACATTTTCCATGTGTTAAGGAATAATAAATGGGGTTTTTTAAACGTGTTTTAACAGAGCATATCACCTTTTTTTTTTTAGATGATTAAGGAAAAATTCAAAAACTTCTTTAAAAATCATAAAATTAAAATTAAAACCTCATGATAGTGAATTATGAGTTCAATGAACAGATTTCTAATACAATTGAAAATTCTTGGAACTTTGAATGATTTCAGAATGATTCTGGAATATTAATCATAGCTAATTTCCTCTACAGAAAATTGAAACAAGAAGTATAAGGCACGTCATTTATTGATCTTAATTGCTTCTCCTATAGCTTATGAAGCCCATAATGCTAAATCTACGAAACTATTTCTCATTTAAAATAAATACCACCTCATAAATAATAATATCATGGTAAGCCCTGAAAAAATTCAAGTTCAAATTTTAGAAAGCTTAGTCACTTACAACTGAATATAATAATAATAATGTTTGTTTGAAAAAAATTTGCGTATAGTGCAATTCTTATACGAGTAATTAAAAGGTAACTTTTAAAACGTGTTTCCTTATTTTTCTTTAGATATTGTTTGATCCAATGCAACCAGTAAGATATTTCAATAAATACTCTACGAAATATAGTAATCCCACCAGAAATTTTAAAAAACATATGATATATAAGAAATATAATTAATATATAATTTAAAAACAAAAGTTCATAAAAAATTATCGAGTAGATTTTTGAAACAAGCTGTTAAAAGTTTCTACTGAAATTTTTTTAACATTTATTGTACAATACCTAGTAATTACGATGTGATAAAACCTTCCATTAATATTTATTAATGGTATATAATAATATATGATATAAAATGAAACAAAATTTGGATTTTTTTCTTGTTGTTCAAATATCGCATAATTAAGCCACCAATTATTTTTAACTATGCGTTGAAAAATTAAGAAAAATGGGAATGAAAATTCTTCTGTGCTTCCAATTGGTTTCAAGACCATTTTACAAATATCTTACGTTATCCAATTGAATTTTTTTTTTCATTTACAAATACTAATAAATGCAAGAATTAGTTTATGCTTCTTTCTAACCAACTACTAAAAAAATTCCTATTGACAGAGATTTATACATATTCATTTAAAAATAGTCCCAAGTCTATTCTTCAGAAATATAAGGGATTTTTTAAGACTACTTTGGTGATAATTTTTGTAACTTTTGAAAAAACGCGATTTCTTTTAGTTCCATTCACCTTACATTTAATTTTTCATCATATATCTGCCTGTCCTTTCTACACAGTTGACGACACAAAGAACTCCGATCACCTGTTATTTTTTTAGCATTCTAAATAATAAACACACAGAGTGCCTAGGAATGCTGACATCGTTACGATCTTTCAAAATAATTCATCAAATGCTACTTGATTTAAAAATGCAACTTTAAAAAAGGGTATTTTTGCTACTAGTAATGAAACAGGAGGCGTATCTTACTATAAAAAGTCGAATGAGTGGGTTATGACGAAAATTTTTTACAAATTTAAAACATATCCAGAGATTTATGCAATCCATCACTAAGAAGCTTCCATTGACACTAAAGACTTCAGAGATATTTTGATTCCACTGCTAGTGTTTATTTTTAAAATCAAAAACTTTTATCGTTTTAGATTTCGACTAAAGCTCTCCCCACATGCATTTTTAAAATAAATACGTTAGAATAAAACAATATATATTATTATAAAACTGCGAATCAAAGTCGAATAATTTCTCCTTTTCAAATAGAAATTTCATAAGTAAAATTTATATGAAAATGCTGATTACCTAGGTTTTAAATTTTCTCAAAAACAAATAATAAAGGCTCTAAATAATTATTTGACTTTAACACGACTTCGCAATAAATAGTACTAGTCCATTACTAGTTGATAAATTCATGCTTTTAAAATTCCATTACATTTCACAAATAACTCTTCATGGACATTGCTGTTTAATAAAATCTATTTTTTTTGTGATTACTTATTAATATACAAATCCCCTCAAGGGGCTAACCTTCTTTAGGTGAGTACGGGTGTCACAATCCCGAGGTGCCCCAGTGATCTTTTCCTTTTCCCAAGGGGTTTACTATCTTTGGTAAACACGGGCTTCACGAACCCGGGTATACTAGTGATCCTTCTCTATTTTCGACCCTTTCTCTTGTCATGAAATTTCATCTTTTCTTCTTTTCCCGTCTAGACCACAGACCACTAGTTCAAGAAGTACATAGTTTAAAGTATATATTTTTTCTAATGAGAAAATTTACAATTATCTACTAACATATTTTCGTTTGCATTCTGCCTTGCGTTAATTTAATTTCTTTTTTGTATATTTCTTTCGATATTTTGATTATGTTGCTTTATTTGTTTTCGATTAACACCGTTGGTTACCCAACCCGCATGTTTGCCGTGTGCGGCGTCCCGTAAGGAGGAAAATGGTGTCCTGGGAATACCTTTGGCCCACGCTTCGCTGTAGACGGGAGGCAGGAGTGAGCCCGCTCCTGTCAATCGGCTGATGATACCTCTCTTCGGTGTCCTCGAAGATACATTGCTGTAGGGTTAGTGCTGCAGATAAGGGGTGGCGGGTTTACCCGTTGGATCCTCCCCCTGATGCTGTATCACTATATTCTGGTTGTACTCCAGGTAAGCGCCGTGCCTGGTTTTGCCAGATGACCGGCACACTGCCTCCCTTGTTGGACTCCGTGGTGGGTGGAGGCACGCCAGGATGCAGTTTTTTCTTGCTCCTATGGATCCAAATATGCTGTGCCCGGATAAAGGCCTTGTTTTACCCACTCTCAACATCGATAAAGTTTCCGAACATGCTCGTTTTTGAATCCTATCTCTTCCTAACAATGAAATGTCACAAAAGCCACCGTTTGCAATTCAAAAAGCTATTCAAGGAATTAGCGGCGAACCCAAATCAGTCAAAAAATTACGATCTGGTGATTTGCTTATTGAAACATCTTCTGCCTTACAAACGAAATCTTTCTTATTAACCAAAACATTTTTAAACTGCCCGTCAACTGTAAATCTTCATAGATCCTTAAATTCTTGCCGTGGTGTCATATCTGAAATAGACCTTTTGTGTGCCACCGAAGCAGAAATCTTGGAAGGACTTCCTGACCAAGGGGTTACTCAAGTCAGAAGAATTAAAATAAAAAAAGACTCATAACTTTTCCCGACGAAGCATTTAATATTAACTTTCAATTGCCCCAAACTACCAACTACAATAAAAGCTGGATATCTTAGTTGTAAAATACGCCCTTACATTCCGAATCCTCTGCGCTGCTTTCAGTGCCAGAAGTTCGGTCATTCTCAAACTTCCTGCCGCGGACAACTAACATGCTTTAGGTGTGCATCTGTAGGGAATTCTTCTACAGATTATACCCTAGAACCAAAATGCATTAACTGTTCACAGCTTCATTCCACCGATTCCAAACTTTGCCCAAAATGGAAAACTGAAAAACAAATACAAGAAATTAAAACCAATAAAAACATATCTTATTTTGAAGCACGCAAATTAATAGTTCCTCAGTTAACCCAAACGTATGCTCAGGCTACTAAACCCTCAACTATATCCACAACTACCCAAACAGATTCAAACATAACAAACATAATCTGCCCACCTTTACAATGTCTGAAACCCTATATCTTCTGCAAATCCGATGCCAAGTACCTCATCTTCAGTGTCTACCGTCTCCACTTCATCTTCATCTACTCAAGAACATCTACTTCCTTCCACATCTGCAATAATACCAACAATACAAAGCGAGTCTTTGTTACCAATACCCATTCCTACTACTACTACTACTACTACTTCCCCTAGAAATAGCCTAAATACTTCTGCTTCATCGTTATCAACTGAAATACCCCCCAGTTCTTGCAACTTCTAATAAATTTGCCGCACTGTCAAATGAAGTTCAACTATCAGTTTCCTTATCAGAGTCTGCAGCTACTACATCCAATAAGGAACATTTTAAGACATCTCAAATTCCAAAGCGATTAAAACAAAACTCAAAAAATAGAAAAAGGCGTGCCAAAGAACAAAAGGCAGAAATTGAAATTAACCCTTAATTTGACAAGATGTTTTTTCAAATATTTTTTTAATTTCTGTTATTTTTCCATGCCTGTATAGACATTAGGATCTCTGTAAAATAAACAAAAAAAATATATAATTTTCCATTTTTGAGATAATTAATGTCCGCTGTGGCGAACACTGACAATTATGTTATATAGTAGTTATAAATATACATGTCCGGTGAAGCGGCCAGTACTAATTATGCGGTAAATAAAAAGTTGAAGTATTTTGTGGACAGATATAATAAAAAAAGATTTTAGTTATGACATTTACACATTTATTTAGTATGAAAATTATAGAAACAGTTTCTGGCATTTTTGCCAGTTACAAAACAAAGTCTGACATTGCATTTTATACAAAACACAACTGTTTTTTCTGGCAATATCTGCAACGTCCTTCATCCATAATTGACGGGAAATGACCTACATCAGTGGCGCACACAAGAGGGGGGGGGGTTCTGGGGGGCCGTACCCCCCCCAAGCCCTTGATTTTTTTTCTTATTGATTAAAATTCTAAGTATATTGTACGAAAATTTAATTAAGTATTTGCTATTAATGATTAATTTTATTAATTAATGCTAATTATTTATTCAATAATTAGTTTTTTACTGTGTTTTGTGCCCGAAAATCGACAAAATCAAAAGGAGCATAATACAAGAATGGAGAACTTTCGCGATCCCGGACCCCCCTCCCTTGAAAAATTCCTGTGTGCGCTACTGACCTACATCATCATATTTTAAAGGGCTTGAAGGTCTTGCTGCGTAAGGTTTGTTTATTTTTGAGTGTTCTCCTTTGATTCTTTTGGCACTTCGATTGATCAAAAGTAGGTTTTCATATACCTGATGTCTAAATACCTTTAGGAAAATTTTACTTCCAGGCCCACGCCGGTCTCGATAAACAAGCCAAGCATTATTCAGGCAAATATCAACTATTTGTTCAAAAATACCAAAGTACCACCTTCTACTTTTGAAAGGTATTTTGTACAATGATATCAGCATATCTGCAAGATCTACACCTCCCATGTGCCTTTTATACTGACGTACTATTTGCGGACATTGTACGCCAACCTTTTTTCGCGAGTCCTTACAATATCTTTGAATTTTTTCGATGGGGTCACTAGCTACGCATGTGCTTATAAACGTGACAACTTTGTTATCATTCCACCGAACAACAGCTAGGTGGTTATTATCGCATGTCGATTCTGAAAATGCACCCTTCTCCTTTTTCTTCATTTCCTTTTCTCCGGGAATAACTTTTTCATCTCCTCGAAGACGATTATTCCTTATTGTTCCAAGAGCGAAAATACCGTAATTTTCACGGAGAATGTAGAAGAGCTCTGGCGAAGAGAAGAAATTATCACAATAAACAGTAGCAGGCTTACGATGAATACTTTGGCACAACGCAAAAACAGCTTGTGCTCCAAAACCAAGAGTTGACTCTTCTTCGGTGAAAGAGTGATGCCTAAAAGTATCTTCGCCTCCATACATTACGAAGTCATAAATTGTGCCAGAGACACCAGCACGCACGTAGTTTTTAAATCCCCATTTATTGAGCTTATCCTTCATATATTGTTTACATTTTCCAGCCTTAACCCCTTTGTATGCTATCATCATTTCATCAATACCGAATTTATTTTCTCATCCTTGTAGCTTCAAACAATTCTGCCTTTATTTTTTGAGAATAGGTCTTATTTTATAATACCTGTCACCATTATCGTGATTATTGTCTAAAAAATGTAAGTAGCGACGAATTTGCTGGTACCTCTTTATCGGCATTATTTCTGCTACATTATCATACCTGAACTTTTGTGACCAATAGTCCAGGTATGATGGCATTTCTACTATACCAGTGCTTCTCAAACTTTCAATACTGGCGCCCCCCTTTTCAATCATAATTTTTATCGCGCCCCCCTTATACAATAATAATGTATTGAATGCAATAATAATGCACTTTGACGCTAAAGCTACAAAACGATCTTAATTATGAACCGTACAAATTAATAAGTTAAGTATATTAAATTTTATATATGTAACTTTTTTAAGTAATATATTTTTTTTTCTCGAATTTTTAAATTGGAACAGATTGTAAAATACGGTGGCTGCTTTCAAGACAAAATATAGATCTCAGCCAAATATAGAAAATGTACTCAGAGTGTCAATTTCTAATCGTAAACCTTCCTTTGAAAAACTTTCCTCTGCAAGACAAACACATGAAAGTCGCTAATACTTATTAAACTTGCTCTTAATTTAGTATTAATAAATTAGTTATAAGAAATACCTTGTGCAGCACTAATACATAAAAATTATACTATCTGAAGTACCCGCTCTTCGAACGAGTTCATTTTTTAAAAAACTAAAACATCCTTGTTAAATTGCTGAATTGTCAGGAGAGTAAACCTAAATGCGCGACAATGTTTACGAAAATGTAAAATGATATTTTAAAATGAATTCTTATATAATTAGTTTTAAGCGAACTGTAATTTTAAGCCTCACAGAATTAGCATTTAGAATTAATGTTAAACAATGAAAAATAATATAAAATTCCAATGAAGAATAATAGTGTTATTTTTAATATTTAAAGCTAGAAGACTTCAAAATGTTTTATCTCGGGGGCAGACACACACTCGATACTAGCGTTAATGGCCACGCGGGGTGATTGAGTCAACCCAATCCTTTTTTTTATAATTATTTTATTGTACACGATACAAATCGTGATTCCAGTGAATAATTTAACTAAGAGAAAGTAAACTTACCTACTTTCAAGAACTTTTCAATTTTTCTTTGGTAACATATAAACAGTTTTGCCAGAATTAACGATTTTGTGATCTGTGTGTCCCGCGCGACCACTTCCGGGTTAAAAGTGTATTCATTATGATAATATTATTATATTATGTTAATTATATTATGTTTGTTTATTAAAAAATTATTAAAAACGTTTTTCATTATGCTTTAAATGTTTGAGAATACTCATAAAAATAAGTTTTGGCCAAGTAAGTGCTCTCCGTGGTTTTCCAAATATCATAGAACTCTTTTGCATGGAAAAAAGCGCAACAGAGAAATACATAACTTACAACTTCCCTAAATGAGAAACAAAAACATAAGAGAGGGGTCATAACTAACTGTACCAATAACTTAGAAGTTCAAACAGATTATCAGCAAAAACAGAATACATCCATAATGTGCAGTATTTCAAAAATAATCACTGTGATAAATTTTTATGTTCATAAATTTTTTCGATTCTGGGTCTGAGATTTGTTTTTTCTTTCAAAGAGTAGTAAAAATCACTCATCATGAGATTACAGCAAATCAAATCAAAGTTTTTTTATTTGGTTTTTTGGAACAAAGATAGCTAATTAGGTATTGAAGAAGTTTTTATTTTTGAGAGATGACTTATATCGCCTGTAAATTATATCACAGTAAAAGTGCATTTTTTATTATGTCTGAAAGTATTTTGTTTTAATTCATTCCAGAGTAAATTAATTATTTTTTAAATCTTTTAATTTCGATATGCTCGTGCACCCCTCGTAGGGGTATCGCGCACCCTAGGGGGGCCCACCCCACAGTTTGAGAAACACTGTACTATACCCATAATAATGTGGATGGCTAAAAAATCGTTAAATTCATTTTCAGTAAGTTTGATGGACTTGCCAGTTTCTTGGACCGAGTAAAAATTTGTTTGTTCTACAATATCTGTAACTATATCCTTTGAGAAAAACATTTGAAAAAAAGTCATAGGCGATGCATCTTCTTCAGGTAATTCAATGTAATTTTCTTGGTCTGTCAGATTTTCTTCTATTACTACTCTGTGACGGAATGAGAGAGATGCTCTTTTCCATTTGTAAGTCAATTGAAACCTTTTCGTCTTCTTCGCTCTTTTAGCAGGTGGTAAATTTGTCTTTTTAGATCTCGTTTTTCGAGTTTTACATGTATTCTTTTTTCGTGAGACAATATCTGGTGTAATTGGAATTGCTGGTGTGATTGGAGTAGCTGGGAATGATGCAATGGCTGAAAGTGTTGATGGCACGCTCTCATAGTTACCTGCGTCAATTTCTTGCAAGATTGGGGTAAGTGGAACAGAATTTACAGAAGAATTCAAATTTATGTCTGGTTCATCGGTAACATCAAGACTTACGCTAGCATTCTGCTCATCTTCTGAATCTGGTCCATAAATAGAAATATTAAGATCCGCAATGGATCCCAAAGACGGCGCGGGGGAAAAAGAATAGTGTGTAGAATTGTTGTCCAGTTCACATTCCGGATCAGACTGGTCACTTGCGTTAGATGGAGCATGCAATTTTTGGAACCAATGCTAATATTCTTTGACCACGAGAATGCTGTTAACAAGCGCAAAAAAAGGACTAAGCAAAACCCATAACCAAAAGCTAAATAGCGTTAAATAAGTATAAATAAATATGTGTAAATTTAATAATTAGGTAAAATATTAGTAATCATCCCAATACATGTTTAGTCTGCAATAACTTTGTCAATGTTCGTTGTGGTGGACAGATCATTCAAACACTAAATATTTATGAAATTGGTTTTGTTCGCTGTGGCGGACAAACATTGTTTTAGTAAGAAAAGTCACCAAAACCATACAAAATTACAAGATCTATAAGTGATTCAATAAATTACAATATTACAAAGTTATTTCAGTAAACAAACGTACACATTTATTAGTAAAGCCTTTAAAAAAATTATAAATACCTTGAGTAAAACGAATGGCTTGTGTTTCGTCGACATTTTGTCTCAAACTGACAGATACAGTGTTGCCAAATAAGAATTTTATTTTTTTACCGTTAGAAATATATTTTAAAGTTTTTGTTAGATATTTAAGCCGTATAGAAGTTTTCATAAAACCGCTAGATTTTATTTATTTGATTGTTCGTTGTAGCGGACTTAGCCAAATTAAGGGTTAAAATGACACCTCACACACCTAAGAAAAGCTATGTTCATCATACCTCAGAAGACGAGGATATGATTGTGTACGATATAGATGAGGATGAACACGAAAAATTTAAACATAAAAAAAGTGGTTACTCACATATCATAACACCAACCAAGTATCAAAAGAAATATGACAGGGTTTACTACTTTTAACACAGTCTAGAAATAGAAAACGACTTTTTATTAATACATATCGAGCTTGGTGAAGGAATTCTCCCACCAGTCTTTGTTTTAAATTTGTTCGGTATAAGTTTTATGCACAATTTTCCATTTTAACTTTTTTAACGAAAATTTATAATTAAATTTTTTAATGATTTTATACTTTCAATGCTTAAAAACGAATGTTTGGAGCAGTTTAGTTATAACTGGCTGTTGCGCAAATAACCTCAAAAGTCACTCACTGCTTAAATTTTGTTCGAACTCACTTTTTTCATTAGTCTGTTTTTTAAAAAAACTTTTCTGACTTAGTAAGGAATATTCCCCACCAAATGATGGTAGCTTTTATCATTTGAAAATGATTTTTACATATGATTTGATATTTTAACTTTTATTGAAACTATATTGTCAGTATATTTTTACATATTTTATGAAATGTTTTTAATATTTTAACTAATGTTTGGCGCAGTTTTGCCAGATTTGACTCTTGCGCCAGGAAACCCCAAATTCACCCACTCACTCATTAATATACAAATTTAAAATAAGATCTCAAAATAAAGCTGTATCCTACGCCAGCGATCTAATAAATTGATAATCCTACAAGGTGGCACGAGCATATTGAAAAGTCAAAAATAAAAGATTTAAAAAATTTTTTAATTTATTGAAAGACATCAAAACAAAATACATTCTGAGATAATAAAAAATACACATTTACAATGATATACTTATAAATGTATCAGTACTACACAATGTATATTTGATCATTAATTTATCAATACCAAGTTAAGAACAAGTTTTAATAATTACTAGTGATCCCATGGGCTTGCCATATATAAAATTATATGCAAAATTTATAATACTTATTTGGATAATTTGTACAGTTTATAATTAAAGTCGGATTGTAGGTTTAGCGTCAAAGTACATTATTATTGAATTCAAAATATAATTTTTGTTTGGAGAAGGGTGCGATGAAAACTATGATTGAAAATTGGGTCGAACATTGAAAGTTTGAAAAGTACTATCATAGGCTATTGTGACATTTGATCAAGACAAACTAAACTCAAACGCAAATGAAAGAAGATATAGATTAATATTTTCTAGTACGAAAATATTATTATTGCTCCAAGAAAATAAATAAAGCCACATTATTTCCGAACTGTTTATTTCTTTTTATAAATAAAAATTAAATTTATTTTGAAGTTAATAAATAATATTTACTATTGAAATTCAAGAATCATAAATATGAAGCATCTTCTTTTGTTTTTATACTACAGAGGAAAAAATACTATTGTAAATACTCACAATTCAATCCCTCGAAACAAAATAAATTAAGAGAAAAAAAAAAATGTAACTCACTTTGTAAAATGTCTTGAAATCGAAAGACCTAATAGAATCCCAAATTTTAGAGCAATTAGCAATGATGCACTAATCAGGATGCGTCACCGAAAGATAAATAACTTTTTACTCAAGTTTAGAACGTTGCCAACAACAAAATTCAAAAAACTCGCGCAACGTTAAGAAAAGCTAGTCGACATCTCTTCAGTAGATTTTCAGACACTGGTTTACAGTTGTCAATGCGTTACTTGACTTTCATTTTCAATGCCTGTGGAGAGTTGATAAAATAATTCAACTTTCTATGTAGGTCGACTTTATAGGTTACCTCTTTGGTAGTTTTCGGTGAACTTTGATTGAAAGTAGGAAAATCAGGGGGAGAGAGAGAGAGAACCAGAAAAGTTGCGGAATATTATGCACTACAATCAAGCCAGAATCTCACTGTCTGAGTCATTTATTTACTTACTTGTTTTTTACTGTTGTTGTTCTGAAAGTGATGTAATGTGCTGAGTTTTGTAAGTGAAGATCTGATGTTACATGCATTCTGGAGTTATAGAAGGATCGCTTAAAGAAGGTTATTTGTGAAAAATGTTGAAATATTAAATAACATTTATATAATCAGCTTTATTATAGGAACTCAATTCAACTATTCGGGTATCAGTTTCTTTTTATATATCTAACTTCAGTTTTTTGAGTGATCTTTTCAAAAACAGAAATAATATACAATGAATTATGTAACGCTTCTTGATTTTAGCTTATCAAGACTGACTCATTTAAGTAATAATTGTTTTAACAATTCAAAGTCTTTGAAATTTTATGATTATTATTAATTTATTGCAATTACAATTTTCCTTTCGAGCTTCAAAATAAAAAAATATATTTTCAATCTAAGCCATATTTAAAAATAATAGTTATTATTAAGTCAAGCTTAACAAATATCACGTTAAGATATAGTAACTCAAAAGAGTTTTTAAAATAAATATTGGCTAGAGTCAAAAATTTTATAAATTAAGTGTGTAAAAAATTTTATTGGATGTTGTAACAAGTGACATCTTAATCGGATAAAACAAATTTTTGTAAAAATTTTTTCAACTTAAAACATTTATTGGGTGAAATTCTATTATCTTAAAATTCTTATCCGCACATATAAATGAATATTATATTATTACACTGTGTCAAAAAATAACCGACGAGAAAACGAACGGAAAAAAATTTGGCTTAAAAAATCTCTGCTACACATTCATGTCACGTTAAGTTAAAAAAAAAATCATTCGTCCTGGCACTAAATGTTACAGAGTCAATACAATGTTACAGAGTCAATGGCATAAAACATGTTAAACTTTATTTAGGAAGTTAAATTTGTAATTGTACATCAAGTTTAAAAAATGGCATGCCCGAAGAGTAGAATAACGGTTAATTATAATGAGTTAAGCTATTCGACTACGTTCGGAACCGTGATTTTAAAAAAGCGCATAAATGGATAATTTTCATGATATTTAGTGTCACTTAGATTAGAATACATGTATAAAATTGTTTTAAGGACATTTGGACAAAAAAAGTTTATTTAAATACAATATTTTGGCAAAAAATTAACTTAGAATAATCTTTTTTCAAAATGTTCTCCTTTTATAAAAAACGCTTCTAAAATAAAAATATTTTGCTCTTATATAAAGTAAAAGACTTCTCCAGAGAGTCTGAACTATGATTTTTGAAAAATTCACATTATTTTTGGAGTTACAACCCATTGTAATAATTATCTGCGTTATTTTCTTAAAATTTCTCCCCTCTGTTGTCGTACAACATGGATAAACCCACTTCCAAGTTATATATTTCAAAAATTCTAGTTGAGCCTCTGTACAGAGATCTGAGCTGTATACAGGCAAAATATTATTATAATAGAAGCATTTTTCACAAAAGGAAAACATTTTGAAAAAAGGTTATTCTAAGTTAATTTTTTACCGAAATATTGTACTTAAATAATTTATTTTTGTCAAAATGTCCTTAAAACATTTTTATATACATGTGTTCTAATCTAAGTGACACTAAATATCATGAAAATTATACATTTATGCACTTTTTTAAAATCACGGTTCCGAACTAGTCGGATACCTTAACATAATCCACTTATCTGCATCTTTCCCTGGTCTGAAAAAGGGGGCGGGGCATCTGCTGATGCGGATTCGAGAGGCTTAACAGGAAAAATTGGCTCTAGAAAACTGAGATTATTACCTGAATTTAAATTCTAATTTTTAGTTATATTATTGGTCATAATCTTTGAGAAACTTTAAAAAATGTCCATGCTTAAAGAAAAGAAGGGCATTGTTTTAAATTGTGATAATTCCTTTGAAGAATGTTTATACAAATTTTTATAACGATTGCAGTGTGTGATAAATTTTTTCTATTTATTTTGAAAAGAATAAATGTTTCTCAAAGTAAACAATTGATTTTAATGCGTAAAAGTGATAATGAATGGTATAGTTCAAATCTGCTTAAGTCATGTTAAATGTACCTTGACTGCATTACGAGTTTTCCGTCCTTTCAACGTAATATTTTGGCCTGATTCAGTTTTTCTACTAGTGGGTGTATTATCAAAATGGATAAAATGCTTCAAATGAAAGTAAAAAAAGAGACTCTCCAATCGCGCGCGAGAATGAATTTTGATTGGCGACACTTAAGTAACTTTCCGGCTTATATTGATTTTAAAAGTGTGTAAATTACTTCCTAATCTCTGTATCTTTTACACAATCTTTGTTAAATGCGTAGAATATTCTGAGAGATATGCATGGGAAAGAAGCAATCACTTCTATGAAAACTTAAAATTTTATCTCATGAATAACTTGGAAGAGGCATTGAAGCAGTTTTTAAGATTAAAAACAAACTATTGCGAAAAGTTTTTAATTTGTGTACGATTCTCACCAAAATATGCATTTATATCAAGAGAAACCTCATAAAGGATTATGTTCCATTTTAAGAAATATTATTATTATTTAATGAATCCAATCAGTTCTACTTAAGAAAATAATTTAATGTGTAATTCCTCGATTATTACATATCTAGTTTCCAGACATTAATAGCTTTTGATAAGCCAAAGACATGGATGAATGAGTTCATGAATTCCGAAGAACAGTGATAATTAATTCATACATATCACTGATATACTTACAACGTATTCAATTTTAATCTCGGTCGATTAGTCTTGAAAATTAAATTAACCCTTTATCTACCACATTATAAATTACTGCAGTTATTTTATGCAATATTTTGTTTTTGAATCACTACATGGAAAATTAAAGGATATACATAAACAAAATACTCAACTTTGGAAAACTTAATTAGTTAGCTCTAATTAGTTAATTAAAGATATTCAACTGTAAAATTAATTATAAACACTGTTCACTTAAAATAAATAGTCAAATGTTTTCTAAGGTCTTCATTAACATACAAAAAAATAAGACATTTACCTTTTGATACAAACTATTTTTTCGGAACAAAAATGACAATCTTTGCAATTCGCTAAAAAAAAAAAAGCCGTCAGCTGAAAACGCAATTTCTGTTATAGATCTAATCGCCTTCCCCGCTAAAATATTCATCATAGAACCCGTGCTGCCATATATCTTGAAAGAGTGAATTTAAAAGAATATTCCTGCTAAGTATCATCAGATTATTCGCAAAAATTATTATTCTCTGTGAGTGGTACTTATAAGTACCGTCGGTAGATAAAGGGTTAAAAGGTCTAAGTTCATTCAAAAGCAGATTTTCAGTTCTCAGTTTTACAATAGGAAGAAGATATCTTCTTTGTAAGCCATATACACTGCTGGATACCGTAAATGCAACACCCTGAAGGAAGCATGCAAATAACATGAAATTTACAACATGCATTAGCGGAGGTAAGATATGCAAATGATTAGAATTTCAGCGCATACACACATCACGCTCGCCTGTGGCGCCACCTCGAAGCGCTATTTAAGGCTTGGAGATTTCAAAGATTTCAAATTCGGCAATTATGTTTTTCTTGTGGTTTTTTCAAAAAACGATCAGTTATGTCTCGTAGAAAACAGCGATCAGCTTTTGATCAAGTATCCGAGTTCGACAGAGGAAGGATAGTGGCCTACCGAGATTTTGAATTATCTTTCAGGGAAATCGGTAGTCGTGTTGGACGAAACCAAACAACTGTAATGCGGATATGTAACCATTGGATGCAGGAGGGTACGACGGACCGACGTGGTCGATCGCATCCACCTCACTGCACCACTTCACGTGAGGACAGGCAAATTGTATGCATGGCAGTGACGGATCACTCAGTCACATCACGAACCATAGCACAGCACATTGAGTCTGTAACGCATCCTTTAGTGTCTGCGCGTACCATTCGACGCCGTTTACAACAGAGTGGTCTATCCGCAAGGCCTCCATTGCTTGGTCTACCCTTGACGCAGAACCACAGACGTCTCCGCCACCAATGGTGCGATGAAAGAAGGATGTGGGCGGCAGAATGGAATGGAGTTGTCTTTACTGACGAGTCACGCATCTGTCTGCAACACCACGATGGTCGGATTCGAATCTGGAGACACCGTGGAGAGAGGAAGCTGAACAGCTGCGTTATGCACTTCCACACTGGTCCTGCACCGGGTATTATGGTATGGGGAGGTATTGGATATCCCTCTCGCACTCCTCTAGTACGCATTGCCGGTACTTTAAACAGCCAGCGCTACATCTCCGAGTTGTTGGAGCCACTTGTCCTTCCTTACCTTCAGGGCTTGGCCACAGCCATATTTCAACAGGATAATACGTGACCACACGTGGCATGCATTGTCCAAAGGTTCTTCGTCAATCACCATATTGAATTGCTTCCCTGACCGGCTCGATCTCCGGATCTTTCGCCGATAGAAAACATGTGGTCCATGGTTGCTCAACGATTGACCCAGATTACACCCCTAGCTGCCACACCAGATCAACTTTGGCAACGTGTGGAAGCTGCTTGGTCTGCTGTACCCTAAGAACACATCCAAAGTCTCTTTGAATCAATGCCGAGGCGTATGGCAGCGGTTATCTCCAACAATGGCGGCTACTCTGGCTACTGATTCTGGCAGGAATCACACTTCACAGAAGTCTATAAATTTAATCATTTGATACTTGGTCAACATGTTATCTACAAAATAAATTTTGTTGTGCTATTTCTTGTCTTTCTTGGTGTTGCATTTACCGTGGCCAGCAGTGTATATATATATATATATATATATATACAGTCGACTCTCAATAATTCGAAGTTGGAGGGACCAATGAAAAACTTTGAATTATCAAGATTTCGAATTATCAAGAGGGTAGGAAAAAACTCTCAAAATACACGAGGAGAAGTTTTTTTTTCTAACACATTTAAATTTAAAACTATGTAATAAAGCAACAATTGTACATAATATTTTTAAAGTACATTTTATAAAGTATAAAAATAAAACAGAAGTGTTAAAAGTCCTATATTAAAAGAATACACTTATGTCTTGAAAACTACTATGAAAAGAATATACATACTATATATAATTAATCCTTTTTGTCGAAAAAATCTGTTATCTTTTTTTGTTTTAAGGCATTCTATCTAACTTTGTCAATATATTTTTCTAGAACAAATGAAGCCTGTAAAATGTCTGCATCAACATGATTTTGAAGGGAAAAGTTGAGTAGTTTGTTTAGTGACTCTTTAGCTTCTGACAGTTTACAGGAGACTACTCCTCCGATTCGTCTTCATCACTTTCTGTATTATTGTGATCCAAAGCCACAATTTCAGCGACAGATAGAGCTCCCCATACAGCAATGTCCGTGTCAACCAACACGTAGTCGTCAAACGTCAAATCTTGTTCTGGAAGAGCTTCCCAAAGGGATGGTTCAGTATTAAATTCAGTGAGTGTATCGTCCACATCAACCAGATTCGGTAAGGGGAGGTATGACATTTTAAAACAGCTGTGAATTGTCAAAGCAGTAACAGCTCTCCAAGCCTTGCCAATCATGATCAAAACTGTTAAAATATAAATAGTTACATTCTGCTGATTTTCAAGGCTATCCAAAACGCTTTTAACGACTTCACGCAGATAAAAAAATTTTAAAACTATGTATGATGCCCTGTTCGAGTGGCTGAAGTTTTGAGGTTGAGTTTGGAGGGAAAAATTGAAGTTTCCCATTTGATAAAGGTGGTGTGTTAATGTGCACAGTGCAGTTGTCTAAAAATAAGCGAATATGTCGTTTCTCTCTTTTCATATCCGAGTTCAGTGAGACCAACCATTCATTAAAGAGTTCGGTGGTCATCCATGCCTTCTTGTTTGAGCGGTATTTGGTAGGGAACGAGTTTATGCACTTGAAACACAGAGGTTTTGCAGATTTTCCTATGACGAGAGGAGTAATCTTTTCTGAGCCATCCATGTTTACAGCCAGTAAAATAATTAACCTCTCCTTGCTATGTTTTCCTCCATGGCATTTTTCTTTTTTGAATGTAAATGTTTTTTCTTGCAAACACTTGAAAAAGAGTCCGGTTTCATCCGTGTTGAAAATGTTACGGGGTTCGTACTCCCTTATTAGATCCGAAAGCGAGTTTTGCCACTTAGAACAAACGTTAATGTCGACACTTGAGCTTTCCCCGCACATTTTTTTGAAGACTATCCCATTCATTTTCTTAAAATTTGTACGCCATTTCTCGCTAGCCTAAAACTCTATTCCCTAATTCTTTGGCGAGTGCTTTAGCCTTTTCCTTCAATAAAGAGCCACCCTTTGGAATATTCTGTCCGCGACACTGTCTCATCCATGAAACTGAACACTGTTCAAGATGTGGAAAATTACCTTTACTAACGCGTTTTCTCACTCTACTCGAAGATGCACTTAAGATTTTCTCTTTATTCTTCAGAAGAGTGGAGAGCGAACTGAGAGGGATTTCAAATGTTTTGGCTACATCGACATTCCTCTCACCATCTTCAACTGATTTTATCACCTTTTGCTTTTCAGAAATTCTTAAGCACTTGTACTTTTTAAAAGAAGACATGTCGCTCTTTTCACGTGATAAGTTGACACTGAGGTGAGGTGTAAAGTAGTGGCCCAAGCTTTATCGAAATTAACAGGTAGGAAAAGTAAATCACCACAACTTTAGTAAAATAATATTTTTAATTTAAAATTTGGAATCTAAAATGAACACAAGGCATATTCACAGTTCACACTCAGCTACGGGATATACTTAATAGCAGGGGTCGAGACAACTATAGCACGTGGAGCAATTCTTATTGGCACATTACCGCTCTTTTTTTAAAAAAATAATAGAATAAAGTTAAGTCCCTGTCTCTCCTGTCTTTGCCTCGTACATTTTTTTATATAAAGGTTTTATTTCTCGCTTTTAATTCTCTGCCATAAAACGATTTTTCTGAATTATCTTGGATGTAGTTTGAGTGCTTTATTTTGAAAAAAAAACCGTTTGTTTAAATGTGACTCATTATTAGTAATAAATACTCAATGCAAATCAATATTATTGCGCAATACTTGTAAAAGGAAGCATCACTCATTACTGCACAGTGAATAAAAAAGAAAGCAGTTTTTCCTTTATCCATCTAAAGCTTTAGTATCAACGGAAAAAGAAAAAACAGATGGCTTAGGAATAAATCAAAATTCTGCTTAGTAAATACCGAAAATATAATAAACAAAGTAGTTATATATATTCTATCAACATGCACAATTTGGACTGAAAATAAATTCAGTAAAAAAACCGCTCGTGGGATAATTAGGGATAGGAAGTGAATCTAACTTCATAATATTGAAGGTTCGAAAGTATCGAGAGTTTTATAGGATAACTTCGAATTATCGCGTGTTGTAGTC
>BMAV01006553.1:49674-80937 GCA_019973955.1 Trichonephila inaurata madagascariensis | reverse complement strand
TATATATATATATATATATATATATATATATATATATATATATAATAAAAGTGAAGAAGTACTAGAACCTACATTGCTAAAGCAGGAAGAAATTGGAATTCACCAGACACAACAAATATAGATACAAAAAAAGTCTTTGAACTAAACTGAAGACCTATTATGATTTCTAAAGCTGTCGCTGAATTAGGCCAGTGAATTAGGGTTAGCAATGCTTTATGGATCCACCTTCCCCGTACAGCAGAAACTTTCGACATAATAATAATAAAAAAAAATCAAGTTGAAAAGTTAAGCGTAATACAACACGTGGAAGAAAAACTGCTAATATATTAAAATGAAGGTAAGAAAAGAGAACAATAATGAATGTCTCAAAGAGAGGAATAATAATAATAAAATTTTAAAAAAATAAAAATAATAATAAAAAAAAAAACTTACGTTTAAAATAAATACTGGAGATCGAAAATTTAACCTTTCACTATAAGCTCCCAACGCGAAATGACGTAAAATGACGAATGCTATTGAGACGACTATTCGAGGAGGAAAAATCGTGGCGCCACCTGGATATTTATTTTGCAATTAAACAAACCACTAATATTTTTTTAAAAATCAACTAAATAAAGGAAGTTTTAAAAACGATAAAGAACAAAGTTAAGAATAGATAAAATCAAATAGAAATATATTACAAAGTAAATAAACTTGGATGATTATATACTAATCGATATATTGCAATTAAAATAAGCGCTTTAAATTTTTTTTGTTTTTTTTTAAATATTTTTTTTAAATAAACTAAATAAAAGGAATTTTAAATAAAATAAGGAACTAAGATAAAAATATATTTAATTAGAAATAGAAATATATTTATAAATAAATTTACTTGGATAATTGTATTCTAAACAATTATTGCAAAAATTCACAAAATTACTTTGTTTTAAAATGTTATCAGTAACTAAATCATTGTTTCTTTTTATAAAATTTAAGATAATATTTCAAAATATTGATAGGTGTAGGTTACTACCCCCAAAAGGCATTTTATAATGTTAAATTCAAAGGAGTCTCTTTTATCAAAAATATTACTTAATAGCAATCTATTCTTAACCTTTAATTGAAGGTCCAAAAAGTTAGCTGACTCATTATTATAATTAGTTTTTACTAATTTTAAATAGTGGGGATAATAATTAAGGTTAGGAACAAAGTCTACTATATTACTAAGTATAATTAAGTCATCTATGTACCTAAAAAGGTAACTAGATTCATAACTAATACTTTCATTTTCATAAAAATGCAAGTAGATATTTGCTAAGCAGTTGCTAGCTGGTCCCCCTTGTGGTAAACCTTTAATTTGCTGATAATAAGCGTTATTATGGAAAATATAATTTTCTTTTAATACTAATTCAATAATAGAAATATATTTATCATATTTTAATATCCTATTTAAAAAGTATTTGCTATATGCTATTTTAAGAATCTTAAACATATCTTCTATATCTATGGAATTAAATAAAAATCTTCAAAATCATAGATATACATAGAAATAATTTTTTTACCTTGCATGTACTTAATAATGTCCATACTATTCTTAACAATAATAGAATTATCAATTTTGTCTAATGTAGATTGAATAATATTTTGCAGCTTTTTGCCCGGAAGTGTAATATAAGTTTTAAAACCATTCGTAATAGTTCTAAATTTAACAGGAATTTTATGAAATTTAGGAGTTAGGAAAATATGAGGGAATTTAATATCCAAAATACGTAAATCTATTTTTTTATAAAAAGCCGAGATTGGATTAAAAATTTCTCTTTTGCTTGAATTAGATTTTATAAAAGCAGAATTATTATGAAAATGTTTGTTTAGCATATTAGTATAAAGCCATTTGCAAATAATTGCATAATTACTCGGTACTTTATCGACATAGACAATAATAAAGTTCTTTTGTAGGTCTGCAATATGGTTCTTAATATTATTGAAAGTTATATCATAATCAGTTTTATAGTTAATGTGCAATAGCTCATATATATATGAGCTACAATAATATTAAGAAAAGAATACCTACAAAAGAACTTTATTATTGTCTAACTCTTTATTAATAATATGTTTTGGGGAAATATATTATGTATGAGATGAGCTTATACATATTATTCGTTTTATTCTTCATCGGGAGTTCTAATTCTTGTTGAAGAGGTTTCAAAAATTTCACTCTTCAACATTTCCCTGTCTTAAGAAAGTTAATTATTATTTTCTTAAAACGATTTTTCTCTTTAAAATGACAGGTAATTTTCCTAATAAATATATTTAAGTATCTCGCGATAGTAATATTGGACGTATAATTGAGATATGAATTCTATGCAAATAAAATATATGAAAATGAACGTAAATATAAAATTTTAGGAAGAGAATAGCTTCATTGCAAATCATTTATTTGTTTAATTTTGAAAAAAGCTGATTGGCAACATCTTAGTGTGACGTTGCTGCTGTCCTTTCTTCTGTTAATACGAACTCTAAGAAGGACTCAGTTGAATCAATCCTCGGCACCCTAGCTTGTGAATTTAAGAGCAAAACACCATAGGAACCTAACGATGAGGTCGCATTTCAGCAACAGCTCTTCCGACGGATACTACAATTAGTCGCAAGGAACCAACGAGTGCAACCTGCAGCTCATTTCACACATCAAAGGCAACTTTATCAAATTACTTTCAGCATAGTTTCGGTTGCCTTTGTGTAAGTGTTCGAACGCGACTTTTATCAGGTAAAAAATCGTTCAACTTAAGAAAAATAGGCTTAATTAGCTTCCCTGAGATACTCATTCAGCTTATTTAAAAAATTTCATTTTCAAATTTTTTTATTTTTTTATTTTTATTTATTTATTTTAAGAATACACAATAAAATTTTTAATTCATTTAACCACTTTAAGATGGTATATTTACTAAAATATTGTGTTTTCTCTTTAATAGATTCAGAAAATTAAATAAGGCTTAGAAATTATAAGTGATAAAGACAATAATTCATTTCATAAAATTTCATTTATAAAAATTCTATATTAAAGTATATGATCTTTAAAGCGAGTAACTTTAATAGCTATACAAATAGCAAATTAAGATAAATTTCCTATTGTCCTTTTTAAATGCAGGGGTATAACTTATGTATCAGTATTTAATTTCAAATAAAATTCAAGTTCATTTGAGAAAAAATGCTGAGTTGAAATTTCAAAAAGTACAAAACTCTTTATACTTCACCAACAGCATTCCTATTATTCTTTGAAATGTTACGGATATTCAAGTATTTTATTTTTTAAAATGCCTGGGACTCCTACATAACTTAGAAACAGATGTAAAATACTCCCTCCCTCCATTACATAAGAAACTGTTTTTACGTTAAATTCAGGTACTTACATGCTTACTGAAATCAAGTCGGATCAAAATAAAAATAACGTTGCATTGTGTAAAATTGGGATGCCTTTTATATTGCGAATTTATTTCAGGTAATGATAGCTCATGTTAGGTTAATTTTTAATTTGATTGATATAATATCCATACACATTCCATACTTAGGAAATATTAAATATTTGAGTTGCACTCTGTTTAAATTACTTTTAAGCAGATTAGGATTCGGAAGGATATTTTAATGTCAATGCAATAATAAGGACAGTTTTTATCAATAACTGCCAAGAATAGAGCATCAAAATTAATAATTCATATTTATTTATTTCTGCTATAAATAAATAGGTTTTAATCTACGACCAATAAAATTTTTTATCCACCTAATTTTAATCCATTCAGAAAAAAAGCGTATAAAAGTATAAATATTTGTGCCTACTTCTCTATCTCTAAAATACTGCGTGACTTATACAAATTTAATCTTCCTACCCGGTAGACAAAAATGTCACGTCTTAGCTGTACGGGTATAATCATGAAGATTTACTTTATTGTTGAGAATTCTCATTTTATATATTATTAGCAATTATCATTGTAACAAGAATAATATTTTGCTTATTCCTATTTCATCTCTCTTTTTCCCCTCAATTCTTCCCTTCCCCCTTTTATCAATCTCTTGAATCAGTATAAGATTTTGAAAATATTAAAACAAATGAAATAATTCGTAAGTTTTGGTTACAATTTTTGTTCCACTTTACACCCTTTATTAGGGGTTCTGATTTTTGAAGTTTCACCTTTTTACAGCTTCTTGTCTATCGTTAAAGACTTTTTTTACCCCCTAACATTTCTGCTGTTCTCTGTAGTTTGATTTACGAGTTCTTGTAGAAAAAGAAAAGTTTGTGATAGTTGAACCATGTTCTGACCTACATAAAAAGCTTTAATTGTAGCTAGATCAATCATTATAAAATAAACATCAACCATCTTCATGCTCCTCTTTGCCATTTAGAAGGGGCAGCTGGCTTACGAGTATCCATCACATTTACTCCATTTCTAATTTGATCATAGAACAAAATATGAAATCTTATTTATTTTCTTTTCCTTTTCTTGTGAAACTTTTTCTCGTGACGCAAAGCGGGAAGGAGATTCGCACGCTTATTTATTTTAGACACTTATGACTCAACGCAACTTCGAAATTTCTGTCATTGGATAAATGATTTGATTTTTCGGTTTAATTCAATTCATTGTCAATTATTACATCCAATTGATTAATGAGCTCTTTGTAAAAGCTTTGTGATCTCATCAGTAAGATCATGTTTACTATTCTCTCTGTTATATCGTACTGTAAAATGGCAAAAAAAAAAAAAAAAAAAAAAGGAAAACATAGTATTTTGGATCCAATTCACAGTCTAAGTTTAAATTTGTGAGGAATCACCGGGTTTTTTCTTCCCTTGCATTATGTGATCAGGGTAGCATCATTCCGCAGCAAAATGACTGTTCGTATCTTACACGTGTTGATTCGATTTTATTTTTTCATTAAATTCGTAATCTAAACTAACACTAAGGCTATTGGTGACGTCCCGGACGAGGACAAAATCTCACCAACGTGTGAACTTTGAGATATAATAGATTTAACGTGCCTCAGCTCCTCTACACAGTGGGTCTTCAGTAGCACCAGGACTCGAGCTCAAGACTCACCGGCCACGAGTTCATGACCACGTCCACTTAAAATATATGTGATACTCATTATATCAGCAGACCAATCGAAGAGCAACAGCTGACACTACTCAGTGATATCATTATTTCTGCATTTCAGTTCACTAATGCCCCCTCCCCTATTTATTGTTCATTCATTCAAATTTCCAATACAAATACTAAATTAGTTTGACGTGCACTTCTATGCATGTGTAATAATATAGGTTGACTCGACCCAGGCAGGTAAAGTGTCATTTCCTCTCCCTACCCTTATGATTTAAAAAATATCTACGACTCGAAAGTGTTTCGTATTAAAGTAATTCAAACTTTTGAGGACTTCATAATGTTTGAACAATCAGAATTAATATCTGTGGATACCGAAAGATTCATTTTAGAAATGGATCGAATCGACCCATAAAGTATAGAAAGGTTAATTGATTCAAAAAAATTAAATTCACACCAATTATTATAACAAATAATGATAAAGAACAAAAATTTTATTTTTTAAGAGCATAATTGTTCTGAAAAATTACGTTTTAATTTGATGAAACACTCGGGGATAAGTAACAGAGAAGGTAACAAAAACTTTAAAAAAATGACATGTAAAAATACCTTCATTTATATATATATATATTTACGCATCATACTGTAGACCGATTTCATCATCTCAAAAGTTGCTAAATGTTGAGTTAGGCAGCCAACAGTGGAAAAAACCGTAACCGCACATATTCAAACACAATAATTTTGCTTGCGCATGCTCGAAAACAAAAACCTTGTTTATATACTAGTGTTCCAAAACTAGGAGAATTTTTGGATTTTGTCGCGATTAGCTCTAAAACTACTGGACAGATTTTAATAAAATTTGATATGTATATAGGGCTGATATAATGCAAAATAATAATAATAATAATAATAATTCAACCCTTAAAACACACACGCGTGATTGTTTGTAACACTCATCGAAGTCGGAACAGCAGTTGCAGAACATAATAGAAAAAATTGGTTAATAGAGGTCCTCTTTCAGATCAACAGGCCTCACACCATGATTTTATACCAGGAATAAGGGAATTTCTGTGGCAATTCATCCCACTCGTTCAGCAACTCGGTTTTCAGGCCTTGGAGGGTTCTCGGAGGGGGGTTGCGAGTTGCAAGTATAAAAGAAATACCAGACTGTACAGACTTAATCGTGAAAAAGATTAACTAAGCGTTTGGAAAATTTCTGTAGTTAACACTGGAAAAGTATTGGAAATTAATTTCTTTCCCGGAAAAGATTTTCAGATTGCAAAAAGCTATTCTTGACATGATTTAATAAGCGTTTTTAAATGCAATATCCTTATTGAACGATTTGAGTTTTTTTAAACCATAAAATATCATTCATCAGAAAGAAAATAATTTTAGTGTTAGACATTAATTTTTGGACATGATTCTACTGAACTTAAAATCATACTTAGCACAATTTATTTTCTCTGAAAAGTATATAAACCAATTCAAAGAAGTCTATTGTAGCTTAAAACGATTCTTTAAAAAAAAGGTGCCCAATTTAAATTAGATTTCAAATGTTGGAACAATTAGAAGAAAATTTTTATACACTGTAAATTGTATGGATTAAAGTCAATAAAAAGTGTTTTAGAAAACGTACGAATCAAAGAAAAATCAGCCACTTCATTTATCTGTAAAATAGCTCAAATAATTGTATAGAGAACGAAGTTCTATTCGGTTAAATACGATGAAAATGGTCTAATTTTTACAGTTATATTCCCAGCCAGAAATTCGATTTAAAAAACAAGCATCATCGAATACTTTAAAACCTTTAGCGTTTAGGGATCAATCGCATTTAAATATTACCAAAAGAATTAATTTCGTGATAGAAGTTTCTTAGAATCTGAATTAATAAAATAAAACCTGCATAATTTCCAAGACACTTTTAGCAAGATCCAAAAAAGGAAAAGAAAAAAGAACATTTTATATAAGTCAAATTTCTAATTATATTAAAGAGTCATTGAAGGAGCACTTAATCGTAAAGATAAGTTACTTATTTTGTAAAATATGATCCTTTTTTAAATTTTTTTCTTTGTTTATTTTCCTATGCTTTTGCTTTATGAAACCATATACAGGTAGAGATAAAATGAAGGAATGTAAAGCTTAAATTATAAGAATGTTTGTATATTTGAGTAAATAATCCTATTATTCAAATTTGGAATTTTCTAAAAAAATGTATAATTTCTTCTTATGCTCTTTTTTTAACGAATTTTTAAGCAAAGAGTTGAGCTTTTTTATTTCTACAAACTTATAAATCCCAGATTTTAGAAAACACATTTTTGCTGCCATCACTCTAACAACATAACGAAAGAAGTCAATACTTGCTTGAGTAATTATTTTTAGGATTTAGATGTTTACATTCATCTTTTAAAAAATCAGCGATGCATTAAGCTAAAATTAATGAACCAAAAAATACTTAAATAGTTATTTGGGAAGCAAACAGCGTTATTTAATGTTTTCTTTACTCTTATTGCTTTAACTTTATATTGTTTATGATGTACTTCTGTGAGCAAGAAGAAAACATCCTTCTTTTGAATATGACATCTTTCCTTCATAATTAATAATGTGAAAAGTCAATATTCTGTCACGTATCAACTGAAAGGTATTCTTACCAATGTGAGAGACCCCATTCAAAAAGCCCTGGTTGCCGAGTGGTCATAGTTGTGACCGACATTATTTCTAACAAGTAGAGGGGTTGATGTTCATTAAATATGTCGAGGCTCAAAGTCCTGAATTTAATATGATAAGTAAATTTGGAGAGTAAAATGCCAGTCACTTGGCCGTTTCGAGAGATTCGTCGCTAATAACTCTAGTGTTACTGAGAGGTGCAATGTTAATAAACCGTTTTTCAACGAGAAAAAATTGTTGTAAAAAAGGAAATAAGTTTTATAAAAAATAAAATAAAAATTTATCTAACAAAAAAAATCAAATCCCTGTATAATAGGGGTATAAAAAAAGAATTAGTATAGTTCGTCAGGGTAATTGTGAAGTTTAACCTGTCATATCCAACAATAATTAGTGTTTGAATTTACTTTTTCTGTGCGCAGTTATATTGAAATACGCATCTATTTTGCTTGAAAAATATATGAACCTTTTTTGAAAATTAAAATATATTTTCAGGGAAATTATATATTTATTTTAACCTATCCAATCTAATTTGTGATGTAGTTCTTTTATATGTATTTGTGGAATCAATTGATCGAAAATATCGGTGTGCAACGAATTTTGCAATGTTATAACTGAACTTTGGTTTCTCTGAATCTTTTACACTTTCGCATGACCTTTTTATCTTTTTTTCTTTTTTTTACTATTACATTTGAAAATGCGAAGGGTTGTAATCAAAATTCCATTTCAAAAGATTAAGGGTTAAGGGTGCATTAGCTTTAAAATACTTTTAGGCATTTATATTTGCAAAAACTAAGATTAAAAAATACAAAAGGGGGGGGGGACTTTTCATACGCGTATAATACATATATATTAAATATATTTTATGGTTCTTGGAATTTAAACTTAATAAATTACAAAAGGCACAGATAAAAAATTTATCAATATGGATAAAAGCATAGCTAATATTGATTACATTCACAATTTTTTTAAAAAAATCACTCGAAGTTAAGGTATTCGACTACGTTCGGAACAGTGATTTTGCAAAAGTGTATAAATGAATAATATTTATAATATTTAGTGTCACTTAGATTAGAAAATGTATATAAAATTGTTTTAAGAATAGTATCACATGAAAAATTATTTAAGTACAATATTTTGACAAAAAATGAACATAGAATGCCCAATTTTCAAAATATTCTCCTTTTGTGAAAAATGCTTCTATTATATAACAATATTTTGCCTGTATATAACTCAGACCTCTGTACAGAGGCTCAACTAGAACTTTTGAAATATATATATCTTGGAAGTGGGTTTATCCATGCTGTACGACAACAGAGGGGAGAAATTTTAAGAAAAAAACGCCGATAATTATTTTAATTGGTTGCAAATCTGAAAATAATGTGAATTTTTCAAAAATCATAATTCAGACTCTCTAGAGAAGTCTTTACTTTATATAAGCACACACACACACACACAAAATATTTTTATTTTAGAAGCTTTTTTTATAAAAGGAGAACATTTTGAAAAAAGATTATTCTAAATTAATTTTTTGCCGAAATATTGTATTTAAATAATTTTGTTTTGTCAAAATGTCTTTAAAACAATTTTATACATGTATTCTAATCTAAGTGACACTAAATATCATGAAAATTATCCATTTATGTGCTTTTTTAAAATCACGGTTCTAAACGTAGTCGGATACCTTAACAAGTAAAATGTCTAAGTGAACGTCAAAATAAAAGTTACACAAAATGCATTTCCTTCATTAAAAGGGAATTTTTCTATATTTTTCTCTCGCTCAAAGCCAATTGTTGCCAGTATTACTGTTGCTATTTTCCGATCTTTCAAAAACACGAAATAAAAGCTGAACTCATTAAGATGAACAATATTTGCTATAGAATCCAACATCGCTTTCCACTCTGAGTAAAAAATGGCCAAGAGTTTAAGAATCTGAACATCAAAGCAGCATATCTTTAGTTTGTAATGCGGTAAACCGGTTGATACCAATAATCATTATTTATGCATCATAGGCATTTTTGAAGTATCAGGAAACCAAATCCCTTCACCTCTTCAATTATGGTTATAAAATGTATCTAAATAATTTTCTTATTAGCATAGGATGTCTACATTTATATTATATAAGAAAACCCTTAATACTCAATTCTTTTGAAAGGGAAAAAATCCATTGAAATGGATTAGGAATTTTTTCAGAAGCAAATAATTCAAATGTTATTTTCTTGTGTTTTAACTTTCTTTGTTATATTAAAATCCTTCCTTTACTTTTACATGTTTTTATGTTAGAATTTGTCTTTTACAACTAACTTACAAATATTTTTTTTCTTCCCGATTGCAGAGTGATATTTATTTTACTTAGTTAAATTTCATTTAGTTTGGGTACGAATTTAATGTTCTTATTTAAGCTTATTTATTTTACTATATTAAATACATATTATTAATTTTTGCAAAGGAAATTATAAGACTTTTTTGTAAAATAAATTATCAATTGTCTATTACAACATTTAAGCGATAAAATTATTTCACGTAACAAAATACATAGATTATTTCTTATTATTTAATTTCATAAGGGCTGGAAAATGCTAATGGTACATGGTTGACTGATTTTTCTGTTGTAAAATTCAGCTTTCACTTAATGGTTGTAACAGTTGAGCTGCGCCACTTGCTTGTTGACACGTGAAATAGTTACTTCAACATGAACAAGATTATATTCTTCACGCATTTTCAATTTCCGTTCATCAACGATTTCTGTCCATTTGGATTTCAGTTGACAATTATTTTAATTTATACATATTTCATTTTTCCTAAGCAGAGTCATCCAACAGACGAAATAAAAATGTATGAAGATTTTAAATCATTTTGTGTCATATTCATTGAAACAACAGGCTTTCAGTTTGTAAAACATCCTTTTCAATATTCTAAAATATTATCAGTGGGATAGTAGTTATTCAGTTCTGATTGCATGAATTTTTAATTAAAATATCTGCTTGCATGCAAATAATTTTTTTAAAAATGATGTCCTTTTTCAAGCTATAGGACGAATATTTTGCCAAGAATAAATTAAATACTTTCTTAAGAAAATAAACATTTTTAATCCCCTTTTTCTCCTCTTCTACACACACATTTGATACCTATATCTACTCGTAAGTAGAAAAAGCCTCCCCCCAAAAAGATCATTTCAGGGCTTTAAACATTGCTATGCTAGATTTAAGTTCAGTCTCCTTCACCTTGTCATTTTGCCTTTTTTTGTTTGTTTCTACAAAATCCAAAAACCTTAGAAGTGCTCATACCAACATCGAAACCCTTTCTTAAATCCTTTATCTTCTGAGTGAATTCCCTTTTCACAACGAGATTGAAGAGAGTACGTAAATATGAGAGTTGTAAGCAATCTTGCATCCAGAGTTTTTGAATGAGAAGAATTAGTAAAAAGAGATACTGATTATTTCCCTGAAATTGAATTCTTCTCACGGATTATATAAATAAGTTATTTAATCGCTTGAGAGGGAAATTATAAATACAAGGAGACGAAGTTTGTTGGCTGCACATTCTCCTGTGTTCAGTTATTTGCGGTTACTCAGACGCATCAAGTCTAGGAAAGCTCCAGATAATATGTAACGATTTCTCATGCGCATATTATGAATTAACCTCTGGATTGCTTTAGTACGATACAGAACATGAGAGCCTCTCTCTGTGAATGAGCAGTAATGTATTTAAATGAGCTTTTTAAGAAGAATGCTAATGAATGGGAAAGAAAAGAGAGATAGTGGATTTAGGGGAAGTTATATGAACACTGTTGAAATTAAACAGCTGTAATTATAGGAATGGTTCATCTTTTAGAAGGCTTTAACATATAAGAAGACTTTTTCAACTTAGTAAAACACACATAAGATAAGTATATTATAATTATATTATAAGAGTATATTATAATATTATAATTATTAATTAGAGTCACGTTATGAAAAACGCTTCACATATTTAATTTATTTTTATTATCAAATAATTCAAGGATTTGAATAAACTAAAAGATTTGATGTTTGATTCTTACGGTGTAAATATGTCTCTTACATTCAACGAAACGAATTCATCCCACCTATAGTTACCAATGTCTGATAAAATATTTGCAAATAACGTTCTTTAATTTCTGAAATGGCAAAAATAAAGTTTGATTTTAGATTTCGAGGGCACATTATTGTGTAGTATTATAATTTTATTTATGCTTTGAGAGAGAGATTAACCATTATTATTCCAGCAAAAAAAAATGTTAATATATATTTTTTGTCTTCTGTTTTCTTTTATGTCAGCTTATGAATATAGATTTCATAAAAATTATTTAAGATTCATATTAATAACAATTTTCAGACACATTTTTAAAGAACAAGATCAAGGGTCGGCAACCTGTGGCACACGTGTCACATGAGGCACGAGGATCAATTTTCAGTGGTACTCTACAAAGTTATGAGATAAAGTTAAATTGGTCTGTGTGTGTGTATCTTCTCTCTATGTCTCACGCATAAAGATTATTCTTTGTTATGAAACCATTCTGCTGAATCTGCTTGCATGTAATTAGTGTAATTTATGTAAAAAAAAAAAACCCTCTGTTTAATTGTGATTCATTCTTAGCGTTACGTATTCAATGCGCATCAAAACGATTGTATATAAATAGTAAAATGAAGTATCTCTCTTTCATGCGTCGTGAAAAAAAAATCTTCAGAGTTATTGAAAGCAAAATTTAGGGAATTAGTAAAAGATCTGGAAGATAACTCTATCGATAAATCGCCAGTTTTTTTTTAAATTGTTATACGTCATTGCCGGAGAGATTTCATTGTTTGCAGAAAATTGCATGTGTACTCTGCTTTCCAATTTTTGTTCTACATATATATGTGAACAAATTTTTTTCCTCATATGAAATATATTTTAAGTCCATAAAGTTGTTTAACAACTAAACATTCAGAATTATGTGTCAAATTGAAAGTCACAAATTATACCCCTGATATTGCGATACTAAGTAGAGTTTTGAAGGGACAAGTTTCACATTAAAATTTCAGTTTTTTATTTTACTATATAGCCAAAATACTTATGCTTAATGTTTATTTCTTATTTTGATAAATATGTTTAAAAGATACACAATATATATACAATTTTAATTTTTGATTTATGTTTAGAAAATAGTTATATTTTATCTTGCTTATGTTTATGTTAATAAATACATCATTAAATGATGCATAATTAATATACAATAAAGGGTGTCCCAAAATTCACGCAAGGTTTGAATTTATTTGCATGAGATAAAATATTGCCAAAGAAGAAAAAAAAAGGATCACATGACAGCTGACAATTCAGGATTGTTAAAAATGGTGTATTATACGAAAGAACAGTTCATTCCCATTGTCGAATAATACTTTAAAACGTGCTGGTCATGTAATTTACAGTTTTGATGGTCAGAATTTGTCGCCTATTGGTCGTGTAATTTAGCGAAGGTTTTTTTTTTTTGGGGGGGGGGGAATTTTTGAAGTGTAATGCTCATGTTAACAAGCTTACAACCATTGACGTCTTGAAGAAGAAAATTGAGCCCTGTATCAACGAAATACAGCCCCATTTATGCAAAATGGCCATTGAAAATTTCAGCTGAAGAATGGATATTGGGCCAGCAAAACCGTATAGCTTTACCCGTTATGCTGTATATATACAGGGTGGTCCCGAATTCATGGTACAAACTTTTAGGGTAGATACAGGACATTATAATAATCATTTATTGTATAGGAATGTATGGGCGCAAGTGAAGCGGTGAGGCGCAAAAACAGGGGGAATAAAAAAAAGAGAAATGGAGTTATCACGGTTGGTTGTGTTGCCGGCAGGGGGTGGTAGATTTCTTGTCACCGTTAAATATAATGCTTCTCAGTAGGAGAAAGTGCCATTCGCAATCGTGCTGACGTCTACGATGGGAGACTTTAAGTATGCTGAAAATGCAAACATGTTTTACATGTACGACCATGCAAATGGTAAAGGCAGAGCTACGCTACGAATGTATCACGTGCAGTTTCCTGATCTACGAATGCCGAATCCCAGAGTTTTTCAGTGGTTCCATCGTCATCTTCATGAAACCCATTTGTTCCACGTCACCAGACATGATGCTTATCAACGAAGAGCTGTAGTCGAATGCCTGGAAAAAAGCATCTTAAGCTTTGTGGCTGATAGACCCGAGTCAAAAACACGAGCTGTTGTTCATCAAGTAAGTGGGAGTCATTAGATCGTTTGTACAGTGTTAAACGAAAATCGCCTCTTCCATTTTCAGTGAGTACAAGCTTTGAATCCGACAGACAACCTTCTCCGACTGCTAGTGGATTGTACAGCAATGTGCTCTGCAGATGGACAGTATAGCTCATGTGCTGAACAGTTATTGTAAACATTACACTTGTCAACGACGCTTTCGATTAACACTTTGTCTTTCCTTTTGTCTCTTATTTCTCGTCTCGCCTCACCGCGTCACTTGCGCCCGTACATTCCTACACAATATATGGTTGTTACAATGTCCTATTCCTACCCTTTAACTCAACCTGTTTTAATGTCTTATACCTTGTACCATGAATTCGGGACCACCCTGTATAATAATGTATAATATTCCCTGTATAATGTTCTATAACCCTATATAGTATACGTTAAGAATCAATAAAAAATTTACAATTTTTAATTATAAACGTGTGATTTTTATGAAAATTACTTCTTTGCTGAATTTTGAGACACCCCATATAACTCTAAATCTGTATTTTTGAGCTCTACTCCCTAACCCTGGATGAATTGCCATGTGAAACGAGTTGTTTCAAATATTGTCTACTGCGTAGCATACTGAATCATGTTGGTATATTGGTTTGGACACTACAGCTATAAGATTGCTGCTAGCTTAAAAATTTCGACACGTTTGAAAGAGAAAAAGGAGAATTTTATTTTTCTACTGATATTGAAATCTATTTTAAAAACATGCTTTATATGTCTATGCACGATTTTTCTTTAAAAAAAAATTCTTAGATTTCTTTAAATCAAATATTAATAACAACAAGAGAGATTTTTTTCCATAATTGAGTTAAAAAAAACTTTTGGAAATCCCTTTTTTTTAAGATGACTACAAAATAACAGGTGCTCGCTACCATAACATTTAAAACTATAATGAATTTGCAAATTGCACTTTGAATGTCTTTGCAAGAAATACCGAGGGATTCACAGCGCTTAAGAGGAGTGGTGAGACACTTTCATTCGGATACGAGTATCACCGAATTATTATGAGTGATATTCAATTTTAATTTGTAATAAAAATTAATGTTCTTACAGTGTCACAATAATATATAATTTATTCCCTGGTGTTCAAACATTACATTTCATTAATTTGGGTAATTAAGCTGCAAATATTAATTTTTCAACATGGAATACGATAAATGTATAACGTATTTCTTATTGTCCAGCAAAAAAAATTAATAAAAAAAGAAATTTGTTACTGATTTTAAGTTATCCCAGATTCTAACAGGACATGGAAATTTTAAGAGCTATTTGTCTAGGTTTAAGAGGTAGTGATATTTGTTCTTGTGGTCAGGATGCTGAAACTGCGGAGCATGTATTGTTGTATCGTAACCTATATTTTTGTAAAAGAGAAAATTTTAGAGCAGAATTGAAATGTTTAGATATTTCCAAGCCACCTGTTTTGTCTTTGTTGGTCAATTGTACTGAATGTCTAAAGAAAATTTGTTAACTGTATAAGTTTTATTGGTACCTCTCCTTATTTATATTTGCGTATTTCCTCCCTTCCTTTTTATTTTATATTTTTATCTTAAATGTATTTTTAATTTTGTTTTAAATTATGTAATTGTGTTACCACTTACGTCTGTAAGCCTCATGTTATGTAATGGGGAGCATGAGGAGTTTTATAAATAAATAAATTAAAAAAAATAGTTGTCTTACATAACACTTAAAAACTTTCTACTAATAATTCCTGTCTAGAATTTTTCGAATATTAAATGCAGCAATTCTTAAATAATTAACTTTTACCGAACAAAACCATTCTTATTTTTCGTTACTACATTTTTGATTCGTCTGTCATTGTTTTTATTTCAATCATAAAATCAACCTATTTTAAGTAATCATTAAAAAAAACTGTACTAAATAATTACTTCTTGCTTATTAGCTACAATAAGAGCGCGAAAAAATTTTAATAATTTTAATATTGTTTATATTTGAGAGCTATTTTAAAATAACTTTGTCATTCCCGACATATAACTCTCCCCAAACTGAAGTATAAATTCATTTCTCCATATGATAATCACCAATATCATCCAAGTCACTTGGTTAAGAGGGAAGAAGATACAAATCAAAGGTAAAACATTTCAAAGTACATAAGAATCATATTTGTGTTATTCATTTCAAAACCCATTTTATGTTATGCACATTTCATCTTTAAAAAAAATTAGTCTTATTCAAAATCCTTTATTAGATATGACACCACAAAATTACTTCAAAAAAGATTTCAAGGGGGAAAACAAGTTGAGTTAAAGTAAATAATTTTAGTTAATCTAGTATGTCTGAAAGAAAAAGTATTAAGCAATATGTGATTATTCTCTATTATAACTAAACAGGGATTAATTTCCAAGGATACAAAAACCAGAGCGCTTCAAAATGTTAGCATAAATACACCGCTGGTGATTAAAAATGTGATACAAGGAAAGAAAGTAAACAGCAAATTTCTTTTTCACTTATTGTTCGTATGCAACATAGTAGGACGAAAACATTGTGACGGCTCACGCGTCCTTTCTCTAACATAACCTCTGTGTTCTTTGACGGCCACGATTAATGGCAAATCTTTTCCAACCCAAATCCAAGAAGTGAAACGAGGGATAGATGCAAATAAGATAACCTTTAAAAGGACAGAAGTTTTAGTAAGCGCGATGGCAATTTAGAGAAAGTTCAGTTCAGAAAAGATAGAAGTGTAAATTGACGGCTTACCGAAGAATCACGAAAATCTCGCCATTCATCCAAGGTACATACCATTGTACGCCAGTTTAGATGAATATCTGAAGTGGATTGGACCGTTGCTTAGAAATCAAGGTAGGAGATTATATTCTGAATGCGAATATATTATTAAGATTGAGAATAGGCGGATATAATATAATTATATAGATAAGTGATACAATTGCGCGATCTGTGTTAATTACGGCTACGTGTTTTGGTTTATCCTCACTTAATATAAGGTTGTTCGATATATAAGTAATTTAAGTTAAATTCTTAATAAAAGTCATATTAAGAATTGTAAAATGTCTCATCATTTCGAGAATCCCACACCTCTAACTTACGCTGAAACCCCACGATATGGTCAACGAAGATGGACCATATCACAGCATGATTAAATTTATAGGCAGTTTGAGGGCATATAGAGTCCGGAGTTCGTATACTTAACTGCCATCTTTGACAGCTAAAACAGCTCTAACTCTGTTAGGTAACTTGTCGAACTGAGCTTGGATGACAGATACGGGCAAGCCATTCCATGCTACTTCAAGCGTAGGCCACTTCAACAATCGTAGTGATTTAAGAGTGGTGGTGGCGGCCCCATCTCTCAGTCACCCATGACCAGATATTTTCAGTTGGTGAGAGATCTGGAGAACGTCCGGCCAGCTTAAAAATTGAACGCCGTCTATGTCGAGGTAGGTTAGGACATGGCGGAAAATATGTGGCCTAGCATTCTCTTGTTGGAAGATGACGTCTCCGGTATCTCAAGGATAGGGTCCAGCCAATGGCTTTAAGATCTGAGAAATGCAACTCTCGCATTTCAAAGTACCGACGACGCGAACAAGAGGTATTCGTGTCGATTACCCAATAGCTATCCAAACCACCACACTAAGAGCAGGAGCTGTATGACGATATCAAAAGCAAGCAGGCCTCGTGTGTTTTCATCGGTGCTTCAAGATACGGATGTGTCCATCATGATGACTCGTCTGAAAAGGTAATGTGGTGCCCCCCTCCACCTTTTTATCCAGGTGTGTCGTTGCAATGTCGCCAGCAATGTCACTAAGCATCTCTACGCTGCTGTGTCAAGGACTGCCTCCATGCAAACACTCCGTACTGTTCTAGACGTCGTCGATCTGTTCAGGCGAATACTTGTTATGCTGCAATCAAGCTCACTTGACTCAAGGTCCGTGATGTAGCTATATCAACTAGCTAGGTCAACGTGACAACTCTCGAGTGTTAGTGCCCGGATCCCGTATAGCGTTCAATAACATGAAGCCTTCCATTCCATATTCATATGACAATCATTGGATTCCGACCAGCACGGCAGACCACGCTCCTACCGCAAATGAATTTCGATACTGCTGTTGGCAGCTTTTTTTATTTTTTCTAAAACGAGACATAACACGATCTTCTCACAAAAAAACCCAAATGGAACAAATGAAAAACTCGTTGCATAACTTTTCTTTCATATAGATTGTAAGATGCCTTTTCTCCCTCTTGCGGTTAAATGCTAATCATTTGCACATCCAAGAATCTTCTTCCTCTCATGAGAAATTGACGTTTGTATCTTTCATGGTGTTACAATTTTATGGCCACCAGTGTAATTAGCTTAAAATGAAACAATGAGTTGTTTTATTTAATTGAATTTTTAACACAAATGGTTCACGTTTTCACTGAAAAAATCAAGCCATCATACTAACTTTTATTTTTGAATCTGGTTTTGTTAATAACAGTTAATGAGTTACGACTTCTCAGAGCGAAAAATATATCCATCATGCAGTTTACAGGTTAAAGAAACAAATTTTTATTTGCATTCATATTCTGTAAGAGGGAAAATGATGATGAATTCGATTTTACATTGTTATCTTTCAGAAAACAAGAAACTGAACAGGCAATGAAAATACTGAAATCGTAAACATGATAACATTTTTAAAAAAATTAATATCGAGAGTTGAAAAAAAAGTTAAATTGAAGAAAATCAATTTCATCATTTTATTTTCTTAAAAATTCTATTGTCTTACGAATCTCCACACGTTTTGTACCAAAAATCATCATTTCCTAAATGACATTATTTTAAAGAATGGCGAGCGATTGCATTATCACTCTCTTAAATGTTCGTAATAAATACGAAATTCATTTTCGTTTAATTCAGATATATCCTTCGTTCCTCGAGTGAGTCTTAATTTTCCCACGCATTAAGAATAAAAAATATATCCTGGGACAATTTAAAAGATAAGTAGTAAATTTTATGATGCGAATCAAACTAAACAGAAACTAATAAATTTAATATCAACACTGTGAAAAAGAGTGCATTCTAAATTTCCAGAAGCATGCGTGAAATCTTGTATTTTTTAAGTCTTTCCTCTTATATGCATTCGTATTCTACTCTTCTGCCACATAGTTTGTGAAATGTACTCCTTCTTTCATTCTCGTAAAATTTGGCCACCATTTAATTATTATATTTTGGTGTTGGTATGTATTTTTTTTGTAAGCGATATAGGATTTTATAGAATTTTTTTTTTTTTTTTTTTTTTTTTTTTTTTAAAAAAAAATATTGAGTTTCTTTAAAATTATAACAGGATTTTCATTTTTTTGAAAATTCGTGACTGACATTCTTTAGTTGTGGCATGAGTTTAAGTCCTGGTTCCACTAATGATCAGCCGTGTACAGGGGCTAAAGTACGTTAAACCTATAGCGTCTCGAAGTCCTCACGTTTGTGTGGTATAGAAGTTTAGAGAATGGAGTGCCGGGGCTCAGGTGTCACCCTCGTTTCTCGACGATGGTTCAGAATTGCGAGACTCATCACCAATATTCCTCTTGCTGCTTTAGAGTTTAATGTTAATCAACAATTAATTAAAAAGTTATAAACAGTACTTCGTATTCTAATATTTTACGTTTTTATTTACCCCCTAATATATAGCCCCTTGCGATACCTGTCTCAAATTGTCAACCTTTAAGGTGATAATTGAAATGCATAAAAGTTGATTGCTGCTGAGAATTTTTATAATTTATTGTTCAATTTTTTTACATATCGAGCGTATCGGTCAACTAACCTTGATAACATATTCGAGGCATAGTTGTCAATTTCATGACTGTACTTGTGAAAGGGCACTTGTGTCTTTTAAAATCCACAAATAACCATTGACCATCACGAAAACGTGCGTACATCCTTGACTGAGACAATCATTATAATTTGCTCGTCTCATTCATTCGTAATAATTTCATTCAAATTTTTCAGATTTATTTAAAATTATTCAAAGAAAATAATAACAGAGTTCTCAAATAACATTTTAAAAACGATTTCCAAGATCTTTTTTTTAAAAAAAAATGTCCCTAGCAATTCAAATATTGTGTGAAAGAGGGGAGGGGGAAAGAAGCATATTTTTTAACAATGTTCTTTACACATTTTTCAATGCATTTGTGAGTTTCCATATTTTTATTATATTGTGTTAAAAAGAGGGTTCTTTTTTTTTAAAAAAAATAATTTATTGTTGTTCTAAGGTGAGATAAAACCCCTTTATAAATTTTCAAAAAATCAACTTTTCAGAATTTTTTTTTCAAAAATAATATACTGTTCGGAATAATTTTTAGTAAGAGCCTCGAATAGTAATTACGCAATTAAAAAAGTCCTTGTCCTTTAAAAACAGAATTTCCGCTATTTTCTGTTTAGATATGGTTATTAATAGATTGTTTTATTAAATTGCACTTCGCAGAAACAGTAGATTATTGTGATCCTTCTCGTCATTGGGTACCATGGTCAAGTGACGAGAACGACATCTCAGCTTTCACTTCAATCTTCAAACTCTGCATTTGGAATGTATTATTAGATTTTTTTCCAATTCCATTTTTTGGGGGATAAATAATCATTCAATAAATGAAGAATCAATGCATTACTTCAGCTGAGTTGGTGCTACTTCCTCTGTGACATTTATCACAGTGCAAAAACCCTACAAACATAAAAATATTGTACATATCGTTATCGTAAAGGCAGTATAATTTTTTTTCAAAATTATTTAAAAACTATTGGAATCTCCTAGATAAGTGTTTTGAAATTTTCGGATTTTAAATTAGGGATTGAATTTAATTAAATGAGTCACTTCTGCCTTTAAAGTAGACAAGGTGCGAATAAAAGAGAAAAATGTCAAACTAGATCTCCAACACAAGAGGGCTTTTTGACAATGAGGGGGAAAATTCATGAATGAACATTTGATAGAAATGGGAAACCCAACAAATGAGACGGGTACATTTTAAGGAGAAAAGAATTTTTTAAGAAAAAAATTAAACGTCAATCTTTAAGCTTGATTTTCTCAGTTTCTAATTTTCACACTTCTTCATAAGATACTTTAAAGTTCTGTAAGTACATATAAACAGTGAAACAGTGGTACATATATACACTAGTGTGAGAAACTTCAGCAAGTGTGCGCCAAAATGAATACAATGCATATTGTATGGAATCAAACAAGAAAAGGAGCCTTTTTGAACTCATAGTAGGGTTACATTTGATTGTCTGTCCTAGAGTGCGAATAACAAGCAGATGTTTCTTAATCCACTTACTACAATCGTTGCTTCGCTCCGTCTCTCCCTATTCAGCCCCCCATTGTCCTTGAGGCCCTCAATCAGCAACAGTTGTTCCAAAGCATCCCACCCATGATTTCAATCGCTTCCATTCGAGTTCCCTTTCCAGTAGCTGCTGAACATCAGCAGTCTGGTCGGAACTTGGGGAAGTGACCTCCGGTTACAGCGAAAACGTGGACTTTTCTTGATGTTCCTGGGATGAAACCGTGTCTCGACTTCTCTCCAAATCAACTGGCTTTGAGAATCCGTAAAGAGGACATGGATGAGATGTCCAGTTTTTGTACACCACTCTAAGCGTTGTCCTACTTTCAAAGGGATGCAGCGTTCAGTATATATATATATATATATATATATATATATATATTATTATTATTATTATTATTAATAATAATTTATATAGAAGAGCTGTCCTAAGTCAGCAATGCTTATTACAGCAGGATCCATAATTTTAAAATTCCAATATCTGTTTTTCCAAGTTTTATTTTTCTTTAGTGTTTCCATTGATTTCTGTCTCTATAGTAGAGAATAATTAGCTATATATGTACATATATAGATAATACCTTTAGATCTTTAACCTGTGTATCGCAATTTAATCAATAGGATTCACTGATTTTATTTTGAGCATAATAAATAAAAAGGAAGAAATTTTAAATTTTTATGCATTTTTTTAATTTAAAAAAAATGCTTAAATACGAGAGAAATTTAAAATTTGAGACGCGAGCAGAATAAAGACAATCCTTAACTTTAATTCGATATAGAGACTATACATCTTTCAAATATATTATCTTTCTTTTGGAAATAAAAAGTAAAAGCTAATATATTATTACTATTTTTGTCTTCATATTTCATGATATTTTTAAATAATTAATTAATTTTATCCATTAATTATTAATTTCAAATGGATTCAATATTTTAAGCTTTGTATTTACTACACAAATAATTAAAGTTTCACATTAAAATGAGGAAAAAACTGGTTTATGAGGAATTGGAAAAATTTGTCTAAATATGCAATTCATAGGACTCGAAAGGTCCCCTTAAAGGCAATTATTCTAAGAAATTTAAAATATAGTGTTTATTTATTACAAAATTTGCATGTACTTTAATGTATATATCTTTTTTAATATTTCTTTTTCTAGAACCATTTTTAGCAAAATTTAATTTTTAAAAGTAATAAGTTATATTTGAATAAATTTAAATTTAAAAAGAAATACCGGAGAGTAATAATAAGATATTAACTCTTTAATTTATCCTAAAAAATGTGAAAAATGATTTGAAGATAATCAATGAAATATTTTTTAAATATTTGACCTACACTTTGAACTAGTTCTAATTTTCAAAAATCAATGAATCAAAAAGATTTATTGGTGATTACTTTTGTACTGATGTGGTATGAGATATTTATTGCATAACACCATAAATATTTATCAACTCTTATGCAATTTATTCAGCGATTTGAAGTAACTCTGAATTACTGAACCTTGCACAATTATCAAGGTTGCTTTATTAACTCCAGTCTAAAATTGAAAGTAGATTAAATGATATGCAAATTCTAACAGAAAAGTTGTAATTTACATTTTAAGCATCATTTCTCTTGAGTGGAAATGAAAGGCAAACGAACTTTTTAATATGTATAATGTATCGATAGATTGATCGTTTCTAAGTTATGATTATGGAATGTCATCTTTTTACTATATTTAAGTACTTTTTAATTTATGTTAGTGTTAAATGAGTTAACTACATTTTGAAAATCAAATACTTGTTAAAGTTTCAGCTTCTTTAGGAATTCTCTTGAACTTTAATAAAGATATGTGAATATAACAATAAAATAAATATGAATTTCAAAAGATGATAGAAAAAAATTAATTGCAAAAAAGAACTTGATTTTTTAGGAAGTTTTAAAATCTTAAAAATAATTACTTCTTCAAAGTTCACGAAAACATGGAGGTTGCATTTAAATAATTGTAAGAAAGTCGTCAGTAGAATTAGATAAGCATCTTACTTCTGTTTTTTATTTCCTACACACTAATATCTTCTCCTTGTATTGTTATAAATTACTTCATTTCATTGGAAAGATCGGTGGCACTTTATAAGACGAAGCATTGGTATTTAAAATATTTCACTTTATACCAATCTCTTTTTAGATTCATGCGCCTCAGCATTAATTATTTTTTCTTTTCTAACACAAAATAAATAAATCTGGAGAACTGTGTTCCTAGGATAATAACATAAACAATGAAAAATTATAAAACAAGAAGCATTTGTTTCAATTTTACGTTAAAAAATAGTAATACGAGGGCTTTGTGTGTGGATTCCTCCTACCTCAAGTACTATAAGAAGAATTTTTTTTAATATTATTAGAATATAAAGATGAGATTATAAAAAGTAACAAATCTATGCTAAATTCAGCTCAAGATTATCGTAATATTCAACTCTTTTACAACTACAAATATTTTAGTTGTGGAATAATAACAGTTTCTTTGGGTTCTCTCGAAGTAATAAAACATGACTTAACCTATAATTGATATTAAAAATATTATATGAAACTCTTGCATAAATATAATTGCATAGCTAAATTTATTAACATTTATGTCTATTAAGGACTAAATAGAAATTACCCTTAAAATGAATAGAATTCCCAATTTCTCGATGACTAGAAACTAACTAAAAATATTCCTTTAATGGAACCAGAGAGAGGGAGATAGTTTTGAAATTTCTAATATATTGTAATTTATTATTAATGGGAAGAGTAAACTTTGTAACAGTGTACAGTAATAATAAAAGGAAACACTTTATTTATAGATAATTGTTTACGGTAATATCTTCAACACTGTCGAAATGTCTTTCAGAACTAAGTAAATATATTTTAGCTGATACACACACATAAAACCAGGACCTTTTGTTCACAATTATCTATTTAAAAAGTGCTTATTCAACAAATAATTCTTTTGTCCTTATCAGTCTTTTAAAAAAAATTTTACTCATTTTTTAAATATTTTGTTCAATTTTGCCTTTTGGGGAAGGGCAGGAAAGAGGAGTGTATTTTAGACAATAGAGATTTTTGAAATATATTTATTGAACCATGAACATCAAAGTCAACAGAAATTCGATTTCACATTCGAGAATCACTTCATGAACTCTGACTTATCGCAATGTTAAGAAGAATCTAGAAGCAATTACTTTTATTTTATAAAAATATTTGTATTTTATCAAAATATTTTTTTCATTATTATATTTTCAGATCGTTTTAAAGATTTTTAAATCGGCTTTCGAGTTTCTTGAGCACTATACAGACAATAATTTTTCAAAAGTCAGTTTCTGATCGTTCCCAGGATATGTGATGCGTTATAAATAAAAATGTTTACTTTACCTAATTTTGTCATCTTCCTTAAGTACAAGAATAAAATAGATTATGCTCTTTTGATAAATAATTATTACACAACGCTGCATTGAATGCGGAAATCAATCCATCAACATTTGGAGCTCTCGCAAAACCAGAAGATTCAAATAAGTTTTTGTACATTGGTTTTTATATGTGCTCATTCAGATTTCTCGTATCCTGAAATGTCCTTTATTACCCTTTATTGAAGAGAGAGCTAAAAAATGAGTTTCAGTTGAAACAACTATTACTTATTACTTGTTTATTCAAGAATCAGGAAATTACACGCAAACCAAATTAATAAATGTCCAAAAAAACATAAAGTTTCCAATGAAAGGTGTTTGTTTTCAGTTTTATCCGTCTCAAAGAGTTTCTTTTTGGGGTGTCTCTGAAGTACGAAATTAAGAATTTTTTTTATATTAGGGTTACAAAAATTTAGTTTTATATAGGGATATTGAATAAAATCTAGATTTTTCAATTCCTCAAAAATGTAACTTTAAAAGATTTTTTTTTTTTTTTTTTTTTGGTCTTTTATGAAGATTATTTATCTAAATTCCTTAGAAAGAGTTATAAAGAAATCGAGCAATCATTTCATTCAATAATATATATTAGATAATTACTTTAGTTACTTATAAAAATAAGTTTTTTGCCTTAATTCTTCTAAAACTGTTGCTAAAATTAAAATAAAAAATTCTATAATAAAATAATTAAAGATGAGCATCTCTTACCCACATTTTCAAAACTCGCGTTTTTAGATTGCAATTTCATGTATCATATTAATAAAGTACTGAATTCAAACATTAAAATATTTTAATATCTAACAACAGAGGATTTCCATATTATATGGCATGCATCATTTATTTTACGTTGCTTTCCGGACGATTATACCAAAGACAATATCTTTAGAAGCTTTTCTGTGCGAAAGTGATTAAGATTTCTTTGTTTAATTAAGACACTTAGCTGTTGTTAAAAATCATAGCACCTCTATGACATATATACAGTTTTTTTCCGGGTTTTCTTACTTTTGCTTTCATTCTTCTGGACCGTTTAGCTCTAGTGCGTTTTTCTCTTCGCGCTTTAATTAGCTTATTTGAATGTTTTCTTTTTGCTTTATGTTCTGCATTTCTTCCATAAAGCTCCATAATCTGCATTTTCCTACTTCAAACCATCAAAGGGTGACATCAGATGTTTTATCTAATCTTTTGAAGGCAAAGGTGAGGAACATAATTATCCATCGCTCTTAGAAATATAACACAATTGATGCTAGCGTTAACTCGCCTCACCTTTCGTATTCAAATACTAACAGAGACTTTTATTACAAGTTCTGCTTACGGTTTCATTGAATATAAATTTTTGTGAATACAGATATGGATTTTGTTCGAAAGGTGATTCGTGACGGATTTTGTTGAATACGAGCAAGAGTACGATTGAATTGATTCAGAAAGGAATAATACGGCTACATGAAATTCAGTTTGCGTTTTGATTTTGCCTGAACATTGCAACTATAGAGATAGGAACAGATTTGAATGATGAATTTTATAGATTTTAATTAAATGAATCACTACTAATTGTAAAATAGAGGAATTAATCGTATTTATTTTCAGTTCTATTCTTATACTCGAGAGAGCGCTTTTTATTCATCTATTAAAAATATGCATTTCACGGATATTCAATTTACGTAGAACTGCAGAATGGAAAATCACCAAGTTGTTCAATGTTTTTATTGGTCCAATATACGATGGAATGAAACATTGTAAGTTATTTATCACTGACAAAGCATATTAATTTTAATAAAGAGAGTTTTTCATCTATCTTTAAATCCTTAAAAATTGGAATGATCTGACAATTTTTTAGGTCGCAATGGTTTGATTTAAAAAATGTTGTAGATCAATTAATAAAATATAAAAACAATTATGTTGCTTTTATAATGAAACTTCTCTTAAATGATAGAGGGACTTTTGCTTTTGATTGACATCAACCAAAACAATTCTTGACAGTTGATACTCTTAAAAATACTTAGTTTTTCAATCGGAGCAGTAAAATAATGAATTTTTTAAAGATCACAAATTAAACAGGATGTTTCGTTTGAAGTGATATAAAATTCAGCTTTTTTTCTTTCTGAACGATTGTATCATTTTCCACTAGTGGGAGATGACAACGAAACGATTAGTTTCTTCTCATATCTATAGATAACTAAAAGATTATACGAACAAAGATGCAATAGATTATCACAAAACCATAGAGATCCATGTTGGATGTTTAAAAGAATAAATTTTAAAAAATAGAAATCTTCAATGAACGCTACATTACCATTATTTATGTTATCTGCATGGTGTTTTACAATGGAAAATATTCTAAAAGCTGAATTTTTTTCTATTATTGCAACACGCATTACCTTTCTGAAATATTTTAGAGTTGCTATGTTATTCAGATTTTCATTCACAGAAAATTTATTTTAATAACAATAGAAGTTTACTCTAATTAAAATGTAAATCAGAATTAAGAACTAAAATCAAAATTATAGTAGAACTAGAGCTTAATAAATTTTTTAATCAAAGTTTCAGAAAGATATTTGTAATAAAATCAAATATTTCGCTCGCATCATAAAAACTTGGTATTAAAAATTACTAGTAATTGTACGTGCATTAAATTAAGGATCATGCACAGAACTGTAAACCCTAACTAATCACACACACAGGATCACTTTAAGCCGGACGCTGTCCAATCCAGGCAGTCGTTTAAAAATTCACAATTAATAAACATGGAAAAGAGCCTGGTCCATCATGTTTTAAGTAACTTTTTTCAACGGAACACAAATCATATACATTGATTTGAATTCTTTCTTATGCAATTATTTATCATTTTGCATTGTTTTATTTACAAATATTATTTTTACTGTGTTAAGTGTACACAGCTGCGTTTCTTGATTGATTTTATAGATTATTTTGTTTATTCCGGAATGAATAGAACACCAATTAGTTCAGAATAAGGAAGTTTTCCATGATACAAAGACATTTTTATAATAGTTACCAAGTAAATAATTAAAATGTTTTTAAAACTTTTTTTTACAAAAGGATAAAATTTTATATTATTCAGGAATTTTATACGAAATTAATTACACTAATAATATGAGATCATAAACTATGAAAGCGTAGTTTGCTTTCACTACAAATAAAATGAAGAAATAATTACTGAACAGCTTGAATAAGGCTAAGAGCAAAATATTTATTATTTTCAATGCGGCAAGAAATTGGTTAAATAACGCGCGTTGATTCCTTTATCAAGCAGAAAACTAAAAACAATTCAAACGCGTATATGTAAAAAAGTAATATGAAAACTCAGAGTGATTATATATTTGTCTCTTTAATAAATAAACGCTAAGAACAGATCACCTCGTTGGTGCTGATAGAATTTTAAGTTATGTTATAATGAACAGGCGCTTAAGTTTTATTTAATTATTTAAGTGATTTGTTGCTGCAAGAAATTATATCAAGAAATGTGTAAGTTTTTGCACTTGTAGGTTGTTTGCAAATAATTTTAACTCTGATTTTTTAAAGTTGCATTGCAATTAAAGATTGAAACTAAACACTTCCTGATATACAATGGGGATCAGTTACAGTAATAATACAAAATCAGCGCTAACAAGGAGTTAAAGATGCCTGAAATGGAAATTTTGAGGAAGCTTTTAAAAACCAAATGCGATTAAAATTTTAGTTTAGAGCAGGGGTGGGCAGACTTTTCGAGGGTACGGTCTACTTCTAAATTTTTCAAGCTATTGCAGTTCACCCAGTGTTAGTTGCGCACACAAGGGTCCACGTGCCAGGACCCTCCTTCAAAGCCCTTGGTTTTTTTTCTGATTCCCATGTAATATGTATTTGTTATTAGTAATTTTTTTACTAATTAATATTAATTATTTATTCAGCATTTTATCTTTTGCTGTTTTTTGTTCCCGACAAAATAAAAAATAAAAAAATATTTGGCCGCGTTTCGGGGTATGATACGAGAATGGTAGACCTCAGACCCTCTTTCCCCCTCTCCCTTGAAAAATTATCTTGCACGCCACCACCCAATGTCGTAGGTGTGGTGAGGTAAAGAAAAAAAGTTGTTTTTATAACAATAATAAATACGAAATATGTACTTACTTACAGAACTAAAATTTAAAAAAAAACACATTTAAAACCATGTTTAAAGCAAAACGTAAGATATAAACTTAATAGTAATAGTCACAAATATAATTATATCAAATGATGCATTCATTATGAAACAATTAAAAATACATTAAAAAATAAAACATTTTTATTAGTTAGTTTTTGTTGTTATAGTGAGTAAAAGACTTAGTCTGCGTGCTTGTCAGCCAATCTTGAATTTTTCGTATATAATTACTAACTGCTAAATTCCCCAAAATATCTTGACGGTCCACCGGTCGATTGCGATTGGCCCACCCCGGGCTTAGAGTGACATTTTTAAAAAAAAATTTTTGAAAATTCTCGACTTGTGATTTCATTTTTATAATATTCGATAAATTCTACATAAATATTTAAATAAATAAAAAATGCATAAGAAAATTTTTAAGTCATATTTCCTACAATACGGAAAATGCAAATTTTAACTAAATGAAGTTCAGGGTCTTAACTGTTGATCTACCCAGAAAGCATGAATATAGCGATCATGAGTAGAATTAAAGAATGAATTAAAAATCCTAGCAATGTTGAAACTTCCATATTTTGTACTTTCAAAACGAAAAGTGTCTAAAGTTGTGTAGGGAAATTTTAAAAAACTCCAACTCAAAATTAAAAAGAAAATCTATTTTAACTTATCCTCCTCTTTCTCTTAAAAATGATGACAGAGACAGCAATACAAAAAACAGCTACATCCTAACCTTCTCAGTTTTTTTAAGCGTAAGCAAAGGAAAAAAAAATGATGAATTCATTAAAAGAGATAAAAGAAAAAAAGCTTGCCTCTGAAATCGTTTCTTAATATACTCTAATTCACACTTTTTTTCTTTTTGTTTACAAACAAACTAAGCATGCTGTACTATGCGAAAAAGAAAAACATCTTACATAAAAATAAAGAAAGAAAAAGTTCAAATGAGAAGAAAAGAAAATCTCCCAAATCGATTACCTCAAGAAATCTTCACTTACCCTCTTTTTTAACAAACGAGTCTGAGAAGTGGTTCTTTCTCCTGCGAGTCTTATTCCACTTATGAAGTTGAACGGTTATGTCAGTCCGAGTCTGTTTCGAAAGTGAAAGCGGAACTCTGCGAAGCATGTTGCAAGCGGTGAAGCATGGAAAGCCTGTAGCCCCGCCTCGGGCACCATTCGGCAACTCCACAGGTCGGCCTGAAAACTAGGACAACATGGCATTGCAACAACTTCGCAGTCGTGTCTGTTGACTTATTTTTAAGTGCAAGTCGATATTCAATTTTATGTGTCCATTTAACAATGGTAACATTTCAAATGAAATGAAAGAAATTTGACCTTTCAAACGAAAAGTTCAAACCGTCTCATTGAGTGAATGAGAAGGATGTTCAGATTTATGAGTATATTCAAATGTTTTCTTTAATATTTATATATAAAAAGTAAATTTGGCTTTTATTTCACTATCTTTGATTTTATCCCAAAATCTACGGAAAAAAGATATATGCACTCATTTGTTATATGCTAAGAAATCAATCTAAGAGATTACGCTATTCTAATTAATTAAGGAAACTTAAAAATTACTAAATCGACAAGCTAAATTAGCGTGCTATATTTCAATTTATATCATACTTTTCTTTAAAATATTAAGGCTTAAATTTCATCTAAGCGGGTGCTCCTGTTTCTGTAATTGCTAGAATTATTAAGAGAAATATATTTCAGTGTACATTTTTTTTTTTATCTCATACAACGCAAAGTATGAACACCCCAATATCCACAGTCTAATCCCAATATCCCATCTAAAGGAAAATCTTCACCTGTATGCTGCTTTCCTTTCCATTCACATTTATGGTGAACGAACGTAATATTGCGATTTAATAAATATATCTCATTATTCTAATATTACGTAACAAAAAGGGAATTTTTTACTTATCTTAATTTCATATAAGACATACAAAAAAAAACCTTCAAAATTGAAAGGCATTGTTGAAATTATAATTTACAAACTTTTTTCATAATATTGTTCTTATTAAGAAGTATGAGTGCTCAATTTAATATAATTTTATTCAAAATTTTAAAAATGCTTTAAAAATGCAAAGTATCTAGAAGCTGGAGATGCCAACAGATAAAGTAAACAAAACATCATCAAAAGTATGTTTCAAAATCACCCTTAAAAGTTATACAAGTAGTTTATACTTTGAAAGTGGCTTTGCAAGAAACAAGTAATATAAAAAAATAGTTTTTAAATCAATTCCTACTTAGATCAACAACGAAAAATTTTATTTTAGCTGCTTTTTATTAAATAGTTACAATTAATATAAATATGTATATACATAGGACAGAATCACAACATTAAGTGGTAATTAGTTTTTTTAATTATCATTAAAGTATCGTATTGTCCTTTTAATTTCAGTCCAACTGAATGCTTTAACACGTGAGAAAAAAACCTTTTCAAGTTTTGACACAAGTG
>BMAV01006553.1:34887-49574 GCA_019973955.1 Trichonephila inaurata madagascariensis | reverse complement strand
TTTCAGTACAACTGAATGCTTTAACACGTGAGAAAAAAACCTTTTCAAGTTTTGACACAAGTCGCCAAAAGGGTCGCTAAGTCGCCAACGTGGCTGTGTTTGTAATTCTTTAAATAATTGGTTTTAATCAATTAATTTTTATTAATTATAATTAAATTATTGTATTGTCATCCGAAATGATCCTGCTTATAAAATTTCATCTCAATTCAGCGCTTTAAAATGTATTTTATTAACGATTGAAAATTCCACCAACATAAATAAATAAATATACAAATATATAAATAAATAAATATAAAGACAGTGCGAGCTAATAGTAGGAATTGAAAAGGAATGCGATCAAGACTAAAAGAATATCCATTTTAAAACCAGTAATGGATGAACGACCATTAGAAGCAAAGTAAGAAATGAAAAGAAAACAAAAGTGGTTCTAAATAAAATAATCGTTTCAAAAAAAGGGAGACTAAATATAGAAATCAACGGTGTACATTATATTAATTCTTATATAATACTCAACTATTAATACTTAGGGGGCACAACAGTACACTAAAAATAACAAAAATATCAATTTTTTTTTTTTTTTTTTTTTTTTTTTTTTTTGCATTTTCCTATGGAAAGGCACATTCGGAAAGCTTGCCCCAAAATTTATAGTCTGAAAACCATTTAGTTTGTAAGATATTTGAAGTTTTCTCAGTTTAGATTTTAGTTTTAGTTTCATTTTTTAAAGCATTTTTGTATTTCTAAATTGAATTAATTACAAATATTTTTGAACGCATGGTCAATTTTTTCAGCGCTAATTGGCTATTAACTGCAATTTTCATCACTAAAATAATTTCTGTTTGCTTTTGTTTTGAATTTTTTGAGTTCTCTCATGGTTAATTAAGATTGATTTCCGGACCAATATTTATTTTGCACATAGTTTATATAACTTGCTTGCTTTGTTTTTATTAATTTTTTCCTGTTGAAAGAATGCCACTGTCAAAACGTACTCAGGTTACTATGAAAAATAATATTTGGAAGAGATGGAGTACGACTGAAAATGATAAATCTAAAATCCAACCTTCAGCTGATACTACAATAAGACTTCAAAATATACAAATGTTTTGAATACAAATACTGCAAATAAGTGAATATTTCCGTGGTGACACATTATAATTACGACATTACAGTAAGTATATTGTAGCACATTACAGTATTTTAAAGTCACAGAACCAAAATTTAAATTTACTAAACTGCCCAGATTTAAAGCTGAGAAAAAAATGAGATACTTGATTAGATTTACACACACACAAACTTAGTAATTACTAGCTTAAGTTTGTATCATTATTATTTTGTGTATAGCTGTGTTTTGTTTTTAAAACTTTTGTAAAAATATTAGGTTAAGATAAAGCTGAATAATCTGTCGTCATAACAAATGCTATCAATATTATGCAAAAGCATAGAGAGTTTGAATTCAGAAGTTTTCAGTCATAATTAAAGTAGTGTTTTGATGTAGCACATAAATTGGAAAATGACATATTAAAAAAATAGAGCTTTACAGGCATTATTAGTTTTTGTTTATGCCTTTATAAACTTTAAATGTGTTTTTCTCAGACTTTTAATTTTGAAAATGTGTTTTCTAATCCATAAAATATTTTTTCTGTTCAAGATAGAGTCTTGAAATTTTTTGTAGATGCTCCCAAATATGATTTTTATAAAAGTTAGAATGGATTTAGATTTGAGAGCTCTAGCTATATTTTTTTTTTTTAAAAAAAGTGTTAAAATTAATATTTTTAAAATTGCTGTGTTTTTTTCAGGTTGAGCTATAAAAATAATTATTAAAATTCAACAAGAAAACAGATTTTAAATTCCATACTAACTTTTGTTTCCAATAATCTAAGAAACATAAATCCCTTAAAATAATTTTAAAATTTTAAAAATTTAGCATTTTATAAAAAATTAAAAAAGGTTAAAAAAATGTTTAATTTTTTAAATTCTGAAATAATTACTTGTCAAACTGACTTTTTATTTTCAGAATCAGTTTAATAATATAATCTGAATACAAAACAAGAATTATTAAAACTTACTGTCTCCACATTTTTTTTTTTTTCTTTTTTGAAAAAGGGTAGGAGTGGTCTTAATATTTTATATAATACAGATAAATCATGCGAGCGTAGGGGTACGTCATTTTTCATGTTTGTTTTCAACAGCGATGGACTGACTTTTCAAAAATATATCAAAGAATAAAAAAAAATATATTAAGTACTTATTGGATAGAACTAAGACTCATATATGGCATTAAAATGTTTTACCTGTATAGATTGTTGTCTTGATTTTTATATAATCAGGAATCCAAAATATAACGAATGCTCGAACTATTTAGAATTTCAAAGCAATTACTACACCATATATATATTTTTTTTTTTTTTTTGTGATCACGTAATTTTTGCTTCTTTATTTGGCTTCCATCTTAATATACTTTCGTTCCAAGTGAATTTTCTTTATTTATTTCCTTAAAAGTTTTATTTTTATTCCTTACAAATTCCTTGCATAATATAAAGCTATAAATGTTACATCTTATGCCTTTTCGTCAAAAAATCTGCATTTATTTCCTATTTCTGAATGATTTTGATATCAATTACATATTTAATTTGAGTGCTTTTTAATATGCGAAAATTCATCTGATTTACTCTGTTTTTATTTCTGTAATTCATTCAACCTTAAGTACTGCATAAAAAAGATGTTAGAAATAAGTACAAAATTAGACATATATAACTTAATATAGAGATATTTATAGACTTAAAACAATAGCATCTTTAAAATAAAATACAGTCTCATTAGTTAAAAGTATTCGTTTTGAAATGTATTTAGGAAACACTAAGTTTCTATTCTAGACAGTTTACAATTGAACCATTTAAAAAATAATGACGAGTGTATTCGTCATGAAAAAAGTTGACAAAATTTTGTGTTCTAATGAATGTATTCGTCATGAGTAAACAGTAGATACAATGAGCAGTTTAAATTGTAATTTTAGTGAATATATTCATAAACTTGAAGAAGTTTTAAATATTTTGAGGCCATGTTGAAATATAAGCTTATAAATAATACTTACTATACTGTTCGAATTAATTGGGACATTTTTTTTCTTGTCTGAGTTGGTATGTGATTAACAGTTATGTCCCGAACCATCTCAAACCGGTTATATCTGCCCAAAAGTAATGTGACGGATCGATTTTGACTAAAATTTAGATTAGTAGTTCAATTGTGAGCCTTTCAGTGGGGTAGCTCTGGTGGTTATAATTTGCTATTCATGTAACACACGTTACTTTTACTTGTTCAGAGATGGATATTACTCCGAGGAAGCGTTCTAAAATAATCTCTCTTTATGAATGTACTTCTATGACTGTGAGAGACATAGCTTCTGTAGTTGGTGGGGGCAAATCAAGCGGCTCAAGAATTTTAAGAACATTTCAAGATTCCTGATCATCGTCTTCAAAAAGAAAAGGGAAATGTGGGCTCTAACGAAAAAATTCTCTCTCAAAATTAGGGTGAAACCGAGCCAAATCGTGTTGTCACCTGTACGGTGCTCAAAGCTACGAATAACGACAGACATACATCTAGCCCTTTGCTGTGGTGAATTTCGTGGGCCTCGATCTGACATTGTAAGTGAGTGAGTGAATATTAACGTCGCACTGTTCAACTACACGGAAGTTTTTGAAGAAGGACCTCATAATTTTGAACCAAGGTCAAGTGATGAGGACAACACCTGAGCTGGCACCCCCTCTCCTAACTATCGCACCACACCAACGGGAAGACGTCTGAGAGCTCTCGACAGATTTAACGTGCATCGCTTCCCTATACGGCGGGTCTTTGGTGGTACTGGGCTGGAACTCGTGACAAGCCAGCCACAATCCGATACATTGACCACTAGGCTACTGCGGCCTAGTGTTAGGTTTAAAATTTTCTTACTTACCAAAAATGATATCAGCAATATAACGAAAAAAATGTGTTACTCAGGATTATCTCTGAAGCTATTTTCATACACATATATCTACTCTACTGTTCGTATTAATTGGGACGACATGTTTTTCTTGTTTGAGTTGGTATGTGAATACTAGTGATGTCCACAACCCCCTCAAACCCGTTATATTTGCCTTTAGGTAGCGTGACAAAGCGACTTTGACTAGAATTGATTCATTTGAATGCATCAATTGTGAACCTTTCAGTGGTAATTTCAATTTCGAGTTCCGTATAAGACGGGTTACTTTTACTTGTTCAAACATGGAACCTTTCTAAAATAAATCGCTCTCAATGAACACACTTTTATGACTGTGAAAGGTATAACTGTGGTAGTTGATGGGATCGAATTATAAGTGTTTTAAGAACATTTCAAAATTCTGGATCATCGTCTCCAAAAAGAAAAGAAAAATGGGGACATAAGTGGAAAACTACTCCAAGAATTGATAAAATTTTAATAAGAAATAAATCAAAGTAAGACAATTACAGACCTATGAAGGGATTTATTGGATTATGGTGTTGAAGTGTGTACCTGTACTGTACAGAAAAGGGTTCTGGAAGCTATCCGTAAAGCATCAAGACTGAAGAAAAAGCAATTTCTAACTTAGAAAATGATAATAAAAAATATATTAAAAAAAGGTTTAGCATAGGCCAAAAATGCCTATCCCTGACTGTTAATCATCCTGGAAACGTTTGACGGAGCATTTCAAAATGACTTGGCTTTTTGTCACAATTCGATATTGGTCCAGATTTTTATGCAGGGAAATCAAATAAAATGTGCCACACACACACACACAATTCACCAGACCTAAATCCTCTTGAGAATCTTCTCAAGAATTGTTTAGCTAAGACAACAGAACAAATGATAAAAAGTGTAATTCCATGCTGAGTGGAGTCAATACCAAGACGAGATGAAGAGGTTATTTCTGCTACAGGAGGACATACCTCGTATTAATATGGATACGAAAGGGGTGTAGCTATCGCCGTATTAGCCGTATCAATGATACGGGGGCCCAACATATGTGAGGAAAATTTGTTAATGTACAGGTTATTTGTTAATGACCTGAGGTTATTTGTTAATGTTAATGTAAAACGGGTGTGCAAGAAATTTTGATACGTGGCCCACTCAGGATGCCAGTGGTAGGTAATGATTAAAAGCTAGGGTTTTAGAAAAAATCGTTTTTTTACTATTTGTCCCAATTAATTCGAACAGTAGAGTATTAAATAATAATATAAGATATGAATTATTGCTTTCTTTAAATGTTTTTATTTGTCCTCACTGATTCATGTATTATTTCAGTTATGCAAGAAGAGACACAGTATCGAAGAAAATGAATTAGTCTGTATCAAGCTGTCCTCAGAACAACAAGTAGAGTATATTACAGTGCAACACGAAAGAATTAGAACTACGTAAATGTTATAAAGTTGTACAGAAAGATGTTACGAAAATGGCAATGTTGTAACTTACGAAATTCCATTTTGTATTGTATCATACTTTGCTCAGCACTAAGCTCCGACAGCTGATTAAAGTAAGAAATTATTTGTTTATGTTCATATGCAAACTATATTCATTTAAGCCAGTGCTTCTCAAACTTTCTGTACTTGCGACCCAATTTTCAATCATATATATATATATAAGTTTCATCGCGCCCCCTCCATACAATAACATGTATTGAATTCAATAATAATATACTTTGACGGGAAGCTGCAATGCGACTTTAATTATAAACCGCACAAATTATCAAGATAAGTATAAAATTTTGCATATAATTTTATGGCATTCCTATAGGGTCACTGGTAATTATTAAATTTGTTCTTGACTTAGCACTGTTAAATTAATTATGAAACACATTGTGCAGTACTGATACATTTATAAGTGTATTATATCAGTGTAAATCTGTATTTTATAATGTCAGAACGATTTCGTTTCGCTTCTTTTCAGTAAATTATTAATTTTTTAAAAAAATAATCTTTTGTTTTTGACTTTTCGATATACTCACGCCCCCATAGGGGGCGGGCCCCACAGTTTGAGAAACACTGATTTAAGCAAATAAGTGAGTGTCAGCAATAAGTTGAAAACAATAATAATGATAAAATCCATCCAATGCATATTCTCCGTTTGCTCGTATTTGTTTAATTTTAGGGACTCAGTTTAGACACACATTTTCCAAAGACATTGAAAGAGATAAGTGGTTAAGAAATGTCATTAACAACTGAAAAATTGTTTTAACTAAAGAGTTTTTTTAACCAAATTTCAGTAATACAAAATGTTTATATACCTTAAAATTTTTTACCTTAATTGAATTTCCTTATAGTTCTAATAGCTTTTCTCACACACACACACATTTTCTAAAGGATACAAATCTTTATACTGAGATAGTAAACTGATTACTATAATTATCACAAAGGAATTATAACTTTTTATTTAAATCTTGTCAAAGCTTTTTAATTAACAAAATATTTATTTTTTTAATGAATACTTCATGTATCTCAGAAAATAAGAAATAATAATAATTCAGGGTTACAATGAAAAAAAAATACAAGAGCAGTGAGGCTGAATGTATTTTTTGGTGCTAATTTCAGAAATAATAATGAAAATTTTCCATCACGACACGTTTTTGTGAAAAATTTAATTTTATTTGGATCCTTGTGCACATTTACTAAAAATTTTTTACAGCTTTGAATTTCTTCCCTCCGTGGCTGACCTACATTCAACCTTGGTGATACGTACAGAATACCACTCTGTGACACATCTTTGCTCCCCTTCCTCCTCTCCCTGTCACTATATTTCTTTATCAATAACGTCGCTCGAATCATTAACTTGGTTTGATAACTCAGGAACTGTCTCTCGTCTTGATTGATTCTGAACGTAAGACGCTAAAATTTTGAACTAGGATTCAATTTTTCTTTCATGTGTAATTTATTGTATTGTGTACAGTGTAAGTGTGGGAGCTTCATCTCAAAAACACTTTTAACAGTTGTGTTTTTATCTGCGCGTTTCGTGAAACAGTTTGAGAAGTTGTGAAAATTTGCTAGTTGACTTTTGTTACATATACGCGGCGAATATAGTTTAATTAAAAATTGCATGAGAAGCATTATAGACCATGTAAAGCATCTTTGTCTTGCGTCTTTTGGCATCAAACTTGGAGACCAAGACAAATCATGGGCTCATCATAAAATTTGTGTCAAGTACCTCAACGACCTACGTTTCTGGCTCAAAGGAAAGAAGACTGCTGTACGATTTGGAGTTTCTACGACATAGAGGGAGCCGAAAAACTCTGATGATTGTTACTTTTGTTCTTGTCTTATCTATAGGTATAACCACAAAAATCAAAAGCTCTGATATCTTATCCTGATAATATTTTGTCGGTTGTACTCCTCGTTCCTCATGGACCTAATATTCCAGTGCCTTTGCCTACAACTGAGTTGCCAGACATATCTTCAGAGTCTTCAGACTCGGATAATTCACAAGTTCAAGGCTCTGATACCGAATATAAGCCCTCTGGAGCCGATTCACTTCAGCCCTTCTCTCAGGTTGAACTTAATGATGTAACAAGAGATCTGTGCCTTTTTCGGAAAAGGCAGTTGAACTGTTAGACTTAAGATTGAGAGGAAAAAAACTGACTTTACAAGGGAACCACTTTTATTGTAAGTTGTTTGTAGGGAATTTGTTATGTAAGTTGAAGAAGATGAGAACCTGTTCTATTGTTCAGATGTTCCCGGATTAATGAACAAATGTAACATCATCTATGATAAAGATGAAGGGAGGCTATTTATAAATTCATCAAAAAGGAGCTTAAACTGTTTCTTCTTCATCACGGAAGCCATTACGCAACTGTACCAGTTGGACATTCTGTGCATTTAAAAGGACACTATAAAACTCCGGCTCTCGTCCCTAACAAAATAAAATATACCGATCATGGTTGGACCATTTGCGATTATCTGATAGTTATCTCCATCCTTCTTCGTCAACAAGGCTGATATACAAAGTTCCCAGGTTTCATTTGTGAGTGAGACAGCCACGATAAGGCTCAACATTGGGTCAAAACAGAATGGTTGAAAAGACAAAATCTTAAACCAGGCACCAAGAATGTGATGTGAGCTCAGTTGAGTCGAACAAAATATTGTTATACCCCCTTTTTTATAAAGTTGGGTGTAATGAAGCAGTTTGGGAAAGCTATTCCAAAAGATGGTGATTGCTTCAAATACCCGTGCAAAAAATTTTCAGGTTTATCCAAAGCCAAGTTAAAAGAGGGAATCTTTTTTTCTCCAGATATTCGTAAGCTTATGAAAGATAATGAATTTGAGACTTGCATGACAGCAAAGGGGGGGGGGGAGCATGGTTTATTTTCACAGACGTCGATCAGAAAGTTTCTTGGCAATTGCAAGATTCATGATTGTAAGGAACTGTTATGAATAAGCTCAAGAAATTTCAAGAGTTAGGTTGCTACATGAGTGTGATAATACATTTCCTTCACTCACATGTGGACTTTTCCAACGAAAATTTAGGATTAGTCAGTGAAGAACAGGCGGAAATGTTCCAACAAGATATCAAAGATATGGAGCACAAATATAAAAGAAAAATGGACAAGAACATGCTAGCCGACTATTGTTGGATGTTAAACGAGATAGGTCTGAGATTAAATATAAAAGAAAAACGTCAAAAAGAAGTTTTAGAGGAAAAAGAGAACGTTCCTAAGGAGAAACTTCGTTTGTTTTGTTTTCTTGCACATTTTAAAATATGCTTCAAACTTTTATGTACACATGCATAATTTTTCCCTCTTGGGAAATAATCTATTTTATATAAATACCTTAATAAAAATAAATTAAATTGCAGTCATGGACAAGAAAATTAGCGCACCAAGAGTCATCAAAATGAAACGAAATTTTACATACATAATGACTATTTTGATATAAGCAAATGATTAGAAAATCAAAGAAAAAGGATAATTTATTTCAGAGAAAAAGCAAAAGAACGGAGGACTAATACCCTGTTGAACCCCCTCTAGTGCGAATGCATGATGCGGTACGATCGAGTACTGACGCATACAAGTTCTGTAAGATGTCTTGAGACATTTCGTTCCCTATTTGCTGTAACCTTGCCTCTGGTTCGTTCAAACTTGTGGGATGCCCAACTCGCCGTCTCAAATGATCCCAGATATGCTTGATTGGAGACAAATCTGGGGATTGGGAAGGCCAAGGAAGGGTAGTAACAGTGCGGAAACAGTCTTGTGACACCCTTGCCGTGTGAAGCCGAGCATTGTCTTGTCGAAAAATGGCTCCTGAGAGCCGTTGCATGAGTGGCAACACATGTGGTTGCAGGATGTCACGGACATACCGCTGGGTTATCATGGTGCCACGGATCAATACTAGGGGTGGCCGTGTATTGTAGGTAATGACACCCCATACCATCACACTAGCTGTGGGAGCGGTGTGTCACTGTAAAACAAAGGTAGGATTGAGGCGTTCACCACGGGGTCTCCACACACGAACACGATTGTCATCACTGCTGAGATTGAATCTGGATTCGTCACTAAAGACGATCTGGTTCCATTCCGCTGCAGTCCAGTTTCCTCGTGCGTGGCACCACTCCAAACGGAGCTGTCGATGGGTGGGCCTCAAGGACAGCACACGTAATGGGCTCGGCGATCCCAAATGTCCTTCAGCCAGGCGCCTTCGTAGGATTCGAGAAGACACAGGGACCCCTAGTGAAGGTGCTACTTGTGCCTGGATGGTGGCCGATGAAGCAGTTGGCTGTACGCGTGCATTTCTTACGATGTGATGGTCTTCTCCACGACTGGTCTGTCGAGGGCATCCTGAGCATGGTCTTCGTGTAAATGACATCTCTCGGATCCACTGGTCCCAACACCTCCTCACAACACAATCAGAGTGTCCTAGTTGACTGTCTACTCCTCGCCTAGCTGGCCATCCAGCTTCCATCATGCCGATTATTCTCTCTCTCAAAATGCGACAACTGCTCATATTGTCTTCGAAAATGGCGTATTGGCATGACTACCTCAGCTCTTTTTTTATAAACAATTCCTCAAACTCAAACAACCTTTGGTTATCTGTTTTATACTCCACGGAGAACGACGTTAAACGCCCTCTACCGGCTATATGTAATGCGCAATCACTCTGCATTTCTAATCATTTGCATATCTCCCTGACATGTACCTTCATGCCAAGTTTTGTTACGATTCCACAATTATTTCTTAGTGCGCTAATTTTTTCTTCCGTGTGAGTGTAGTATGTTGGTGATCTTCTTTTAGAAACTACGCCATAATTGGATGTAAAGTGAAATATATCTTGAAAGAATTTCTTGTAATGGTTTTTATCTAATTACTGAGAAATTAATCTGCCTCACTAATAACCAATATTTATATAGATTTAACTGGATAAAAACCACTGTAGCCAAATTGCCCAGGCTAAATTGTTCGAGAGAATTCCTTTTAGCAAAGATTTTAGCAAAAATATTGATATCAATTTTACAAAAAATTCTGATGGGAAAAAATGGAAGTCATTTTAGAAATCAGCACACTAATTATCACTGAAAACATCTTTTGCATTTTTCCAAAACTTTAATTTTGTAGCCCTGTGTAATTGGTACAGGTAAATCAACTTAGGTAAATATTAAATAAATATTAATTTCAAAATAAAATTTTATTATTAAAAAAATTCAGAAAAAGTAAAAATAAATGGACACAAACCATTAAAGAATTGTCAAAATATAACCCTTTCAAACAATTTAATAATGATTTCTGTCATTTAATGAGAGACGATGGTTTGCTTCAGGTAGAAGATATTGTTCTTTACTGAATCCATTGTAAAACTGAGTATCGTATTCTGTAAGGTTCACCTAACTGAATATAAGTGGCACTGACATCTTAATATAAAAACAAAGGAGAACTTTACCGATAAAAAAGAGCAGAAAAATGATTGCGAACTTTGGACTGGAACCAAAATGCTTCCGAAAAGGAATACTATGCTATAATGTAGGGGTCTTCAACCTTTAACGCTCGAGGGTCATATCAATAAATCCAGAATGATCCACGGACCACATCAATAAATTTAACTGGGAGCGGGGCATAGAGTCACCCCAGGCTCACAAAATAGTAAATTCTGGAAAAACTGTTTATTTCTTACCAATGACCTTGACAGTATTCTCCTATATGACAATCTTCAGGAGAACAAAATTATATTTTCCCCCTCTTATTTGGGAGTGGTAAACGTTTCTTTACAATCTTAAGGTACTTGTTTTGACTGAGTTTCTCACGCGATCACTTCCAAAATATTTTCTATGATAATGCTACATTTTTCCCCTGTAAATAACTTAGTGGTTTGGATTGCTGTGTTGTACGACTTTTTATGGTTTATAAATGTAAATGAACAGAACATAAAAAGGGGGCATCTGTGATCCTATTTGAAGAAAATTGAAACTGATCAAGCAAGGAAAGAACCTGCTAAAATAATGCGTATTAATCATGATAGCGAAAATAAATTTGAGAAAAGCAATGAACATGAAACGTTTCAGTTGAAAGGAAAATTTTCAAATGCTACCTAAAGAACTCCATCAAGAAAAATATAATGTCATAAGTGTACCACAAGTGTCCTGTCAAAAAGAAGCAAGCAAGAAAAAGTTTAACCCGATAATAGGTAGGAATACTTTCTTTTTATTAAATTATTCACACTAGAATTGCGATTCTTATCGTGTAGAGTAAAAGAATAATAATAATAAAAGGACTGAGGCGACTCAGTCACCCCATTAACGTTAGTCTCCTGGATTCAAATGATCCGCGAGTCACACTACAGTCCAAAAAATAATGGAGTCAGGAAAATTAAATAAGAAGGGGAGGTTTTTGTTTTAAGAGACTACAACTGATTCTAAACATTTTTATCAAAAACATTAAATGGAAGTAGAATTCAAATACTTTGTATGTTAAAGTCCACCTTTTCTTCTGAAAACTTCCGAGATTTTATGCATAGTCAGATTTTTTTTATATTTAAAATTATTTAAGACACAATGAAATTTTTGAAAAATTTGTAACTTTAAGAAAATTTAATCTCAAATGGATGTCAAGCATATCAATAAATTGTTTTAAATATCAAGAATAACAGAAAAAAAGGCGTTTTTTACAACAAAAAGCAAAATTGCCTCAGATTCAAATGAAAGACCACTAAAATGCCTTCAACGGGCCATTCGTAGCCCGCGGGTCACTGGTTGAAGACCCCTACTATAATGTATCATTATTAGTTTTATATGTTTCAACGTGTGTGCCGTGTGGCTATTTCATGTGGAAGTCCAAATTAAAAGATGGTCGCAAAATTTATTGGATTTTATTTGCCTCATGACAAGTAAAGAAATTCATTTGACAACAAAAAACTTACTAGTAAAGCTAAGTGTCTAAAAAAAACGTGGAAAGCGCCTTTAATCCAAAAAACAGAGTATTTTATGATCGAAGCAGGAAGTTGTTACTAAAGAAAATAACTGGGATTTCAATTATTTTATTCATCCTGATTACTGGTGCGAAAAAACATTACAGATCGACCTAAATGTTGATTGTTAGAATTATACAAAAGAATAGTGAGGTCATTTAAAGAAACATTTTAGATAGTATATGATGTAAATGATATCTTCTCTGAGGCATTGTTCAAATGGAATCTGGGAGCGAGGAATATTGCTTTTTAATTGTTAAAACCTTCATTATAATTTTACAATAACAATATCTCCTTTCAAAAATGAAATGTTTCAATGAATACTATCAAGAAAAGGTAACAGAAATACTAAGAATATCAATATATAATTGTTCGTCAATATATATCAGATATAAACCGCTTATATTTATTCAAATAATCAATCAATTTATATGTTGAGGGTGGAATAAAGATAAAGAATAGGGTAAAAATATAAGTAAAGTTGTTAGGAAAAAAGCCAATGTTTTTAAATTATTAAACTGATATTTAGCACATTGACGTTACACTGATATTATTCAAGCATAATAATAGAAAACGTAATATAATATCAGTTCAATTATTAATATAGTCTTTTTTTTTTTCAATTTCAGGTACGCAAAAAAATTCTTTTTTTTTTTATCAATTTTGGAATCTCTGAAACTTATTTATACATTAATCGTCCTAAAAATTAACAAAATTCTTGAATAAAAATTTGAGCATGTCTCCTTTAATAAACCAATCAAAGTGTTGTACTCATCCAGAAACAACAAAAGTTGCAATCGAATAAATGAATTTCAAGAGCTGTTATTGTCTAAAAGAGCCTTAGTTAAATAAATCATCAGGAACTCACCCACATATCAAGAAGTAAAATAATTTAAAATTTAAAGCACTAACGAGTAACGTTAAAAGTTATTAATACATGTGGCAAACCTCTACTAAATAGTTTTGATAGTAAAGAAGGCGTTTGATTCAACTAAATATGCGATCAAAAATTTTTCCGCAAGTGTTTGAACAGAAAAAAAAAAGAATCAAGAAAACAAGAAGAATAAAAAGAAGACAAGAAAGTTTCTTATCTTTTTCATTGCCATTTGTTATTTTTACGCTGTTGATTCTGGGCAATCGCGTACCGTTTTTTTTTTTAATTAATTTATTTATTTGCAAAACTCCTTATGCTCCACATTGCATAACATGAGGCTTACAGACATAAGTGGTAATACAATTATGTAATTAAAACAAAATTAAAAATACATTTAAGATAAAAATATAAAATAAAAAGGAAAGGAGGAAATAAATAAAAATAAAAATGAGAAGGTACCAATAAATATATAAAACTTTAAAACTCTATACAGTAAACAAATTTTCTTAAGACATTAAGGCTTTCAGTACAATTGACCAACAAAGACAAAACAGGTGGCCAGGAAATTCCTGAACGTTTCAGCTCCTTTTTAAAATTTTCTCTTTTACAAAAATATAGGTTACGATACAACAATACATACTCCGCAGTTTCAGCATCTTGACCACAAGAACAAATATCAATATCAATTAAATTAAACCTAGACAAATAGCTATTCCATGTCCTGTAAAAATGTGGAATGACTTAAAATCAGTTACAAATTTCTTATATTTTAGCCATTGATAAATGGTCAGAAAAAACCTTTTAGTCCACAAAGCTTTAGTCGAGGCCTAGAATTCGGTGTTCCAGGAGGAAACAGTTCCTTCCCAAGCTAAATGCTTCCAATGGGACAATGGCACAGACATTGAAAGGTTCATATCTTGACAAGTTACCTCTTTGGCCAACTGGTCCGCTCTATCATTTCCACTATGGCCCCGAACATAAGAAAAGTGGATGCCACAGTCTTCAAGGTAGTACTTTGACTTACAGCCTAAAATTTTAAATATCAATGATGTCAGATTGTGTCAGTATTTCGTTTGAACTTGAGACATAGCCATCCTGTGATGACCATGTCTTGCCGGTTCCGCGTAAGCTAGAGGTGTGGGATTATCAAAATGATGAGACATAATTCTTAATACAACTTTTATTAAGAGTAACTTATAATACTTAAGTTCTAATTTGACACTTATTAATTAGAGTGAGAGTCGCGCCCAAATTAAATCACGTATTTAAGTCAGATCACGCAATTAGATTCTCTATCTCAATTATCCTAAATAATCCTGTTATCTAATTACTTATATCTAATATTACCTTTTCCAGTCTGGTCCCTTGACCTAGAGAATATAATCTA
>BMAV01006553.1:12310-29887 GCA_019973955.1 Trichonephila inaurata madagascariensis | reverse complement strand
AGAACATAGGAGTTATGTTAATCAGAAAGACGCGAGAGACGTCACAAACTTCTAAAATAAACTTTTTTGATTTGTTATTTATTATTTAATAATGTAAAATTTTAATATATATATATAGTATATATTTTCATTTAAACTTACCATTTGTAACTGGAATAAAATTTTATTTGTCTGTTTCGTTAAAACGTTCATTTAATTGAAAATTAATGTTTAATAATCCCATATAAAAGAAGTTTATTTAATGAAATATATATAGCTATTTAAATGTTACTTAAATTCAACCAATTCATTGCTAGCGAATATTTTTAATCATATTAAAGTTAGGTTAAAGAAAGCTTGCTTTTTATTGTAAAAATTATAATTTAATTGGTAGTAATGATATCCAATTATTACGGTAGTACGTGTCAGTGTACGTGTACTATTGTCTATTCTGTATTATTATGTAACCCATCCGATAATAGAGTAAGTTTGATTTAACTGTATTCTTTTCTGTATAATGATTAGCATCTTTATATAATATTGAACTTTCTGTGCACCGCACCTCCTGTGCCCTTAATCACCACAGAAAGAGAAGTCTATTGTTTGAAACTTTATGAATTAGTACAGTAATATCCTGAACTTATGCGATAGGTGGGACTGAGTGATAACTGCAAAAGTCGAATTCGCGGGGTATAATTTCGCATAGAAATTACTTTTAGTTAGCCGTAGATGTAGGAAAATAATTATTTAAAAATTTTTTTAATAGATCTTAGATAACGCAAATGCAAAATCGAAGGTATTTTGATGCAGAAAGTTTCATAATCTAACAAATTAGTCTGCCGGCTCAAAGATTTTTTTTCCCCGCAAAATTTCCTCGTATCCTCTAAATAATTTTTTATTCCGTGTTTTGTTGAAAAAAAACATGCTCTTCATTTGTGACGTCTCACGCGTCCTTTCTCTAACATAACCTCTGTGTTCTTTGATGGCCACAATTAATGGCAAATCTTTTCCAACCCAAATCCAAGAAGTGAAACGAAGGATAGATGCAAATAAGATAACCTTTAAAAGGATAGAAGTTTTAGTGAGCGCGAGCGCAATTTAGAGAAAGTTCAGTTCAGAGAAAATAGAAGTGTTGATTGACGGCTTACCTAGAATCACGAAAAGCTAGCCATTCATCCAAGGTACATACCATTGTCCGCCAGCCTAGAGAAATATCTGAAGTGGATTGGACGTTGCATAGAAGCCAAGGTAGGAAGATTATATTCTGAATGCGAATATATTATTAAGATTGAGAGTAGGCGGATATAGTATAAATATATTGATAAGTGATCTAATTGCGCGATCTGTGTTAATTAAGACTACGTGTTTTGGTTTTTTCTCACTTAATATAAGTTTGTTCGATATATAAGTAATTTAAGTTAAATTCTTAATAAAAGTCATATTAAGAATTCTAAAATGTCTCATCATTTCGAGAATCCCACACCTCTAACTTACGCTGAAACCGCACGACATGGTCAACGAAGATCGACCATGTCGCACACTGGAGTCTATATTTTCTAAAATTTGTGTGTGTGTGTGTGTGTAACCATTTATCAATTAAACTGAGGCCCTCTGTAAAATTTCCAACACTGTCATTCTACCTTCTAATTGAACTGGATCTCTAAAGACTTCGTTTCTAGACCTAGGGGATCTACTTCATTTGGATGAAGTCTTTCAAATCTGAATAGATATAATACATATAACAAGCATGATGTAACAATTAAAACATGGGATAACAAACACACACTCCCTAGATAAGAAATAAATCACACAAAATAAATTATTATGGTTAAGCATCGATTCCGTACAACACGTCCGAACACGTACGTTGGCTAAACAGGAAGAGGAAAATGAATAATTGAATTGTGTATTCACGTAAGTTGAGGTATTACTGTACATAATTTAGTGATTTTTATAATCTTACCGTATTTTTCTGTATATATATAATCAGCAGCGGCGTATTATGCAAAAAGCCTTTTTTCCAGTAAAAAAATAAAAAAAAACGTTACATAATCCGCGCAGTTATTACGGCAAATAATCCAAAATATATACCACCGATGATGTAGTGTCAGATAAAATTTTAAAAAATACACAATGTGATTAAAATTATAAATAATTTTAGTAAAATTATTTTCTCCACTGGACATCCATTGTTCTCATAATTTCCGAACTTTCGATTTAAATATCTGTTAATTCCGAAGTCAAAAGGCTGTAATTTATTTGTCAGTCCTGCAGGTATTATTTGCAGATAGGGCACAATTTAACATTCTCACTGCTTCCTATTCATAATTAAAAAGCCTTGGGTAGCATTTTTTTTTTCAAAATTAGACTTATTTTTTTCTCCACAATTGAGTATTTGTGATTCGTCAAAGTTAAACAATCTTGCAGTTTCTCGATTTCCTACTTTGATAGCTTTCTCTATTTCGTTTAGTTCACAATCAGCCGTATAATTTATACGCTTCCGCTTCAACATGACGATATATGAACTTGAGTATTTTGAGGGCAAGTCAACTTAGATCAAAACAGGATGCGAAATAACGCTAGCGACTAGCAACTGTGATATCTTTCCGAAGAACCGAATTCGCTCTTTAACGTAATTGAACTATACGGATTGTAACCGAAATACGTCAGCCGAATGTCAAAAGCTTTCAGCGCCCTCTGTTATTTATTTTATAAAACATAAATGGTATTTCTTTCAAAACTTTATTGTAAGCTTTTCTCATGGAGTATGTTTTTTATCACATTATCCGCGGATTATATACAGAAAATACGATAATTATATATCTATTCATTTTCATTCTGGTTAACTGAGATGAAATAGTAGTGGCCGAAAAAATAGTGATCATATCGCTTATTTATGTAGAACAACAGACGAGTTATGCTCCTCGTACAGGTGCCAAGAGAGGAAACTATTCAAGTATCAAGTTTTTATATACAGGGAAGAACAGAGAAAAATAAAAAATATAGTCACGTGTTTAGGCGAAGGGAATAATTAGTTATTTATAGAAATGACATCTTTGCTTAGAGAATATTGAAATCCGGTTAGTAAGGCACGGGAAAACAATTATCTTGTATTTCTTGGAATCGCCAATAGATCTATCAAAAATTCAAAGTCTAAAGAATCAGTAAGAAGTATACCAACATCATGTTTTTAATGCTTTAGAAAAAGATCAATTGAGACTCGTAACTAAACAGAGTATTAGGATTTATGTATTAGGTGTAATAAATAAAGGAGATTCGAATTTTGAAAGATTATTATGCATATATATATATATATATATGATGTATGTGTGTGTGTGTGCAATAATTATTCTCTTTAATTTCATCTTAAGGAACTTTTTTAATTTGTAATTGTCCTGACCGTTCAAGACTCGCGCGTAAATAATTATCTAGTTTACCCACCTAACGGGATATAATCACAACTTTATCTCTTAAAAATTAAAAGCTCATCGATTCATCTAATTCACGCTGACAATCAAACATATGGTCGCCATAGAACGATCATATCACAATGGTTACCAAACAGATTTAATTTATATGACCCTGGGGTAGGAAACTCAAGTGGGTTTGGTATTTTACCAGAAATGTGCTTTTCCGGGTCGGAGAATGTAACGGAATTAATGGAGGCCATAGACAATCAAATAAAATTACTAGAAATACCTAGTGATTTAGCATGTGCTTATTTGAAAGGTCATCTCCGGGGAAGGTCCCAAGATTGGTATCAGATATTCGGATCAGTGTTAGTGCAGGATACCGCCACGGATTTCGCGCAGCTAAAAGCAGAATTATCAAAAGCATTCCCCGCTGTAAAGAATAAGAAAGATTTAGAAGCGCGGTTTTACGCATCACAGCAGGGAAGAAATCAGGAACCAACGGATTTTGTTTAAAATTTGCTAAAAATATAAGGGTTTAGAATTAAGGATGTCGCAGGCGAACTTGGTAGATCACATTTTTGTTAGACTCGAACCATAAGTCCAGGACTATGTGGAGGTCCGAAATCCACAGAACACGGTACAACTTTTAGAAATATTAGCTAAATTTGAAGAGAGGTATTCTTACAAATTAAAACGGGGTTCGCAGAATAGTGATAATGTGGAAAGACGGAGTCAAAACGCGCATAGGATGTCTAATTTTGATGATAATCGCAGAAACTGGAGAAATTCTGAAGTTGGGCGTGGACCAAATAATGGCAGAAATGATTCTAGAGGTAATTATGAGAATGGCCGTCAAAGTAATAAGTGGTTTGAGAGTAGGAATAGATTTCAGAATGATGATCGGAGATTCAACGAAAGGGGATACCAATTTCGAAAAGACGATCGAAATGATAGTTTTAATAGAGGGGACCGCAGAAATAGGGGTTCGAGTGAGAATTTCAGTCGAGGCGATAGGATGCAAAGGGGACGATTGAATGTTTTGAAAGTTAATGAAGTTTAAAATAATGAAAAGAAATCGGCAGTGGATATACCATTTAAACATTCTCTGATATGTATATCACCCATGGAACTTCTCTATGCTCCTATTTTATTAAATAACACATTTTTGAAAGCGCTATGGGACACCGGAGCGGAGAAATCATTTATATCGGAAGAAATATATAAAAAATATTTTTTTTATAAACAAGTAAAAAAATCGCGAGCTCAGGTGATCACAGAACAGGGAGCGAAATGTCAAAATATAGGAATTGTAGAATTGAATATTCGAATTAGGGAGTTTGAAAAACCTTGGTTGTTTCATGTGTTGACGGATTTTTAATACCCATGTATTCTTGGAGTTGATTTCATAAGTGGATAAAAAATTGTTTTAGACTTTGATCGAAAATCGTCGAAGATTCCCGATTCGCAGATAGAGAGGGTGGTTGAAACAGTTGAAGATGAAAATGTTGAAATAGATCTGTCTAAGACAATGTTGGAGGAAAGCAAAAACAGGAATTACAAAATTTGTTTAGTAGTTTTAAGGGGTTGTTCTCAGACAAACCAGGTCTTACTCATGTTTTATACCATGAAATTGATACGGGAGATAGTCCACCAGTAGTTTCCAGGCCATACAGATATGATCGGCAAAAACAATCGATACTCGATTATCATGTATAGAAAAAATGTTACGAGAAGGAACCATTGTTCTAATTCAATCCCCGTACGCGTCACCTATTGTGTTATGCAAAAAAATAATGGGTTACCACCGGATAATCCGGAAGCATATAGATTTGCGGTTGACTATAGGAAACTAAATTCGATCATTAAGTAGCCACGCTATCCCTTACCGTTAATAGATGATTTAATAACGAATATCCCTTATACGAGAATAATGTCATCTCTTGGTCTAAGAAGTGGATACTTTCAAATGGCAGTAAACCCCAGTGATATTGTTAAGACCACGTTCGTAGTAAAAAGTGGCACCTACGCATTTCGGCGTATGCCATTTGGCTTATCAGGGGCAGCTCCCAATTTTCAGAAGGCAATTGACCTAATCCTGAAACCGGTGATAGGGACGTTTGTGAGTGTTTACATTGATGACGTTTTCATTGCGTCCCCATCGTTCACTCAGCATGTTGAACATTTTAGGGAGTTTTTTTCGTTATTGCAAGATGCGGGATTGACATTAAATAAGGATGAATGTAAACTTGTTTGCGAAGAATTGAAGTATTTAGGATTAATTATTAGTAAGGAAGGAATCAAAACGGATGAGACAAAGGTTCGAGCCATACTCGAGATGAAACCACCAAGGAATTCAAAAGAGGTATCCAAGTTTTTGGGTATGTCCCAGTGGTACGCAAAATTTATAAAAAATTATGCTGATCTTTGTGAGCCCCTTTATAATCTTAAACGAAAATTAAAAATATGCTTCTCGTCCATTAATGCGCAGAAGGCATTCGACGCGGTCAAGGCGGCCATAACAAAGGCGCCAATTTTAAAATTGCCGGAGTTCAAAAAGCCTTTCGAGTTATTTACAGATACAAGTTCAATAGGTTTGGGAGCAGTTCTAAATCAAGAACAAAGACCTGTTATATTTGCTTCACGTACTCTGAACAACGCTGAGAGGAATTATACGGTAACCGAAAGTGAATGTCTAGCAGTAGTGTGGGCGCTGAGTAAATTCAGAACATATTTGGGATCACTCTATATTAAAGTTATTACAGATCATACAGCTTTAACACGTTTAACTCATGAAAAAAATTTGTCGAGTAGGATGATCAGATGGGCACTCAAATTAGCGGAATTTAATATAGAATGGGAACATAGACCTGGAACTCAAAATGCAGTGGTGGATGATTTATCCAGAAACCTGGTTGAAAGTATAATGGGAGAAAAAGGTAATTGTGCAATAATCAGAGATCTAGTACTTACGTCACGAGAACAGTTAATAACAGAGCAAAAGAATGACTCAGAATTAGGTCATATCTATAGATATTTAGAAAACCCGGAAGATAACTCTGTTAATGCGACGATATGTGAGAATTGGTCCCGCGACTTCCGTCTAATTGAAGGCTTGTTATTTTATGCGAAACACGCAACGTCGTTACGTGAAATGCGTGTATATATTCAGAAGGTTTTTAAGAAATGAAATCTTACGAGAATTTCATGACAAGCCAATAGCAGGTCATTTTTGGCCGATTTAAAACTTATCATAAAATAAGGGACGTTTGTTATTTCCCGTATATGCGAAAATTTATTGATCAATATGTCTCTACATGCCATATAAGCCAAGTTAATAATTATAAAAACGCGTTACCAGCTGGTCGATTGAATCCGATTGTATCAAATTATCCAAGTGAGATAGTTACGTTAGATTTGTTAGGTCCGTATCCTACATCGAGAGTGAGACGTAATCGATATGTTTTAGTAATTTCCGATCATTTCAGCAAATGGGCTAAAATTATACCTCTTAAAAAGGCCTCTGCTCGTATAATAGCGGATACTTTTTTTGATAATTTTATATCGCGTTTTGGAGCTGCAATAAAATTAATAAGTGATAACGGTCCCCAATTTATATCCGAAATTTTTGAACATTTAAGTGAAAGATTAGGTACAAAGCATGTGAAGAGTGTTGCATATAGACCTCAGGCAAATAGAACCGAACGCGTAAATCGCGATCTGGTGCAAATGATTGCAAATTATGTAAATGATCAACACAATAATTGGGACCAATTCTTACGTGAATTTGCTTATGCTATTCGTACAGCAGTGAATAAAACGACGGGAAAAACCCCTGCGGAATTATTTTTGGGTCGAAAGTTGATTACCCCATTTCAAAAATTAGTCATGGTTTCGGACGGAACTGAATTTGCTGTAAGAGATATTGAAAAATTGTGTGATAAAGCTAGACGAAACACAAAAAATAAACATGTAAGATGGGGAAAATATTATAATAGACGCAGGCGTGATGTACAAATTAAGGTGGATGACTGGGTCTTGTTAGAAACACACCTTTTAAGCACACCTTTGCGCTAAGTTTAAACAAAAATTTGAAGGTCTGTATAGAGTGTTAAAAGTAAGAAATAATAATAATGTTATAATATGGAGGTCAGGAAAAAGGTTAACTGTCAATGTTGATCAAGTGAGAATATATCGTCATAGGAAATGTGACGAGATTGAGATCGGAACAGGTAGCTCGGATAACATTAGTTCACGTCAGGAAACGAGTATTTTGGAAAACGTACAACGAAGATCAAATAAGTCGCAATATGGTAAGAAGAAAGGGTCTGATGTAAAGCGTGAGTTAGTGGAAAAAGGGATAAATCTTAAGTCAAATCACTGTGAGAAACACACAGATAGGGCCGATAAGCGCGGACCACTTATCAGATCACTACATATTTCTTTTTCCAGTAATAAAACAAAAATTAAAAGAAAACGACAGGATAGAGTGGGATATAAACGATCGCATGGACCTTGGTCATGTGGACCACAAAGAAAGTTGCAGAAACGTGTACCCAATAAAATAAATAAAAGACCATTGTCATCAGATAATATTTATATGAGTAGGAAGAGGAACCGAAACGAAGGAGTAGTGGTTCAAGATAGAGAAAAGTATAATCTCAGACCACGCAAGAATTAGAACCAGGAGTCCCGACCTGCCAATGGAGTGAAGTCAAATCAAGCTAGGAAAAGCTGAAGAGAAAACAACAGACCCTACATCAGGCAACAGACGGGATCGAAGAGCACCCAAAAAATGAGAAGAGGAGCGAAAAGTAACAGCACACTGTCCCTGGCAGTCCTAGTAGGAGACGACAAGCCATAAAAATCAGGTTGTATTGTTTCATTTTATGTTCTTTCCAACAAGTGGTCGGAAGAATTATTGCAAAGAAGGAAGTCTCGGGAGGTGTTTAAAAATTATAACCAAAGCAAAAGTTGACACTACAATGAATGTATTTTTTTTTTTTTTTTTTTAAATTTTTTTTGAATTGATGGAGAAAACAATTGTAATCATGCATTTGTTTACTTCAATGTATAACTTCATTGATATGCGACAATTCCTTTGGTTATTTGTTTTAATGATTTATTGAAAAATGTTTGTAATTGTATAGTGTGTGTGTATATATATATATATTGTTATATTGTTTCATATTAATGTACATCTGGTTCAAGGAAGCGCGGCGTAGACAGGATTCCAACAATAACATTAACGGCGCAGTGCGACAATGGAAATTTTATGGAAGAACCAGATGAAGTGTGTAGATAAGAATTTGTTGTAATTTAAAGTGATATATAATGTATAAAAATTGTGAAATATACGTGTATTATGTGAATATAGATTTTGCCAAGTAACTTAAGGTATCCGACTACGTTCGGAGACTTTTTTTTTTAAGTTTTCTAAAAATCCCTAATATTTTTACATTTTTAGTTTCACTTCTATACACAATAATAGAAAATACTGTTAGAAATAATATATGTACATAAAAATTTGCAAAAAATTTTTAAAGAAATTTTAATGAAATTTTGGACTTTTTTCAAACACTCTATTTTTTAAAATATTTTATATTTTTCATAAAATATTGCTGCAACACATTTTTTAAACACATTTCTAGAGGATGACCTACAAGTGTTGAATTATTTCTTTTGAATCAAAAGTTATAGCCAGTCGAGTTAGCGAACTGGGAAATTCAATCAAATTATCGAAACTTCCAGAATAAAATACAACTATAAAATAACTAAAAATTATTCAATTTCTTAGCTTGTAGGCCATCCTCTAGATAATACAATTAATAACATTTGTGTAAAATTTCATACAAGTATCTCTAATAGTTTTTTAAATATCATGTTTGAAATATCATGAAATTTACAAAAAAATAGTTTTGAGAAAAATGCATTTAAACTTTATAAAAACAATTTCAAAACAAAATATGACAAGTATATTACTAAAACTCTCCTGATTTATATTTAACAATTCCACTCTTTGGTATTTTTTAAAATTTTTTCTTTCTTTGGGCCCCCTTTTTTTTTCTGGTTGATTTTAAAAAAGGCAAAGAATATTGTTTCGAGTCACCGACTCGAAAGATGTCAACAAATCTCTTATCACGCAGTCTATAATTCCCTGAATTTATGCCAAATGCTTTCAAAATACCTAACAAATCAATAAAAGCTTTTTTAAAAATAATGACTGCAATATGGGTACACAAAGAAAATGTTTTTAGCTCGATAAAAGTTTTTTTCGAAACGATTTGCCACAAACAGGCGTTAAATGATGCATTTGTATTTGTGTCTTACCGTGGAGGCAATTTTATAATAACTGCTTATCACACTGCTTCATGTACACATGTTAAACAATATTTGAAAGTTTCACAGAAAAACCTACACTTTTTTCTGTTTATTGTTTTCCGCTGTCGTTTCCTCGCTGATAGTCACACCAGTTCTCAGCTCCAATCAAGCATGAACCATATATGGATTTCTCCCTGCTGGAGCAACAGTGAAAAAATGCCGCTATTGTAGCACTTAGCATAGCTTTGACGTGATTGGTGTTACTGCTACAACAGTTTAGAATTTTATTAAACATAACATTGATAAGTTTTCCCTTCTCACCGAGGTTTTTCTGGTCTTTTTTTAAAATTTTCTTTGCCGACTACTCAATCTTTCTTAGAAGTATCTTATACACTCATATTTGATGACATTGTTGACACCATACACATCTTTAACATAAAGGTATCCTTGGAATCACCATCACAATAGAAATACATATTTTTAAGATTTCGTAGTGCAAAAACATACAAAGATTTTCTACACACCAATAGATTCCATATTTGAAGTAAATCCCAGACGATTGCAGGAACACGCTTGTATGACTGGACTTATAGAATTCTAAAACACTTTTATAACATTTCCAAATCTAGAATTTCCCAGTGTTAATGTATTAAGTTTCTATAGAAACCACATTTAGCGATGAATGTCCATGTGTCTCTGCCGACAACGGATATTCCACATTCTTCAACTGACATTTTGGAACATTTTATAATGCTCTTTGCTTCCAAAGCAGTGTTATTCATGGCATATTTAGCCGTTAGTGTAGCAGCAGCCAAGACTTTCTTTCACAAAGTCTAAATGCTCCTTTTATCATACAAGGACAGTTCAGCTTAGCACATAGCTTTTTCACCGAAGAATGTCATCTTTTAATCACTCACCTTCCACAAATAAGTTGCAAATTAATAAAACTTTGCTTTTTTAGCTCTTCAGTAGCTGAAAAAAGGACAATAAAAGTACACTTGGAGCATTTTGAAGTCACATTAGAAGTCAGTCCAAACATATAATCTTCATGCAGGTACAGATTGTTCTCAAAACAATTGGAGAAACACAAACTTCAAAACACACTTCCCAATTTAAATAAAATATTCTATTACCTCTTAATGTTCCACTAAAACATTATTTGTTCTGTGAAAATGCCTTTACTTATTCCAGTTTTTGTTCATTACAAGTTTGAGCACATCCAAGTCAAGAACACTACAAGTCAACACTTCCACTGTTTTTGTGAATCAGTCACCAGCATAGTTGTGTTTTCAAGAGGTTAATTTAATCCATTTGTTACCCGTTATAAGTAGATAACAACAAAAGCAAAATTTTCAGAAACAATTAACGATTAAAAATTGTACAATTAAAACGAAAAAGTTCAGTTTTTTGAAGAAATTTGGGAGCAACATTCGTAAGATTCAAATCAAAACAAAAACATGTGAGGTCAGAAGAAACAGATGTTGCCAATCGCAAAAGTCCAATTAAAAGATTGAAATTGATGCCTATCAATAAAATAGTTTAAAAAATTGTCAGAAATTGTTTTTAAAATTATAATGGGTTGAAATTGCAAAAATTATGGGTAAAAAGCATGTTAAGCAGTCAACTTCCGGTTTCGATTTCACCTCTTCCGGTTTTGATTTCACCGCTGTGATAATATTTTAAACAACTGTAACGTTTTTTCTAATTATCGCACAGACAAAACAAAGGCAGATTTAGAAAGATAATCGTTTGAGTTTTAAAAATATCAAATAAAAAAAAATGTGATTTTTGACCAAAAATGACGTTTTCAACGTAGTCGGATACTTAAAGAGTTTTTATTTCAGGGTGACGGACCCTGAATTCTGGATAGGAAGCAGATTTTGAAATTGTAACATAATGGATATAACAAATGTTAAACAGAAGAAGATTATAAATAGAAGCAAATTTTTTTTGTAAATCCTACAAGATTAATATGTTATACCCATATTTGTTGTAAAAGTGAGAATCTACCATAATTGGAATGCATGGCTGTTGATGTTCGTCGAATTAATTGAGTAAAATTTATTGTGGCTGTCAAGAGTTTAAATTAAGGAGTAATATTAAAAATTAAAATTTCCAATGAATAATGAAAATTACAGTTTAAGTTTAATATTGAAAATGAATAGTTATAATGAAGATTCGATGTTTAAATTTAAATAAAACTTGGAAAGTAAGGAGATTCAGAAATAAAAATTTAGGCACGTAATTTCTTAAGGGCCATTGAGACCCTCGAATAAATCACGTTTTGCTTCTTGGAGGGGCTTGTGACAGGCTCACGCGTCTTTTCTGTAACATAACCTCTGGGTTCTTTGACGGCCAAGATTAATGGCAAATCTTTTCCAACCCAAATCCAAGAAGTGAAATGCAGTTGTAAATGCAAATAAAATAGCCTTTAAAAGAACGGAAGTTTTAGTAAGCGGGATGGCAATTTAGAGAAAGTTATGTTTAGAAGTGATAGAAGTATGAATATACGGCCTACCAAAGATTACCAGATTTCTAGCCATTACTACAAGGTGCATACTATTGCACGCGTGCCTAAAAGTCTCTCTGAAAGTGATTGAACCTTAGCTTGATTCAAGGTAGAACTGATTATTTGATATTAGAACTCGTAATATTATCCGAATTGAAAGTAGGTGGATAATATAATTATTTAGATAAGTGATCCAAGTTACGCGATCAGGTTTAGCTACAGCTGCGTGTTTGGTTTATTCTCACTTAATATAAGTTTATCTAATTTATTAGAAATTTATGTTATATTCTTAATAAAGTCATATTAAGAATTTTAAAATGTCGATTCATTTCGAGAATCCCACACCTCTAATTCACGCTGACAATCAAAGATATGGTCGCCATAGAACGACCATATCACAAGTTTCCTATAGTCGACTGCAAATCTATAATCTTCCGGATTATCCAGTGATGACCCAATATTTTTTTCTAAATAACACAACTGGTGACGCGTACGGGGATTGAATCGGAATTATCTTTCCCTCCGACAACATTTTCTCTACATGATAATCGAGTATCACTTGTTTCACCCTATTATAACGGTACGATCTAGAAACCACAGGTGGCTTATCTCCCGTGTCAATTTAATGGTATAAAACATGAGTAAGACAGGGTTTATCCGAGAACAATCCCTTAAAAATACTAAACAAATTTTGTAACTCCTGCTTTTGCTTATCCTCCAGCTTTTTCTTAGACAAATATTTTTCTAGACTTCCTTCCTCAAATGCTTTAACCACCTTATCTATTTGCGAATCGGGAATCTTTAACGATTTTCGATCAAAGTCTAAAATAATCTTTAATCCACTTTTGAAATCCACCCCGGGAATACATGTGTTTTCTAAATCTGCCAACACATGAAAGAACCAATTCTTTTCTAACTCCCTAATTCGAACATTCAATTCCACAATTCCTACATTTTGACACTTAGCTCCCTGTACCGTTATCACCTGAGTACGCGATTTTTTTACTTGCTTATAAAAAAAATATTTTCTGTACATCTCTTCCGATATAAATGACTTCTCCGCTCCAGTGTCTCATAACGCTTTCGTAAAGGTTTCATTTAACGAAATAGGAACATATGGGAGTTCCACTGGAGACATACATATCGCAGAAAGTTTATTCGGTACATGATCTGCCAACTGAGTCTGATCACTTTGAACATCTCTAACTTTCAAAACATTCAATCGTCCCCTTTACATTCTATCGCCTCGACTAAAATTCTCACTCGAACCCCTATTTCTGCGGTCCCCTCTACTAAAATCTTCATTTTGACCTCCATTTCTAAAATGGTATCCCCTATCGTTAAATCTTCGATCATCCTTCTGAAATATATTTCTGCTATCTAACCACTGATTTCTTTGACGGCCATTTTCGTAGTTACCCCTATAATCCTTTCTGCCATTACTGAGAGAGTTATGCACAACTTCCGAATTTCTCCAATTTCTTCGACTATCACCAGCACTAGACATTCTACGCTCATTCGAACCTCGTCTTTCCATGTTATTACTATTCCCTGAACCACGCATAGATTTGCAGGAATATGTTTCCTCAAACTTAGCTAAGACCTCCAAAAGTTGGACCGTATTTTGTGGATTTCGAACCTCCACATAATCCTGAACTTGTGATTCGAGTCTAACGAAAATATGGTCCACTAAGGCTTTCTGCGACATCCCCAGTTCTAGTTTTTGATTCAATTTTAATAAATCGTAAACAAAATCCGATAGTTCCTGGTCCCTTCTCTGCTGGGTCGCGTAGAACTTAATATCTAAATCTTTCTTGTTTCGGATAGCAGGAAATGCTTTGACAACGCTGCTTTTAACTGCGCAAAATCTGTGGCGGTATTCTGCACTAACGCTGATCCGAATATCTGATACCAATCTTGGACCCTCCTCAGGAGATGACCTTTCAATAAGCACATGATAAATCACTTAGTATTTCAAGTAATCTTATTTGATTGTCAATACCTTCCAAAAAGTCTTGGACATTCTCAGACCCGGAAAAGTACACTTCTGATAAAACATTAAACCCGTTCGAGCTTCTTACCCCGGGGTCATATAAATTAAATCTCGTTGGGCGCCAATGTGATATCGCCCCCCCCCTAGAGTGCCCTTCTCCTCGATTGTTAGTGTGAGCTGGAAGTGTAGAATTAACAAAACAACTAGAAGAGATTCCATTGATCTTAATTTGTCTTTATTAAGACCTTCAAACTTAAGCCTCTAACAGATTAGATAATAATAATATATGTGAGAGAATCTACGATGACAAAACACACAATATAAATAATACCGAAATAACGTTACTCGGACCACTATCAATAACTAACTCGCCTAAGCTCAATTCCAATAATATCTCAGGTCCTAATATTAAATAGTAAATCCTACCTTAAACCGATCGCCGATCCAATCTTAAGGAAGTTGCTTATTTACTCGAGTGCAATGGTATGCACCTTGACCTAATGTCTCTATCTTCGAGATAGCTTCTGCTGGCTGTCACTTCACAATTGAATTACGCACTCTCTTAACATTGCGCAAATTGCCACCTCGTTTACTCTAACTTCTGATATTTAAAAGTTTTCTAATTTTCTTTTTTTATTCACGTTTCACTTCTTGGGTTTTGATTGGAAAAGAGTTGCCATTAATTCTGGCCCCAAAAGAACCCAAAGGACATGTTAATGGAAAGACGCGTGAGCCCGTCACAAGCTTAGATAACTTTACGAATAAATATTAATACTGAGATATAAAGAGAGCCTTTTTTACATTTACACTTTTTATGTATATAAAAGCTCATACTTCTAATAATAAGATCAAAGTCAGAAAGTTATATATGTATATATATATGTACTATACTGTTCGAATTAATTAAGGCAAATGGGAAAAAAGAAAAATTTTTCTAAGACCTTAGCTTTTTATCATTACATACTTAAAATAGTCTGAAAAATCTCGATATTAGTACGAAGTATGTTTTCCTTCAGTAGAAATGATCTTTTCAGCCTGTCTTGGCATTGACTTCACTGGAGTAACATACGTTATTGATTTCATCATCTTGGAAACACACTAGTGTAGCCCTTTTTATCATTTTCTCGGTTGTCGGGCGATTCATCTCAGCGAAACGATTCTTCAGTATATGCCATCAGTTTTGAATAGGATTTAAGTCTGGGGAATTTTCAAGCCAATCCAGCATTTTTATTTTATTTTTCGTATAAAAGTATGGACCAATTTAGAATTGCGACAAGGGACCAAGTCATGTTGAAATGTTCCATCAAATGTTTAAATAAATGGAACAATCCTACTACATATTTCTATATATTTGCCAGAACTTATCGTGTATTTAAGAGGAACTAAGCTTCCAGGGCCATTTGTTGTGAAAAAAAAACACCAAACATCTGCTTACAATCTGTTGGATATGATCTGGTAATAAAGTTTCAACTTCACTTCGTCTAACTACACTTGATTTATATCCCTGCACAAATAACTGTTTCATCACTCAACATCACCTTCTTACAGTCGTTACCATCCATGATTGGTATTTTTTGGCTAAACGTTTTTTCATCCTTTTCTGAGTTAGAAATAGTTTTTTTCGTTCGTCTTGTTGCGCCTTTTCCGTGCAGTTGAGGTACTCACTTCAACGCCATCATCCAATAAATCTCTTCAAAGGTCTACGCTTGGATTTCTTTTGCTACTTCTTATTAAAATTTTATCAATTCTTGGAGTAGTTTTAAACTTACGCCCACATTTTTCTTTTCTTTTTGGAGTCGATGATACAGAATTTTGAAATGTTCTTAAAACACTTAATTCGATCACACCAACTGCCAACTGCCACTGTTATATCTTTCACAGTCATAGAAGTGTATTCATTGAGAGCGATTTATTTTGGAAGGGTTCCTCGGAGAGTAATATCCATGTTTGAACAAGTAAAAGTAACACGTCTTATACAGAACGTAAAATTGAAATTACCAGCTGCCCCACTGAAAGACTCACAATTGAGCTCCTGATACATTAAAATGAATAAATTATAGTCAAAGTCGATCTGTCACACTACTTAAAGGGAGATACAACGGATTTGAGGTGGTTCAGGACATTACTAGCATTCATATACCAACTCAAACAAGAAAAATATGTCTTCTCAATTAATTCGAACAGTATATATATATATATACAGTCGACTCTCGATAATTCGAAGTTGGAGGGACCAATAAGAAACTTCGAATTACCAAGAGTTCGAATTATCAAGAGGGCAGGAAAAAACTCTCAAAATACACGAAGAGAAGTTTTTTTTCGAACACATTTAAATTTAAAACTATGTAATAAAGCAACAATTGTACATAATTTTTTTAAGTACATTTTATACAGTATAAAAATAAAACAAAAGTTAAAAGTCCTATATTAAAAGAATACACTTATGTCTTGAAAACAACTATTAAAAGAATATACTTACTATATATAGTTAATCCTTTTTGTCGAAAAAATCTGTTATCTTTTTTTGTTTTAAGGCATTCAATCTAACTTTGTCAATAGATTTTTCTAGAACAAATGAAGCCTGTAAAATGTCTGCATCAACATGATTTTGAAGGGAAAAGTTGCGTAGTTTTGAGACATTGCCATCCTGTGATGACCATGTCTTACCGGTTCCGCGTAAGCTAGAGGTGTGGGATTATCAAAATGATGAGACATAATTCTTAATACAACTTTTATTAAGAGTAACTTATAATATTTAAATTCTAATTTTGACAATTATTAATTAAAGTGAGAGTCGAGCCCAAAGTAAATCACGTATTTAAGTCAGATCACGCAACTAGATCATCTATCTCAATTATCCTAAATAATCCTGTTTATCTAATTACTTATATCTAATATTACCTTTTCCAGTCTGGTCCCTTGACCTAGAGAATATAATCTATAACTTTATATTTGAAGATTCTTGATCCGCAATGCAGCTAATTCTTGACTGCCTATTCTTGGTCCGTAAGATTTCACATTAAGCTTCGTCACGCTATTGATCAGAATGATTCCACACTACAATCTCTGAGCCTGCTACGCTATGCTATCTATGCTATTGCTATTGCTAGGTTTGCCGCGCTATCCTTTTATAGTATATCTCATTTACATATTCGATCCGTTTCTCTTCTTGGTATTGGGTTGGAAAGGTTTTGCCATTAATCGTGGCCGTCAAAGAACATAGGAGTTATGTTAATCAGAAAGACGCGAGAGACGTCACAGTTTGTTTAATCACTCTTTAGCTTCTGACAGAGTTACCGGAGTCAACTCCTCCGATTCGTCTTCATCACTTTCTGTATTATTGTGGCTTTGGACCACAATAATAC
>BMAV01006552.1:59537-87859 GCA_019973955.1 Trichonephila inaurata madagascariensis | reverse complement strand
TAATAAATATGTCTAAATAATTACTTAAATGTAACTTTTTAGCAAAAAATAAAATGTTTTTAAAATTTTTTTCCAAAAAATGAAAATGATTCTATGAAAAAGAGTTTGCCCATATGTAGTTAAGACATTTGTACAACGCTTGAACTAGGATTTTGAAATATATAATTTATGAAAAAGTATTTTTTTATAGTTTACTATATTGCAGTAGAGAAAATATAAAAATAATGGGAATATAATGGGAATTTTCCAAAATTCCTGATTAAGGCTATAAACGAAAATCTTAGCTATATAAAGGAAAAATATTATTATTATAAAAACATTTTCCATAAAAAGAGAATGTTTTGAAAATATGTAAATTTTTTTATTCAATTCTCACCAAAATATTTCATTTAAATCATTTTTATCGTAATAATATACTTTAAAAATTTACATGCTTATTCTAATTTAATTGACCCTATCAAAAAAATTTTAATTATACTCTTTTTCAAAATCATGGTTCCGATTGTAGTTAGTAACCCTAAAGAGAAACTATAAGACTGGGTCTTTTTTGTACATTTTTGCATAATAGAGATAAAAATAAAGCGCTTTGAATGAAGTACATAATTTGACAAAACTAAAAGGAGATTTAAGATAACCTTTCAATACAATTAAATAATAGATTTCGCATTCTAAATGTTGTATTTTAAAACAACATGGGTATAATTTAATATTATTCAAAATATTTATTAATATGGATTGAGGTGCAGAACATAAAAAAATTACTTAAATATACTTCACTTGCAATCCAATCACTAGAATATCTTTCAGAATACTCTTGTGACAGCAATTTATGATCATACTGCAACAAGAGATCATATACAGTGCTCCACTAAAAGATAGATTCTAAAGGTCTCAGCTTTATTAAAGATTTAGAGTATCTACATTAAAAGATAATCGACATTCTAGTTTATTTGCATCCATAGTTTAAGCAATCATTATAGTTTATGTGAGAAAGTCTTCCCTTCTTTAATGAAGTTTATTAGAGTAATCAGCGCTATTAATGAAAGTGAGATTATAGTTTAACCTTGGGTTTGTGATTTGTTAGGGATGCGACAAGTTGCATCTGAAAGCAGATATGGTAAGAGAATATCTTCAGATTACTAACACAATGTTCTAGGTTACAGTTGCAAAGCCATATGAACTAATTATAAACTGTTTCTTCTTCCATACTTCTATCGGAATCTGAGCTCTCTTCATCTAACGTCACATGTTCTGGAGGCTTTGGTCTGGGCATCTCATCGCTGTGTGGAACTGGTCTCATTGCAGATTGCAAGTCAGGGTACACCACTGTATGTTTTGATTTTGACGTAATCCCTTTAATGTTTGTTAATCAGAAATAACAGTCAGGGAAGTGATCTTTGGGTTCCCTCCAAATTATAAGGATAGCAAATGGCATGTGACGTGTGCCATTCTTCCATGCAGTGAGAAGCCTACTGCACGATAAACAACAGATATGTGTGGCCTAGGTCCTTGTTTGGTCCCCCACTTTACACCCAAAATAAAGTTTATAACACTTTTTTACTAATGGAATAAGATTTCGCCTTTGGGACTTGAGCATCACTTCACCACATATATAAAAAAAGTTGGTATAAAGATTTAAACAAGCTCTATACATTTTGTAACTAACAACAAATTAAAAGAAATAAATTTGTAAATACGTAACATACAACAATCCAGACACAAAGCACTCACAGTTACGTATCTACTGGTTCACTACTATCTCAAAACTGACATCGTTCTAACGAATGCATGCTAGTCTAGATTATGTCTGTGCCTGTCTGTTGTGTATGGTGCCAAACTGTCTGCACATGTCTGAACTTGCACAACAGTAGCAATGACACCATTTGAGTTAGCTCATGTGGTTCCATTACATTTACATTGCTCTAGGAGTATTTATTTTAAAATGGACAAATGGTCGTTTATTAAAAAAATATTTAAATACATTAATTGAAATTAAAATAGAAAAAAAAAACTGTGGGTGATGGAGAAATTCCGAATACATATTTGAAAACACGATAAAAAAACTGCATTCAGTACAACTATTGGTACTCATGAGACAAAAATCGTGTTGACCAATGTTATCATTTAAGGTACCCGACTACTTGCTACAGCTTTTAAAAAAAATGGAGTTATGGAGATTTTGTTGTGGTTTTTAGAATTATTTAGCATATTTTAAGAAAAAAGGCTAAAATTAAGAAGAGAAAAAGAAATAATTGCTTCTAAAGTGGGACAAAATGGGTAAAAATTGACAAAAAAATTCCATAAACGGGTCCCGCTCTGTATAAATAGTAAATGAACAAATTCTCAATTTTGATGTATTACTTTGCCATTCCTTTTTCAATTGACGTTCAGGATAAAAGATATTTTAATTTTTACAAAAACTAGAGCCCTTTATCTTAGATATTATATAAAATTGCTTAAAAAAACAATGATTATATTCACATAAAGAACTGTAAATTTTGTGATAAAATAGTGATTAATAAATCTGAAGGTTGAAACACTTCTACCGTTATACAGAACATACACAAAAATTCTCAGCAAATTATTTTTAAAACTTTTTAAGCAATCGCTGTTACCTTTTGAGCTTCTAGAAAAAAACACATTTCGAGTAAAACGCATTTTAAAGTTTGACATCTTATGTAAAGTTATGACATCCGCTTTTACTAAAACACTTGTAGTTTCTGTTCTATTGAATGGAAAATAAAAAACTTGGTATTTTTATAAAGCTAATAAAATGGCCTATAAAATAAAATCATAAAAAAAATTGTCAATTTTTTTAAAAAATCATGATTTTAGGGTAATCGGATACCTTAGTCCAACTTAATCAAGAACCCCTATCAAATTTATTAACTAATAATTGTTATCAATATAAAGTGACAGTATTAATATTGTTTGTTGTTAATACAGAAGCTTTATAAAGAATAAAAATTAAGACAACTGCTTACATTTTTTAAGCACTACTTTGTAGAATTATGAGCTGTTTGAGAAAACGTACTAAGAAACACTTATAATTTCAGAAGATGCAAGAAATTTTTACATATTAATAGATAATAACTTCAAAATTTAAGAGAAGAAAAACCTACTAATATTGCAGTTTTCCAAACCCTTTTTCCTATGATACCAGTTGCTACAAAAGATATAATCATTTTAATTATTTTGTTCGAAGATGCCTTCTTTCAGTGGTCCATTAAATTGTCAGCTTTATCATGCAAAAAGAATAATTTAATTGGGTAATTAGTGTTTCCGAACTTTCTTAAAACTTTCCTGGACCTATTAAGAAAAGACAAGAAAAAATCTGAATTACTTAGATTGAACTGGGAAAAGATGCATTGCTTTTAATGTATCTTAGTGGCCATTTATGTGCATACTATATTATATTCAGCTACCACATAAATAAATTTTATGTTCCGAAATTTACATTTTCGATCGAAATTTCTAGAGCAATATTATGAAGAGATCAAATGTTTAATTAGTTACTTCCGATTGAAATATAATTAACTTTATGTAGTAATATACAAAAAAAATATGAATATTGATGCAGCAAAATATATGAATATTGATGTAGCGTGCAAATATTTTGTATAAATATATAAATGTCTATATAAGATTATAAACCTATTTTATTTGAACAGTATGCGTTGCAATACATTTATCTCTTTTGGTGGAAGAAAAAAATTATAAACGAATGTTAAATTCAATAAGCATTGCTCTTCATATATAATTATCTTAGATGATATTTAAGTTAGATTTCTAATCAAGCTATTATTTCCATGTGTTCTTTGTATCCTATCATGCTTAAAAATACATTTTTGTCTCCATTACTTCGAAGTATTATTCCATGGGTGTATTTCCATGCATTTCGTGTTTTTGTGAATTAAAATTCATACGAATGAGAGCCCTAGTATTAAATATGTAAACATTGAAACAGAAATTAAGTTCATCAACTACGTTTTTAAATTAGATATTCATTTAAATAGTAGATATGTAAAAGAATTCCCTATTTTAAAACAGGAAACCTTTCCCCCACCAAAAAAAAAGAATGAAACTCATTTCTTGGGGGATATACTTTAAAATTCTTTTTTTATTATAATACTATTAGTATGCGCACCGGTTTAAATCCAAAGTAAAAGTTTTTAAATGAAATGAGATTATAGAATTCTTTAGGCTTCTCATGACATTTAAAAACATTCAAATGCCCAGGAGTCAGCAATAGAACTCATATTGTTTCGCTGCAGTTTGTAAATTAAACACAAGCGAATGAATTTGGAACTAATTTTAAAAGAATTGTGTGTTAATACCATCTAATTCAGCTGTCTTAATGGGGAAGGATATGATATTTTAGTAAAAATGCTTAAGCCTTTTTCTGCAATTTGTTTCCCTTGTCTTTGATGGGATGCTTGTAGAAATGGAGAATAAGAAGGTTGAGATTCGTTCTATTTTCATGATTATTTTTTTATTTCTCGTTTCATGCCAGCTTAATTTAATTTAACCAGATTTTCTAACTTTATCTTACAATTTATTTTTCTGTCATTCTCGCTTATTTTTCATTTGCAAATACTTCAAAAAGAAAAAGAAAATTAGAAATAAAGTTTTGAAGTCTTAATTATGAACTCATTACGTTTAAAGATATCAAGTGGCTCAGTGGTAAGTAAATAATAATACTTTTTGTTTTTCTTTAGTTTGTAAATAACGCGCACTTGTAAATAATACAGAAACTTTCAAATGAATTATGTTAACTATTATTATTTCAGCTGTTAAAGTGAAGATATAATATGTTGCTAGAAAAAAGTACTTAAAAAGCTTTCTTCAGAATTTTTCTCACATTCCCCATGTATAATTCTTACTCTCGAATTATACATACTTCTTCAGAATTCTTACACCATACATCAGTGATTCTCAAACTTTCAATACTCGCCACCTAATATTCAATCATTATTTTCATCGCGCCCGCCTCCATACAATAACATTGTATTGAATTCAATAATACTATACTACAATACTAATTTAACATCATGTGCCACCAACGTATATCAACATCCCGCTCAGCCAAAGAATTAATTTTCTGGAGTTATATATATACGTCTTTCTGAAGTACGATCTTTTCTGTGTACTGCTATCCATAAAATTATTCCTAAGGCTATGGAATACAGTAAAAGGACCTTGAGACGGTCTTTGCAAAGGATTTACTTATTTCAGAGGATTTTGCTTATTTATTCCTTTTCTCCAGCCCCTCCCAAAAAAAACCATCAAAATTCACGCGACTACGTGGAAAACCGTGGCATTGGGGAGCAAACCACGCAACTTTTAATCGGCAGTTAAGGAATTAATTATAAACCATACAAATCATCAAGATAAGTGCTAGTACAAGCCCATGGGGTCACTGGTAATTATAAAACTTGTTCTTAACTTAGAATTGTTAAATTAATAATAAAATACATTGTACATTACAGATACTTTTATAAGTGTATTATATCAAAGTAAATGTGTATTTTATATTTTATTAAGTCAGAAAGTATTTTGTTTGCTTACTTTCAGTAAATTAATATATTTTTTTAATAATCGTTAGTTTTCAACTTTTCAATATGCTCGCGCCCCCCTCGTAAAGTTATCACGCCCCTCAAGGGGGGCACGCTCCACAGTTTGAGAAATGCTGCCATACATAGTTATATTTACTCCGTTTCAAAACTCCTCAAGTAGCCTATATTGGCGATAGCGCACAATTTACACATGAAAAATGGTAATACATGTTAGTTCTCATTGGTTTTTTGTTCATTTTTGATGTATAATGAAAAAAGACGTTACTAATAAGAAAAGACCGCAACTTGCTTAGAAAATTTGGTTAGCTGTTACCAAAAATTATTTCAATTTATCGTTAGTTGTATCATTTTTATCGACTTTATCGCATTTGCCGGCGAAACGAAGAGTACTCAAATATCAATTACTTAATGTAAAATATTTGAAAAAGTATTTATTAAACTGCAGCATAAAACAGTAATGAATTCAGACTAAAGAACAAATGTAATAGGTTTGAGAAATTGTTGGTTGTTGTATATTCTGTATTTTTGGAAACCTTTGTATGCAATAATGTTAATTCAGGTGCTTCAGTGATTTTTCTGCCTTTACAAATAGTCCAAAATGACAGTTATCTAATTGTTTAAGAGTTAGATACCCTAACTAGAAACTAATATATATTTCACATTAAAATGTCGAATAATGTCGTTTTTCACGTATATTTCTTTAATAGAATTAAAATCTTGTTCCAAGTGATTTAATATAGAACAAATAAATATTTTATTGCTTTAAGTATCCGTCTACGTTCGGAATCGTGATTTTGCAAAAGCGTATAAATTGATAACATTTATTATATTTAATGTCACTTAGATTAGAAAATGTACATTAAATTGTTTTAAGAATAGTATTACAATAACAAATTATTTAAGTATTGACAAAAAATAGACATAGAATGACCCATTTTCAAACGATTCTCCTTTTGTCAATAATGCGTGTATTATAATAATATTTTGCCTGTATATAGCTCAGACCTCTGTACAGAAGCTCAACTACAATTATTGAAATATATAACTTAGAAGGGGTTTATCCATGTTTTACGACCACAAAGGGGAGAAATTTTAAGGAAAAAACGCTGACAATTATATATTTCATTTGGTTGTAACTCTAAAAATAATGCGAGTTTTTCAACAATCATATTGAGCCTTTGTACAGGAGTGTGAGCTATATACAGGTAAAATATTATTATAATAGAAGCAGTTCTTACAAAAGGAGAACAATTTGAAAAAAAAAGGTTATTCTAAGTTAATTTTTTGCCAAAATACTGTATTTAAGTAATTTGTTTTTGTCAAAATGTCCTTAAAACAATTTTATACATGTATTCTAATCTAAGTGACACTAAATATCACGAATTTTATCCATTTATGCGCTTTTTTAAAATCACGGTTCCAAACGTAGTCGGATACCTCAAAACGGGATTTATCTCTTTAAAATTAAATTAAAATTGAATATAAATAATATATTCTGCTTTTTTTAAAAAAGATATTATAATTTATTGTTGAAAATGTGTATTAGAAAATAAAGGAAATATCTATTTAAAATTTATATTCTATTTTTTTAAATTGTTGGTTTAAATATTCTTTAAGCTTCTTTGTTTTCAAAGCATTTTTGATATTTAGATACGAAACTGTATTTGTGTTTATAAAAAAAATCGAAAAAGAAACTGTTTTATTACAATTCATTCCCTCTTTTAGAGCTACATGAATTATTATATACACTTTATTTATAAAACATAGTTAGGTATGGAAAGGAATTAAAAAATAATAATTATTTTAATATGTTCACATATCTGCTTTCTGTAGTATTGTATCAAAAATAAATTTAAAATAATTACCAATAAAATTATTTTTGAAAGTTATATAAATCAAATTACGTATTTAACAATTTTTAATATCTTAATAAAGAAGCTCCAAAGAATTATTTTGGAAAAACATAATAACATTTTTTTTATTTTCAAAAATTAATATTTTAGTAGATTTTGATAACTCTGAAAAATTAAAAGTTATCTTTTTACATAGTAAAATTGTTCATTTTATTTTAAAAACCATTAGCTTTTGAAATTTAATCATTATTTTATTTTTCATATATGTGTAAAAGCTCATTTATTACTTTAAGAAAAAAAATAAATATTTTTATTCAAAATATTTCAGTTACTAAGAATACAAAAGATTTCAATGTTGCAGTGTGAGAAATAAATAATGTAAAAATGTTTTGCTTGTACATTTTATATCGTTATATAGCTTTAAATATGAATTAAATGCATTTCAGAATTTTTCTTAAACATAGAACCTCTCTTTAAACAAAGAGCGAAAAGAAGTATAAATATTTTTTCCACGGCTTTTCTTTTCTTTTAAACAAAATATTGAATTTCCAATAAAAGTAATGCATCTTTTTAAAAATCCTGAGAGCATTTTGCTTAATATTTATATGATCTGAAAAAAATTCCTTCATTACTTAACACCATAGAAAGTGCATTAATGATAACACTTCAAACAGAGATGTTTATTTAGAACTTAAATAAGATTTAGACTGCTAAGATAATGGTTGCTAATTGAAGAAGTAGTGAAGACAAATATTTGGGGAACTTTTTGATTGATTCTTAGCATGAATTAAACATCTTCTAATAACTTAGGTACTCATTAATTATGTGTTTTATAAGACAAACAAATACTGCTTTTAAAAACTATTTTTTATGTGAAGTAGTTTAAAAATTATACATATATTAATTCAAATACCAGTAGTGATTTAATTTATCGATTTAATCACACTAGAGAATTCAAATTGAACTGATTGAGAATTTTAAAAATTAGTTGGGACGTTATGCCGATATTTTCAAGGAAGTACTGACATTCTTTAAAAGTCAAATGTTCATTCTACTCCTTTGGGTTTTTGAATTTAATGTATTGAAAATTTAAAATCATAAATTATTAAAACTCAAAAACTATTATAATATTACAATACTCAACACGCCAGTACATAAAGGATATTCATAAAAATACACTCATGTCTAAAACTAAGGTCACAAACATAAATTATTTGAAAACTGATGAACTATTCCCTGTTTTGATACGAAATTTGGCACAGAGGTTTATTACTATGTGAAAAAGAATTCAGAAACATAAAAATATTTAAAAAAAATATTTTAGTTTTGAATTAAGATACAGGGTCCTATCAAAAGGTGTGAAATGATGAATTAGAGATAAAGCATTTACAGGGAAAAGACTGTCTAATATGAAATGTGATCAATTTGACCTGCAATGCAAGCCTCATATCGAGCTAGTATACTCTTTATAAAGCAAATAAGCCTATTTACCCAAAAGTGGGATTTTTAATTCATGGGGAGGGCAAGTCCTGGAAGTGGAGCGACTATGAGAAATGGCTTTTACTAGACTATACTAAACATACTCAATAGAATTGTGATCTGGAGACCTCGAGGATCAAGCCATACAGCAAATATCCCCGCATTCATAAAATTCATTAACAATGTGAGTTCTGTATGGAAAAGTATTATCATCCATAAAAATGTAGTCCGGGTCCACAGCACCAAAAAAAACCTCACATAGATTTCCAGGACCTTATCAATATAATGCTATGAGTTGATAGTGCCCATATGGAAAACATACAGTGGAGTACAGCTGCCCAACATTATGCCATTACACACAAGGATTCCTTTACCCTTAAATTTGTCGACTTTTGTTACGCAGGATGCATAAAATTCGAGCTAAACTTTCTCTTCAGGTGAAAAGACAAGAATCGTTTTGTCTGGTACAATTCGACTCATCACTGAAAGGTACAAGCCCCTATTCTTGTGCTGTCCAAGGCTGATGTTTTCAGCTCCCCAACATTCGGTCTTTTCTGCTGGATGCATTCAAAGGGGCACACCAGACTGGAAGCCGGGCGTAAATGCCAGTCTCTGCAAGAGGACCATTTTTGGGACATTTGTAACGATCGAGCTTCCTCCGCTACAAGCCTGCCCCATTGGTTCTCCATCTCAAGGAATCATCTAAAATAGGGGTACTCAACCTTTTTTTTTTTTTTTTGGGCCGCATATTTTGGTCAGCTAATTCATGCAAGCCGCATGCATGTGTCACTTATTTTACGCGGACTGCAACATAAGGATAAATAGAGGAGAGGGGAAGAAATGAAATACTTTAAGGTATCCGACAACGTTCGGAACCGTGATTTTTCAAAAGCGTATAAATGGATAGTATTTATGATATTTAGCGTCACTTAGATTAGACAATGTATATGAAATTGGGTTAAGAATAGTATTACAATAAAAAAGTATTTAAGTACAATATTTTGACAAAAAATGAACATAGAACGACACATTTTCAAAATATTCTTCTTTTGTGAAAAATGCTTCTATTATAATAATATTTTGCCTGTATTCAGCTCAGACCTCTGTACAGAGGCTCAACTAGAATTTTTGAAATGCATAACTTAGAACTGGGTAATCCATGTTTTACGAAAACAGGAGGGAGAAATTTTAAGAAAATACGCCGATAATTATTTCAAATGGTTGTAACTCTGAAAATAATGTGAATTTTTCAAAAATCATAGTTGAGCGTCTGTACAGAGGTTTGATCTATATGCAGGCAAAACATTAATACAATAGATGCAATTTTTACTAAAGGAGAACATTTGGAAAAAAGATTATTCTAAGTTAATTTTTTGCCAAAATATTGTATTTAAATATTTTTTTGTCATAATGTCCTTAAAACAATTTTATACATGTATTCTAATCTATGTGACACTAAATATCATGAAAATTATACATTTATGCGCTTTTTTAAAATCATGGTTCCGAACGTAGTCGGATACCTTAAGACCAAAACATTGGAAATTTAAAATGTGGAAAATTGATCCAATTATTATAACTCCTGTTTTGCTTTTTTTTTTAGTTATTATCTTTTATAATTTTTTACTTTTGCCACTAGCCATAAATTAGAAGCATTTAAGAAACACTCCTTCACAATGTCTGCATCTCAGTAAACAGTTTCGTATGATTGTCCATAATATAACAAACTTCATAGGAGGTCTTGGTTAACGACCACTGGCAAAACACATTGTTGCTGTTGCAAAGAATATTCAAGAAAGCCTATATATCGTCCCTTGCAAGAGATCTTCGAAGAAAAGTGTCATTGAATGTGATTCTTGTTTACAAGAATTTTTTTAAATACAGCACTTTCGTGACAAATCAAACAATTTCTGATCACTGTTTGCTTTTCATTACAAAATAGTCAACCTCCTAATCGCCTTGGAGCGATATATTTTCGTCGAATATTTTTCACTTGCAAAAAATGAAAGTGTTAAAAAATAGATCCACTCATAAAATTGTCGCTACTCCACTGTTGTCTGTTATCACTCAACATAACCGTTCCAAATAGAAAAAGAACATCAGTTCTCACCCGTACAACCCCCACAGCAAAAAGCAAAATTGATACATTTGATTTCTTGACAAAGAATTTCCCACCAAATTTTTCATACGATGTTCTTAAATAAGTGCATTTCTCAGAGCAATGGGCCATGGCCGGGTCACTCAAAATGACTTGGGGGGCTGCATGTGGCCCGTGGGCCTCAGGTTGAATATCATTGATATAAACCATTCTTATAAGTCATTCTTGCTGCAAACAATTTAACTTGTTTGTTTTAATGCAATATTCACAAAATGGGAGCCAAAATTCTTAGGTGGTTGAACGGTCTGAATCTAGTTCTGTAAAAAATAAAGCTAAATAACATTTTTTCTAAACTGAAGGTTGATGTTGCACTACCCGTCCTTCTAAATATATCAAATTCAAATTCTGTAAGTTTTACTGGAGGCATTTTAAAATTAAGTAAAAAAACATATTTATGACCTTAATTTTGGACATGAGTATAAATATTAAGTTTTCTATTTATTGTTGTTAGAATACGCCGCCTCATGTCTGAAAGGTAGCAAGTCTCCTTCATAAGCCTAAGGTCACTGGTTCGATCCCGGCTGGAGACGATAGATTTTCTGGATGCATTAAAGATCTGTTGAAAATCACTTTGTTCTGATACTCTCTGTGGAATTAAAACCACAGCAATAGTTAGAATCCTACGAGAGCTTTAATTAAAAACTAATTCACACACACAAACATCGAAATTTGGTTGTAAATCCCGCCACTTGAAGCTGCTACCATGAAATAGCTTTCATTTTGGGACTCTGCTGTGTCTGCAAAGATTCAGTTACTAATATGCATCCCATTGGGAACAATGCTATTAGAGCACTAATGTCTTCTTATTTATTACAAAAGTTGAAAACTTAAAACTATACGAAACAGTATTAATTGTTGTATCTAAATTATAACACTAGGGAATGCTTTGATGAAAAACTTCAGTACTATTTGTTAACTATTTATTTATATTCATTGATGATAAAATCACAAAAGTTGTACAAGATTTCAAAACTTAAAGAGATAAATTTGAAAAAAATGAAGGAAAAAAAGTTATCGTATATAAAAAATTTAGATATCTTTTACGGATTTTTTAGCATTTATATTCTTTTTACATTTATTGACACCATTCCATTAATAAAAATTAAAAGCAACCTGAGAATTATTTTTACTTTTTTTTAAAATAAAATACTGCATTCATAGTAATCCTCTAATGACTATTATGTTGGTTAATTTACGAATTTTAACAACAAATATAATAGATTCCATTCGTATATATTAATCTTGTAGGAATTGTATGAAAAGAATTCAATTGAGAGAAAAATAAATGTTTACTTCAAAATATTGATAATATTTATATTAGAAAAATAAGGAAGTGTTTTTGAAAAATGAAATACGCGTAGATCTGTGAGGATCTACATTAATATCGATCAGAATGATTAAATTACAAATAGCAAGGGCATATATGTGGGCATACATAAGACGAAACTGGTGTCGATGTATCACACCAGTCAAAGTTTCCTTCTTGGAGTAAATGCAGGCCAATGGGACCACTGAAAGAGATATCTGCCCGAATCTTGATTGCATGGTCTCTGTAATTGTGTCTGTCAATAATTTTGACTTGATTGGTTGTATATGTTATTCCCTTAAAATTTGCAGATGTTCTGAATTGCTATCCAATGTGAACCTGGACTTGTCTGTTAAAAGTACATAAGATCTACTGTCAGGTCTGGAAAACGTATTATCTTGCTCATCATAAACTTGTTCCTCAAAGGGACACACACGTCTTTCATAGAGACTTGAATTCTGAAGGGAATTTTGCGCCGTAGTATTGCAGAGTTTTGCTCCCGATGCGACAAAATGACTTGCAATAAGCTGTGATACAGTAGCGCTTCTAGTCCTACAAACCAAAAATTCTTGAAAACCTTCCCCTACAGGTGTTGTGTGGATAATCTCAAACATGTCTCTTAGACATAGAACCTTCAGAAGCTTATACTACAGACCTTAGACAACACTATGAGATACATTTAAGACATCTAGAAACATCAGTCAGTGACAAACCCATTTTCACCCATTCGATTGTCAACTATCTTACCGAAATAGGTAAATAATTTCTCTTGAACATAGTTAAACTCTCCTAGATTTTGTCAATGAAATTACCAACAATTATTGAAGATCAGCATTAATGCACAGTACATACATATGTTGATAAAGTCTGATTTCTACGCATTTCCTTCTAAAATAAAAGTGGTTGTTTTTTCATTCATATAAACCATGAATTTCATTGTTATTTTCATTTTTTTAATGTTAACTTCGAAAAATATATTTTAGCTTAACTTTTAGTGGTCAGTCGATGTATGTATGTACATGCAAAATGTGACTGTTATATAACGAAATTGATGCTACTACAGAAGAAGTAAGCATATACCAAACGCCAGCGACAGACAGCTACTTAGTTTGAAGTCTATTTTCAAACGCAATGTCTCTCGTTCCTGTAAACGAATCCGTACAGTTGTAGTCTTCGTTAGAGTTAGAGTTAGTTTTTTTGTTTCGCCTGGAAAATGATAGGTATAAGAATAGAATTGATGGGAAATTTTATATGAAACATGGAGAAGTCGCTACTGAAACTTATTATTTATCAAAGGAAGTGTATGTAAATGAAGGTTTTTGTCATGTACACGTGTTTTTGGATGTTTTAATTGCTTTCAAAATGGTCGAGAAGACGTTGAAGATGATTCGCTCCCACGGATGGCCCTCCCACATAAAAATTGGATTACAATATTGAAAATTCCGCAATCTGGTTCGATTTAACCATCAGTTAAGTACTCTGCAATTGCTGAAATTCTAGGAATTGACAAAGAACCCGTACGACAATATGTATGTAACAATTTTGGCATGCAAAAAGTGTGTGCGAAAATTGTGTGTAAAGTTCTCACGTTACAGTAACAAGAAGCACTGACACTTCGCATGCTATTGAAGTTGACTCAAAAATATTGAAAAGGATAATAACGTGTGATGAATCGTAGTTTTTTTACTTATGATCGTGAAACGAATCTCAAACATATGCCATGAAAGAGCCCATCCACCAAGAGCCAAAAAAGCTTGAATGAGCAAATCAAAATTCAAAGCAATGATCATAGTTTTTTTTCGATATCAATGGAATTCTTTACCTACACTGGGTTCCTGTAGGTCAAACTATTAATCAGCATCTATACTTTCACATTCTTGCGGAACTCCGTGAGAAAGAAGGAAGGACCCTAATTGAGGAAGGACAAGTCATGGATCCTCCACCAGGATAATGCGCCGCCTCATTCCGCATTGTCTGTCAAGACGCTTCTTGCCACGTACAGCATCCTAGTGTTATATCATCTATTTTATTCTCCGAATCTACCTCTATGCGACTTCTATCTATTTCTTAAGGGGACATCTACATTTATAGGAGCACGATTTGTGCCAGTTGAAGCTGTGAAAGAGAAAGCGGCATGTGTCCTATATGAGTTGACACAAAAAGGCTTTCAGCACTGTTTCAAAAAGTGGAAGATTCACATGGACCCTTGTAAGGATAGAGGAGGGGTGTATATTGAAGGTGATAACAATTAAATATGTATTAAATCAAAATATAGAAAATTATAGCATCAGTCTCATTATTTAATAGCCACAGATTGCGTACATATATTATTTCAAATGGGGTTGTTGATTCGGAATTACCATTTAACCCTTTAACGTGCAGTGGCTAATTGGTCTATCCCCATATTAAAAAAAATTCTCCAAGCGTGGGTTGGATATTTAGTCTATCCATATGCGTTAATTGAAGCTAAAACGCATAAAAATCTATACGGATGGCAGCACGATACCTTATTTTGCATTTCATGTCCTCTGATGGGTAGTTAGAAACAGTTTTTCTCGGTGTAAGTCTACAAAGTGTATTTTGATTACTATAAAAAAAATTTCTGAAAAAAATTTCGGCATGTCTTAAGTATACTTTTCTCTCATCTGAATGAATTAAGCAATTGTACAATTAAAAAAGAAGTTTTATTTAGGATTTTTGAAAGCTTTTATATGTAGATAGAGAGGCTCTGTCCGCTGCCCACATAGAACAGAAAAATGACCTATTTCTTGTACTCGAGAGAGAGCACTTAGAATCACGTAAGAATGTTGAGGGTCGGAAGTAAAAACAAACTTTGTTTACAATATGGTACAAGATTCTTGGCTTCGATAATCTTTTATTACAGCTTTTGCATATTTTTATGCAAAACATTTGCATATTATAAATGTGTCCACAGTAAACAGCTCATCAAATTTATGAAATAACTAATTTAAATCCTCAAAAATATTACTCTATTTCTAACTTTTTAAACTAAAATTAAATAAAATATAAACTGTGGATATATACCAATTTCAATGCATATTCTAAGTATTCTATGTATATTCTAAGTATATATTCTATGTTGTACAATTATTCTACTATTATTTTATTGCACTTCTATTTTGTATTTAATTGTTATTGAAATAGTTATTAGCATAAAAGCAAATTTTTCATAAAAAAGTTTATTGTAAAATGATTCATTTTTTCTGTCCTGAAAAGTAAGTTAAATGTCGTGAATGCGCAGTGGCTATAACGTCTAGCCACCACCCAGGAATAAAACCTCTAATCAGATATTTTTGTTGTGACTAAATAATGTTTATAGAGGATAAGAACATTACATTTTCCAAGTACTTTATCACAAAAAAGTGTATTTTAGCTTTGTGCCCGTTAAAGGGTTAAAACTTAATGCATTCTTTCGGAACTGGTATCACTTTTCAGCAAGCATGATAAAGGTAGATACCAACTTTCAAAGTGAAAATTTAACACCTAGTTTCCTCCCCAAAGAAAGGCACTAAGCTCTGACGATGCGAAATTGTACAAGGAATTTAATTTTGAAGAGAGTACCGAAGTCAAACAGGCATTCAAAGTATTCTTAACATGCCGTATAATCATAGGACATGAACGCTGTCGATTTTCTGCATCATGAAATCTACCGTCTTGAGACGTAGTCGAACCCGCAAACTTGGCTGTACAAGGGCACCACCTAATCAACTACGTCACTAAGCTGTCATATATACATAGATAGATAGATAACTTAAAAGCATTTATAAAGTTAGTAAAAATTTTCTATCATGTAATTTTCATAACTATGTTTTCAGTTAGAAAATGAAAATTAATTAGTGCTCAGTACCTATTTTAAGTTAAACTTAATTGTTTTGTTTGCTTAAGTTAATCAGATTTTATAATCTTACTAGCGTTTTTATTTTTATCTTTTAAAGATAAAAATAAAGCCCCATACACTTGTATTTATATATATATGTTTAAGTTGAATGTTCCTTACCAGTTCTTTTAATATAGAATTTTGAATAAGTATAAATTATTGAACCGAGAAAAAAAATTAAATTTCAGAAACATTTTATTGTTTTAGTATTGAAAAAAAACTACAAAAAGTATATATAAAATACAAAAATATTTTAATAAATTTACAAGTTATTACAGATGCCACAATACAGAGTATCTACATAGATGCTGGAACAATACAGGAAGTTTTCAATATCAGTGAAAATACTTAAAAGCCATCATATTACCTTTAATTCTTACTCTAGTTAAATTCAGAATATATATATATATATATATATATATTTCAGAAATTTGACTTTTATTCTCTAATTCATTTTTCATTCTTTCTCTTTTATCCGAGAAGTAAAGGGAATTCGTTAACTGCAAGATTTTATGTGATATTTATAATGAAGCTGTTGAAATTGCTATTGCATGAAAATGAATCAATACGAAAAACAGTTCTTGGTCTCTTGCTGTGTTTGAAATTGAATATCTGATCATTTTGTTATTTCTATTGTTCGTGCTTATACATGCTATACATTTCTTTTCTCATTAGAGTTTTTTTTTTTTTTTTTTTTGGTAAAGACATTCATTCTCCTTCATTTCTTAGGATTGATGTTCATTATTGAAATATGTGTATGGATATTATATATTCTTTTTTTTATGTGCAACTCTAAAAATACTTCACGATATATTTTAATGAATCTTACTGAACACCAGAAGTTAGATTTATTCTGAATCGATGAATAATAACTGTAAAAATTTACCTGTATAACGTTTTGCTTTTCTATTTTCAGTATTTTAAATACTCGCAGAATTATTATGGACTTCCCACCGTTCGCTGTGGAGGCAAAAGTAGTAATGGTGCGAAATGTATCATTATTAAATGTTACTGCATAGAAAGTGAGCTCACACATATTAGTGTCGCATACTACGAGGCAATGCAAAGGGTTATTACAGACGGACCTCGTAATTTTGAAGAGTGGTCAAGTGACGAGTACGACATCTGAACTGGCACCCCCTTCTCCAAACTTCTACGCCATGCAAACGGGAGTCCTTTCAGCCATGACAGATTTAACTTACAGTGCCCATCTAAGAGGCAGGAATTCCGTGGCACTAGAACTTGAACCTTGAAAAAATGGCCAGGAGTTCATGACCATAACCACTTGACTACCGCGACCGCAAATGCTTCAAAACTGAGTTTCAAGGTGGTTTTTCTGAATGATGTGAACGAGCTTACCAGTCGCACATGCTATCTACAAGGAGGAGACTTATCGCAAGCTAAAACAATTTTTGGAAATGATTAACTACAGAACAAATGGCTATCAGGATTGAAGAAGTCACTGTTAAGGCCATATCACTCCTGTAAAAGACTATGTTAGAACAACATTGGAATGCTGGTATGTGTGAGCCTTCATAGGTCACTGTAAGTGTGTGAGAGTCCAAGCGAATTTGTAAGCAAATCGGAGAGAGAGGAATAGATATTACTTATAAGTAAGAAATTATTTTGATAGAACTTGAAAATGCATGTGTGTGCCTAGTTTACTACATAATAAAGCTGCTAGTGATAAATGCATTGGATGTTTTCGTGCGTGTATATCTTTGTTATGCTATTGTCAAAACAAGTTAGACAAAAAACTTTTCTTTTTCCTAAATTATCTTGGAAAACAGCTTACAATGCTTTTGAATAGTAATGACACAAAAACCGAGTATATTAATTGAGAAAAAATATGCTTCATCAGTCACACACACATTAATCCATCTACGCGTATGTGAACAGATTTTTTTTTTAAATTTTTTTTTTTTTTTTTAATTTTCTCAAAATTTATTGAATTTCTTCTAACCTTATGAATAACATGTTGCTTTATTTTTTTTCCTTTGCTTAAATTTAGTTATATTACTTTCTCGCTTTAATATTGTTCAGTCAGCGATGCCTAAAACTTTTGTTATGATATTTTGATTTCCATGCTGTCAAGCAGTTGTTTTATTGTTTATCTGTATAACAAATTTATTTTTTAGCTTTGACGGAATCTTCTAAGAATTGAGAATTAATTTCAAATCCATACATCTTAGAAAAAAAGAATATTTTTGAAATGGTTGAGAAAGTTAACTGGTCGAAAATAAAACAGTATTCGAAATTATTGTGTAACAAACGATAAAAACACAAAATTGGAAGATGATGATACGAAAAATATTATTTAAGCAAAAGATGTTTAATAAAATGGAGATATCTAAATTTAAATCTTTTCGAGTATATTCCTGATAAAAATACGTTTTAAGTTAATTTTTTTGTCAATAGCATGCTTTATTAAATTATTTATTGCTATTAATTTATTATCTTAACTTTAAAAGGAAGACAATTTTTAGGAAGGATTTAAAATATTTTAATTAATTCACCAAATATTTTTCGATAGGTTTTTTTAGAAGGATAGCTTCAATGGTTCATTATTGTAAATTGTAACAAATCTAAAAATTCACTTTCCTTTGGGAAGGGGTTTTAAAATTAAAAATTGTCTTTTAAAAGTCTGATATATTTATTATTATATATTTATCGACTTTTCGATACGCTCGCGTAGGGTTATTACGCCCCCTTACGGGGGCGCGCCCCACAGTTTGAGAAACGCTGATCTAAGGACTTCTGAATTCTTCTGCAACTAAAAAAAAATTTCTTAATGAATAACTATTCAATATTTTTTGTTAAATAATTTGTTTTACTATGGTACAATTGCTGCTGTTACCATGAAGAGCAACGAAATCTGTTTGCCCTTATTCTATATCAAAATTAATTTTTTCCCACAAAAACTTAACATTGCAAACGGAAAAAAAGTTCAAAGGGACTTAAACACATTTCTTTTAAAATTCCTGAAGAATTTTCTTTATAAGTTTCTGAAGAATTATACCATGCACATAGCATTAAGCTAAAAAGAGAAATTAAATCTTATAAAAAAAAATATCTCCATTACATTTTAAGTAACTTAACGAGCTCCTTCGTTAACAATCTGGCTTATTAAGTAAGCCTATTTAAAGTTTAATTAAAATTTCTTTTTCATTTTTTTTTTTACTTCTGTGTGTAAAACTTTCTCTCTTCTTGTTTTAAGTAAAAAAAATAAAATTAAATTAAACCAGGAAACTTCTTTAGAATTACATTTTGCTTAAGTAAATTCTTCTTATTTCACCAACAAAGAAATTTTTGAGAGCTTTTTCAACACTTTTTTCTTTCAGAACTATTTATGATAATTAGATGAAAATTATTTACGCAATAATTAGTAAAAGCTCAATAACGATTATTAATGTAGGAAATAGAAAAAAAGTAGTCGATAATTAGAAAAAAAATATAAACTTTTTTGATTTTTAAGAAAAGAAAACATGACATATAAAAACAATAATCACAAAAGAGTGGAAAAACGTTTTTGCAGAAATTACAAAAAGCTGATGAAATCTGTTCTGTTAAAAGTTGTTATGGAAGCTGAAAGAAATCCTTCTAAGTCCTAAATTGAGAAAAAAGTACAAGCGATACTGGGATTTTTTTAACACATTTTTCTAAGTTTCACTTGCATGTAACGGAATCTTTGAACTCAATTTTTACCCATTTTAAAAGGTCACATTAATTCGAAATTTTGCTTATTTGTCCAGGATCGATGACAATATAATAAGTTATCAATTTAGCTCCATTGTCCTCATCAGGATTAACGATTTCCCATTTTCAGATCCCCTCTCGCATCGGGCAACTAATATCAGATCCCATTTCCAGATTTGGCGACTAAAAGATTGAGTCACAACTCAGTTCGATTAACTACAAAAAGATGTTTAGTTTTTTTAAGCTATAATTTATTTATATGTACGAAGCTTTGTATCGTAATTTGTAGTAGGTTTTATTTATTAATTTTTAAAAATAATATTTATGCTATGTCTTAAAAAATTGATTGTGTTATTGCAATAAGAACCATTTTTTTTTTTTTTTTTAGCTGATATCACAAAAAAATTACAATTCCGAATATATTAATTTTTTAGTCGAAAACATTAAAAAAACCATTATATTTTCTTGTCAAATAATTATCCTAGCATCTTCTGACCTTTTGTAAACAGCTTTTTTATCTCCAAATTTGATGTCATTTCTCGATTAAATGCGTCTTTTAAAAGTCGCTTTTACATTAGTGAAAAAATATTCTATTTTGGCTTACAATCTCTTTTCAGCTACATCTTTTCGTCAGAGAATCAAAATAATTTCACATATTACGTAACAATATAGTTAGTAATTGAAATTCTCCTAAAACATAAATGTCGCGATGGTTTCACTGATGAAGAATTAAATTTTAATAAAATGAGTACACTTATTAAAAATAATATTGGATAAAATATCACCTTTTTTGCTAATTATGTGATAGATTTCATCATAAAATATTGATTTTACAAAAGATTTTATTTTCTAATTTAACTTTTATGCGATGTGTTTCGATAATATTACTTTTAAAAAAACTGAATTACACTGTGGTATAAATTTAACCTCAATATAAATATGCATTATTTTAGAGTTCTAGCTCTTAACAGATGCAAAAAATCAATAGTACAATTTTTCTTTTACTTTAAAAACTTATTTGTTGTTGTATTAATAAAAAAAGAAAAAAATTTCACTTGAAATAACAAAATGTCCCAAATAAATAATTTAACATGAACATATCACTAGAGTTCAAAATCAAGATAATTTGCATATTTAGACAAATATCTCCTAAGGAATTGAAAAAATGGTAAAATTATTGACTCCAAACAAAGGCGATAATTTTTATTGACAGTTACATAAAGATAAATGCCTGTGTAAGAAAAACGTATTGTTAGCTTAAGTGCAAATTTCAGTAATTTTTTTAACACACTTTGACGTTCTTGGCGTGATTTTTCACCTTTACATCAATTGATGAAATGATTAACCGCTAATGTTTTAGTAGTTGGATGGTGTGGCCCATCTCCAGGGCAATTGAGGCATGGCAGTCAAAGTTGCAGATTACTACAAACTGTACTGTAATGCCCAGCATTGCATATGATATGTACTGACAATTTAATCATTTATAATCTATTTCGAAGTATTACTAAATGGTGCAAAAGTCTAATTATTAAGGTATAAACAATTTCTCTCATTTAATATATACCTGAAGAGATTAAAAATATCAAAAGTAAAAATTATAAATTGAATTTCTCACTTAATTCTTAACCATTTTCCATATATCACTTTCAGTAAAGGAGTTTATGGAAAGGATGGATAGAAGTAATACTAAATACAATAGTAAATACAATTGGCTATCAAAATAATGGAAACACCATAGCTTTATAAAAAATCCCTTGTTAGTAAGGGATATGACCGCCTTTGACATGTGATACAGTTCGGATTCGCCTAGGAATTGATTCAAACAAATACTGAATAGTGTTTGTAGGAATATAGTAACCATTTTTTATGAAGATATTGTGAAAGTTCTGGAAGAGATACTGGAGGAGGATATCGGATCCGTATCGAAAGCTGTAAAATAGACCATAACGGTTTAATTATATCAAGATCGAGTGATTGTGCGGGCCAAGGTAGATGTTTCACTTCTTCCTCGTGTTCATGAAACCGATAATCGGACAAGTCTCGCGTCATCTATAGGTGCATTGTCATCCTGGAAAATCCCACTTTCTGTAAAAACAAAGTTGGCATCATAGGATGGACCTGTTCAGCTAAAATTTCTCTATATTTCTCCCCAGTGATCCTTCCTTTCAGAATTACGATTGATTCAACCTAAAACCACGATACATCTGCCCATACATGAGGAATCCATCTCCATGCTTGACTTCTGGAAGGAGACAATCACAATCATTCCCTTGTGCAGGGCCCTCAAAACTTGTACCTGTCCTGTTGTAGGAAATTTATGAAAGACGATTCATCAGACTGTAATACTTCCCTCCACTTAATATTCGACCAAGTTTTGTGGGTGTGACGCCACTGTAGACGAAGTTCGGCATTAACATCTGTGACAAGTGGCTTATGAATTGCTGCTCTGTCATAAATGTTCTTTTTATGAGAGAAGGGGCCTTTTAGCTAACACATTAACACTGAAGAATGCAGATTCTGATTGAGTTCTGCGGTCTTTTTTTGCTGCAGTTGTTCTCCTTTTAGTCATTGCTATCTTCTTCAATACTTGTCGGTCTCTGTCACTGAGATTCTCTTTCCATCCACTTTTTTGCTTTGCTGAGCTTGTCTTGCCAATCTGTGTGTATGCTGTCATGACTCTGGACACAGTATCTCTAGAAAATCTTAAAAGTTAATATGTTCTCGCCCAACTTGCTCCAGCCAGACGAATTACTAAAATTAAACCTCCTTGAAAATCTGAGAGGTCCAACATACTTCTCTTTTGAAAAAAATCCAAGACTTAGAGAACTTCAATAAAACTACAGCATATACTACCAAAATATACACAATTCTGTTCATAAAAAATCTATTACTACTAAAATGGCCTACTTTGTCCATCCCAGTATACGTGACCATTGCGCGCTGAGGTACATGAGCAGATGTCCCGATCAGAGGATCTGTCTGAAGCGAGACCCCCAGTGTTTAAGTCCCCATGCAAGCTTGGTACTCATTTATAGACCCACTGCAGTAGGAAGGAAAGGCTAAGTCGAGACTGGAACCCAGACCTGTGGTGTGGAAGCACAAAAAATATATATATATTGGCTGTTATATCTTAATGCTTTTGTGCGCATTAAAAAATAAAATTTTTATTCATAGGTGTTTTTATTATTTTTACCACTTGTACATTAAAATATTTATTTTTTATATTTTTTGCATCAGAAAAATTCCTTATTTGTCAAATTTGTATGCATATGCTTAGAAATAAAGCATAATTTTGCACAATAAGAAATCGCCTTTGCGCGAAATTCAATTTTTTCCCAATATTTCTTCGTAAATTAACTGTTTCCTTTTTACAAAATATATCAATAAAAGTTCGATTACTTTCAGTCGATCAAATTAAATCAAAGCCAACCAAAAAACGAACAACTATTTCTTCTTTATATTCTTATTCCATCTTAAGCAAAAATAAAATATAAAAAGAAACAGGCGCAATAAGAAACCAAATAAGATTTTAATTAAACCAGAAATGTTCCCTTAATCAGGCCCATTGTTAAACGAGAAACTCAATAATGCAGTTAAAATGAAGTAAATATCCACATTTTTTTATAAAAGATGCACTTCATTTGTTCGTTGAAAAAAATTGCATAGTTATTTGCAGATAAATAAAGAATTTTTTTTTCATTATTTTTCAAGATTGCTTTATGTACAAGCATGCTGAGTAAAAAAGAAAAAAAGTAGGATGGAATGAGATTATAAAGTACTTGAGGCTGCTCATGACATCTTGAAACATCACACTGCCTAGAGCAATGGAAAAGAAACCATTTTGTTTTGCAGTAGTTCGTAAATTAAGCAGAAAGGAAATGAAATTGGAGATAATTTAAAAAGAATTCTACTAAATACCGACTAATGCAGCTGTTACAAGAGAGAGAGAATAATACGTTTTTTACAAAAATTGTTTAATATTTTTGTCAGAGCTTTTCGTTAGGTAAGTATTTAAAAAGTCTTAAGAAATAGAACAGATGTATAAATTAAAGGAAAAGGATTAATTTCATTTGTACTAATTCTTCTTTTTCTTCCATTGATTTTTTAAAATTATTTCTTCAGTAAAATTTAATTTCACCACATGCAACTTGTATACATTACAAAATTTATTTTACACTATTGGTCGTTAAATTTTAAAAACCATTCAGGAAAGAAAATACAAAAAAGATGTGTATTATATGTAAAATGTATGGAATGAAGACAAAATAATTAAATTTGCAATCCGTTTGAGGTTTACAGGAATGACAAAGTAGTAGAAACAATTGCCACCTCTGGCACCTAAAAGAGCCCTTTCCATCTTAGACCTGGAGTCGAACTAGGCTTGGAAGACACTCGATGGCGGGCAGATGGAGAAGGTGACGGGCCAGTCTCACAGCAACACAAGACCAAATGTTTTCAGTGGGTAACAGATCTGGAGTCAGTGCCGGCAAGAGCAACAATCGAATACTCTGTGTATAGAGGAAGGTCAGAATATGATGCACAACGTCTGGTCTAGCATTATCTTGCTGGAAGATGGAGTTTGGGCAGACCTTAAAGATGGTTCACAACCATTGAATGTAAGATGCCAGAAATGTACCAATATGAGTTCAAATTACCTTTGATAAAAACTAGAGACGTGCATGTCAAGTATCCAATAGCTTCCCAAACCAGCACATTAGCTATTGCAGGACCATCTGTCAATAGCGAATGCAAACAGAAGGCAAGCAGTTTCCTCGGAGCCTCCATGCACGTATACGGCCATCAGAATACGGTAGGCAGAACCGGGACTCGTCTGAAAAAATGACATTGTGCCGCATCTGTATCCATTTTGTCATTCGGTGCATCAGAGTCGCGATCTCTCTATTCTGCTCTGTCAAGGGAAAACAAAGTAATAGCCGCCATGCTGACAATCCACACTGATGCAAACGTCTTCGTACTGTACGAGCATACACTGTGTGCGCTGAAAACATTCTCATTTCCTGACTTATGGTCCGTGATGTGGTCGTGCGGCTTTTCTGGACCAATCCCACAATATACCTGTTATCTCAATCGTTAATTTTGAGAAGGCATGGAGATTCTGCATGCCGTTCAGTAAGACCCTCATCAACCCTTCGGTATTTCGTATCCGCATGATGATTCAATTCGATTAGTGCGATCAACGGTATCACGGGACAATAATTCACTCTCTTGATAGGAACGAATTCCTACCCTTGCTGGCTAGCTTTCTTCTTATTGTTTGAGGCCCAACACAATATTCTAAGCAAATTCCAACCTTACAAAGCGCTTTCCGAATGAAAATTCCACTACACAACGTTTCTTTTATTCAGATGTGACTCTTGAAAAAAGAATAGACGCGGGGTAAACCCCGTTTTGTGCTGTACTTGGCCGTGCAAAGGTAAAGCTCAAAGTTCTCATGTGTGAATGAAAATGTCTATGTTGGAAGAAATGCTTTCTTGTGAATTTTTGTGAGTGATAAGTGTTTTTTCCGTGATAAAATCAAAGTCTCATGTTCTATGGAGTATTTTTTTCAACGAAAAATCATTCTAAACAATGCAGTTCATCAAAGTACGAAAAAGGGGTATCGTTTCCTGTAAAGAAAATATTTGGTATATATGCACGTTCATTGAAATCGAAATAAGATGTGCAAAATAAATTTCGAATGGAAAGGGAAAAAAATCTTCCCAACCTTCAAAATCTACTAAGCGCACAAAAGCTTTAAATTAATTCTAATATTTATAATACAACACCATAAATTGCATAGTTGAATGAAATGTATTGTAACTTGCTTACATATTCAATATTCTTTAATAATTAAATTTTAGATTGTTATTGTTAATGTTATACTGGTGTTATTGAAGAAGCAGTCTTTGGTAGTAAGAAATCTGGTTCAGTGTACATTTTGACAAAAAACAGGGAATGGGTGACACAATAAAGAAGAAAGACAAAAGACGATGCAGCTACATGACGAAGACAAAGTAGAGGGAATTTTCCAGTATCTCGATTTATATAGGTTATGACAAACGGAAGTATAACTCACATGACCTGCTTGGATGGAGCTTTTTTATTCGTGGAAAGATATCGTTTGATAGATTCCCGTTAGGCGGGTAGCTAGTTATTATTCACAAACGTTACAAATTAAAAACATGTTCAAGATTAAAATAATGGGAATTATTACATATATGTGTTCCTAGTGTTTCTTAAGTAACTAGTATTTATCTTAATACATAGACTATATAATTATTTTACTACTATTAAGTTTATACTTTTTGCTAAGTGCTACAATTCATCCAATAAAACTATGCTTTGAACATGTATTTGGGTTCAGAATCTGGCAAAAATTTGTTTATTGTACTCAAAATTAGCGTGGGCTATGTTAATTTGAATGCAATTTTAGGTAAGAACTTTTTCTGAAATGTACTTAGAAATTCTCCCAATATTTTTCAATGAGAATTTGCTCAGTATTATAAACAGCAAGGAAGTTAACATGTTTAACCAAAGATGTTAAACCCCACTTTTATATAAATTATTTTATATATAAGAGCTGTCCTATGTGTGTGTCAGCAAGATTTATAATACTGTGGCATCTATATATGGTATTTTTCTTTTTAAATTCAAATATCTGTTTTTTAGGTATCAATTCTTAAGTATTCCAATGATTCTTTTTTTCTAGTAGAGTATTATTAACAGGGGCGCAGCTCTCGCCATATCAGCCGTATTAATGATACAGGGTATCTAAGCTAAAGGGGCCCGAACATGTGTAACTACAGTACCAATAATAGGGCTTAAAAAAAAACGGCCCCAAAGGAGTTTTGATAATGAGCCCACTCAGAACTAGCTACGCCAGTGATTATTAACTGTGCATGTTTCATCTTACAGTCCACAGATGGCGCGCTGTGCAAACCAATGTAACATTCTTTTGAGAAAAGAAAGAGTGCGTATTCAATCTCGTTCAAGTGTGGCCGTCTTTTGCTATCGAGGTTCTATTTTCTTTCAGACAAGCTCAATTTGCAAGAAACTAAGAACTAATTCCATTTGTAAAACTAATGGCGTTTCAGTAAGGTTTAAGCAACACCAAGTCAGTAAAGAGAATTTCGAACCATTACTTATTCCACCAGTATATATAGAAATAAAGTCAATTGACCAAAATGTACAAATATTATGTTTTCTAAACTGTCACCGACTTAGGGCGGTGAAATATGGTTAAGTTTGCTATACACACTCATATATATATATATATATATAAAGGGAGAGAGAGAGAGAGTGAGAGAGATTTCTTTGTAATGAACCATTGTCTTTGATAAGTAGAATTTATGTACTTAATTTAGGTTTGTGAATTGTGTTGTAAATATAACTTTATTGAAATTGAAAGTGGTATTAGTTATTACAATTATTCAGTGAAAAAAATACTTTATAAAATTTATAGAGATTATCCTTTATCAACATGTTATTACTTCATCTAATGAACAGCTGCAATAGTCAATCCTGTGCAAAAAATCTTGTTAACTATTCGTATTTTAATTACTGTATTCTTCATTTATAAACCGAGGGAAAATAAAACCTTTTTTTATACATGAACTCGCTTAATGTCATTCAGCGTCATGAGCAGCTGCGAAACTTTTTAATCTCATTCTCTCTTAAAAATAATTTTTTAAGGCAACAACCCGTTTCAAAAGCAGGAAAATTAAAAAGATTAAGGAAAAAATTACTTTATTTATCCTTAACTATTCTAGTACTCATCACATTCTCAGCTGGCTTAAAAAAATCACAGTACCTTAAAAATCAGCTTCTCTTTCACATTTTCGCTAATTTATCGAGTTCGTATTCAACAATCTGCTCAATTACGTGAACACACGCGCATTTCAGTTTTAATTAAATTCTAATTTACTTTTTTCTGTTAAATGTCTTTCAACTTTTTTAGCTTTTATTGTAGAAAATAAAATCTTATAAAAGTGAAAAACTTTTTCTTAGCAACTTTTAAAACCAATGTTTTTCTTGTTGATTTTGTTATGTTGCATAATAGTTTCTTTTAGATACCTTTCACGATACCCATATATTTATTTGCATCTAATGAGTTACGAAATTTTTTTAATCTGACTGCTCCTTACCAAAGCGAAAAGATTAATAGATGGATTTTGGGTACAAAAGAAGAATAAATAGAACAAGTAATATAAAAAAAAAATTAAGTCAACACATACTTAGGTCAACAAGAAAAATTTATTACTGCATAGTTACTTTTTATTAAATGATTATAAGTAATATAAATATGTATGTATATATATATATATATATATATATATATATATATATATATATATAT
>BMAV01006552.1:21008-59437 GCA_019973955.1 Trichonephila inaurata madagascariensis | reverse complement strand
ATATATAAATATGGCAGAATCACGATATTGACAAAATAGGAAACGATTTTCCTTGCAGTTTTTCATTTTCCTTTCTATGTATGGTGTTGGACTATTAATTTGGGTGTTACTACTTTTTCATTAATTACATTTAATTACTCCAATAAAAAAGGTCAGTGTCAGTAACTGAAATATTTAAGGTATTCGACTACGTTCGGATCTATGATTTTAAAAAAGCGTATAAATGGATAATTTTCATGATATTTAGTGTCACTTAGATTAGAATACATGTATAAAATTGTTTTAAGGACATTATAACAAAAAAAATTATTTAAATACAATATTTTGGCAAAAAATTAACTTACAATAACCTTTTTTCCAAATGTTCTCCTTTTGTAAAAAATTCCTGTATTGTATTAATATTTTGCCTGCATATAGCTCAAACCTCTGTTCAGAGGCTCAACTATGAATTTTTAAAAATTCACATTATTTTCAGAGTTACAACCATTAGAAATAATTATCGGCGTATTTTCTTAAAATTTCTCCCCTCTGTTGTCATAAAACATGGTTAAACCGACTTCCAAGTTATGCGTTTCAAAAATTCTAATTGAGCCTCTGTACAGAGATCAGAGCTATATACAGGCAAAATAATATTAATACAATAGAAGCATTTTTTACTTAAGTAGAACATTTGGGAAAAAGGTTATTCTAAGATAATTTTTTGTCAAAATATTGTACTTAAATAATTTTTTATTGTAATACTATTCTTAACCCAATTTTATATACATTGTCCAATCTAAGTTATGCTAAATATCATAAATGTTATCCATTTACACACTTTTGCAAAATCACGTTTCCGAACGTAGTCGGATACCTTAACTTAAATGGAAAAATATGAGATAAATTCTTTAATAAATCCTAAAATATTTTCTAAAAGTAAAATGGGGAAGGAAATACAAGTTTTTGAAGTTCTAGAAATGATTTGCAACCTTCAAAAGATACTCTTAATCAGTGAACCATGCATTAATAATCACTGAAAGAGAAAGCTTTTATTTTCAATATGTGTGAAGCATCCTACAATTTTTCATCTTTTATTTCCGTGAATAATGAAGTAGTGACGAAGCAATGTTTTTAATTGAAGAGCTATTGTTGAAGCTTAATTAGAAGTTCTATTAAATCAGATATAAGTATGTGTGAACTCTGTTGGAAGCTTCAGTTCCCTCATTTTGAATTAATAACGCGGTTGAGGATGCATACAAAAAAATCAAAATTTCATTGTTACTCGCCTAAATTTAAAGAGGCTCTGAACGCTCTTGTATTTTTTTTATTAGAAAATGTATTTTAGATAGAAAGTTTCTGAGTTATCCATAGTGAAGGTGTATGAAACTTAATAAAAAAAATTTATTAATCAAATTGTTTGAAATATTCTTCTACAAATTTCCTGGGTTTCATAAAGTAGCTAGCTGTATTTAAAATAGGTATTAAAATGTATTGATATGTGTGCATATCTTAAAACATAGTTTTGTTACAAAATACCTTATATAGAATTAATTTAAATCCAATATGTGTAGTACAAAAATTAGACGTATTTTGGAACATTTGAAATTTGAATATAAGAGAAATGTATAACAGTCATTTAAAAGTGAAAATGGATGCTTGATCACACAAGTTTTTTTATGATAAGATATATTTTTTTCTATAAAATATTTAGTTATTTGTAAGAGCTTTAAGTGCAAAAATTTCAAAACTTTAAGCGAAAAGGTAATTAAAACTCTGACAAAGATGCAATATTTATTTGGTCTGTGAGGAGTTATCATTGCTACTAAGGTGGAAATCAAATTATATTCAAATGCGTCAGAGTAAAGTGTATGGAATGAAAGAGAAAGAATAAAGTATTATATCGATTTAATTTTTTTTACACATTTTTGACTTAATGAAAGTAATTAAAAACCCAACTTATTCATTAAACAAATCGACATTCTTTCACATTTCAGTACATAATTTTCATTAAACAGTACCACAAACGGTTAACGTTTTTATTAGAATATTTATTATGCTTTGCTTATATTTCCATTATTCATTTATTTCTCTTTTTTTCATTTAAGTAAAATAATTAAGTAAAAATTGATTTATGATCTTAAAACTTTAAAATATATCATTTCAGTTATTTAATATCTGAATTCAGTTTGATCCTTTTCAACTTTCTGAACTAAAACAATTACTAAAATAGTTTTAAAAAAGTAGCGAACATTAGCAATCTTAGTGCAAAATTACCTAGCAACGTATGAAATTTATCTAAAACGCTTTTAGCTCCATAAGATTAAACATTATTAAGAAATTTTATTCTTTAGTAATAAACAAATCTACTTTGTGATTGAGGAAATGATGGTAATATTTCGTTCTCGGAAAACTCTGTTAGGAGCTTCTACTTCCACACTCTTTTAGGAAATGTATTCAACTTAATTATTCTACTTGAGGGTTATATTGTTTTGCAGATCCATTTAGGAAGTGGGTTCATTTTAGAAAATTGCTCTAAGTTAATCGCATAATTTGTGATCTTGAATTTCCCTGAATCTCTCATGAAATTAATAGTCAGGGGCAAGTAATTTTCTTCATTGCTCAATTGAAGCTGAGAAACGCACTCCTGTTATTATACCACCCCAAAAAATCAGAATGGTAACTTAGGTAAATGAAATATTTAGCACTCATGAACCCAGATGATAAATTTAATGCATATTGTTTGATAAGTTTTCTGAGTGTTTAGTAGCACCTTTTTAGGGGAAATTAAGCTACAGCAGGGCAGTTCTTAACTTGAAGAGAAAATATTGTGTATCAAACATTGCTTTTACTTGTTACTTCTTTATTTTCCTCTAACCCATAAAGTATTATTTTGTTAACATTCTTAATCGTTATGTACGGGAACTAAAGCAAATAATTTACTTCTGAGTTTCAGAAAGAATAGGGCAGGCTTATTTCCAATTTTAGCAGAAACCTGTTCTTTTTATTCAATTTCTCAAATGAATGAAATCATTTACTTACAGTTCCGGGAAATACAGTCGATCAACTTTCCCAAACTTTCTCTGCTAAGTTGAAATATTTTCTTTTACACCAGTGTTTCTCAAACTGTGGGGAGCTCCCCTAGGGGCACGTGATAGCCCTATTAGAGGGTGCGAGCATATTGAAATGTCGAAAACAAAAGATTATTTTTAAAAAATTATTAATTTACTAGGAGTAAACAAAAAAAAATTCTGACATATTAAAAATAAATTACATTCTTACCCTGATATAATACACTTATAAATATATCACTGTGCAGTGCATTTTATGTTTAATTTATACCAATAATAAGTTAAGAACAAGTTTAATAACTACCAGTGATCCCATGGGCTTGTAAAATATAAAATTATATGCAAATATTAACACTTATCTTAATAATTTGCACGGTTTATGATTAGTCCCTATAATGCCGATTAAAAATTACGTGATTCACTCCCCAATGCCACCGGTTAACACGTGGCTAGCGTATGTGGTGTTTGGGGGAGGGGACTAGAAAAGGAGTTAATGAGCACAAATCATTGCCTGCTGGTTTCTACATTCTAAGTAAAAGTAAATTTCTACATACTAAGTAAGTTTCTACATTCGAACTAAATCCTTCGCAAACACTGTCAAGATCATTTTACCTTCAGAATAATTTTTTATGGATAGCAGTTCACAGAAAAGATCGTACTTTGGAAAGACGTATATATACGTTCGGGGCAAATAACGCACAAGCTGTGCGAGTCGTTTATACACGCACTTGAGGTTACAGTCGTGTTGTAGGTTTAACATCATAGTATAGTATTATTGAATTTAATACATCGTTTGTATGGGAGGGGGGTCGATGAAAATTATGATTGAATTTTGGGTCGCAAGTATTGAAAGTTTAAGAAGCACTGTTTTACACAGTACAGAGTTCATTTCGCTTACCACTATCTTAAACACGTAATATTTCACTATATTTCTTCTTTCTTCATCAAAAACCTGTCCATGCACTTTTCGTTATATATACCCCACTTACAGCAAAAAAAATCCCATCACCAAAAAAAAGACTTGTGTCAGATAAACGAAATTTGGTAGATATGTGTATACATCTAAAAGATGGCATCGATGCAGATTTCGCGCTTAGTTCTTAAGTGTGGTAGCAGCGCCACTCAGAACTTGCAAATCAGGGTTGTTTTTAATGCGCTCTGTAAATTTAGCGACGTTATTTGTTTCTAAAATTTGACGTATTGAGCTGATGTTAGCTTAGAATGCCTTTAAGAAGACGAAGAAGCCATTATCAACAACTCACCGAGTTGGAACGAGGTCGTATAATAGGGTTACAAGAAGGTGGATTTTCTTACGACGATATTACAGAAGGACTTGGCTAGATTGTATCTACTGTGCATGACTGTTGGAAACAGTATCAAGGAAGGGTACTGCCTCAAGAAGACAGGGTTCCGGGTTCTATGATGGGTATTTTAGCGGGAAACGCGAATAGTTTTATAGCAGAAATTGCGTTTTCAGCTGATGATTTGATCAGATTGCAAAGATTGTCATTTTTATTCCAAAAAAGTAGTTACTGTCAAAAGGTAAGTGTCTTATTTTTTTTGTATGTTAATGAAGACCTTAGAAAACGATTTGACTATTTATTTTAAGTGAACAGTGTGTATAATTAATTTTACTGTTGAATATCGTTAATTAATTAATTAGCTCTAACAGATTAATTTTCCCAAAGTTGAGTACTTTCTTTATGTATATATCTTAATGTTCAATGTAGTGACTCAAAAAAAAAATATTGCATGGAAAAAACTACAGTAAGTTATAATGCGGTAGATAAAGGGTTAATAAAAATTTTTTTTGTTTACAGATAGTTAATGCTGAATTTACACACGTTCTCTATTGGGTCTTTAAGATAAATCTTTGGCACATCATATTCTGTGCATAGGCGATTGTTGGGTTCGTGCTTAAAGGTCTGCAACTGGATATCATATTGTATGTATTCCACCAAACTATAGTGAAGTTAAATTTCTGGTAAGTCTCTCATAGATTTAGATGAGCTCCTTATTATCTCGGAAGTCGCCGGTTTTAATCTTCCGCTGCCCCGTACCCTTTCCCTGGGGTAAAAAGTCCTAATTGCTTAGCTGTCGTCAAATTTCCCACTGCCGATAAGCCAATCACAGGTTTTCTATCATTGGCCTAGTTAAAGTATCTCGTCACCTTCCGAACCATCCCTCTAAACTCCCTGGGTATGTCTTTCATACACCCTCTACCCTTTCTGATTAACAGTAACTCTGGTCTGCACCCGGTACTCTTTGTCTTGGTCCCTACCACCATTGGTTCTTCCGGGACAAAAGTCTGTCTGAACTGAAATCCTGTGCTTGACGTATATCCTAAAACTTATGGAGGGTCTATAAACTGACTTTTTACTTATAGACTGATAATACCAACTTTTATCTTTCTGTTTTACAATAGCCAACACTCTATTTTATACATGTGTAAAAGATGGACATTTGATAGAGGGGACGAAGGAATGGACAGCTGTCGAAACAGGTGTGTCCCTCCCACAGTGAAGAAAATGCCATCTGGTGAGTCTGTTCGCCTATGGGTGTTGGAGAAGAAAAAAGAATGGGAACTACCAACAGCCCAAGCATCGACTCTACATCTGTTTCACCTCAGGGCGTGAGAGAGAAGAATCTATAATTTACTTTGAAAGAACAAAAACATTTGCTGATTCTGTTCGTCTATGGGCGTCAAAAATTAAAAGAGGGGCAGCAAACTACCGTCGATGATATACAATATCAAACCATAAAACTACCAAATAAAATTTAAATAGAACTTTAATTAAACTTAAATTGTTCTGTTGCAAATAATTTTAAGCTATAATTATTTTAATCTAGTCAAAATGTTATAATAACCTATATAATTATTTTTGTTTAAAAAATTGTCTTCTATTCCATGACTAAATATTCATGTCAAAACACTTTAGATTAAAGAATTTTTATTCTTAGGTTAAATACTTTTTCTACCTAAATACTTTTTATTCCCTTTTATATTTATACTTGTTCGATAAAGCAATGTGCTTCAAAAATAAAAAAATAAAAATATGCGGAAATGAGATTTAAAAGTTTTTGTTTCTGCTTCTGACGTAAAATAAAGTTATTTCACTCCGGGCATTTTAGAGAGAAAAAAAAAGGGATTTGCTTCTTCAGACTTTGCAAATTAAGACAAAGAAATTAGATTAAAAAGTCTTTGAAAAGAATCCTGCTCTTTACCGAATAATTCAGCTGTTTAGGAGATGATGTTACATTTTGTTTTACAGAAATGTTCAAAAAATTTTGTCAGGGTTCAGTTTTTATTTGTAGCTTTTTTAAAGTTTCATGCAGATTATGTGAAATTTTGTATCTTGTTTTACTCATGCTATGCCGCGTTTCAGGCTTAATATTTTCCCCGTAAATTAATCAAAATATTGTAATATCTTACACGTTCACTCAAATATCATAAATTTCCACCATCAGATTTAAAAAGTCTTAAGACTTATCATTTTCTATAATTTCTATGGTATTTTCTTTTTTATATCTTTAAACTCAAAACCTCAATGTAACTCGTTTAAAACAAAACTTTCGAAAAATAAAGCAAATGACCATATCAATATATATGCTAATCGCTGGCTCCGGTGGCTTAGAGGTAGCGTGCCCTTTTCGTAAACCCAAGGCTGCAAGTTCGATGCCAGCTGGAAGCAATAGGTTTTCTGGATGCAAAAATCATAGGCGTGCATGTCATATGATTATGTGGCATGTAAAAGATCCCTTGAGTATTTACTTGGCTATGGTACTCTCGGCAAAATTAAATAATGGCAGTTCTTACCATCCAACGACTACTTGAATTACATTAATTCAAGCGTCCAAATGTGATAGCGAGAGCCACCACTGAAATGGAAGTTTATGTCCAGAATGACATGTTCTTGCAAATCAAGGCTCTTCGCGGAAAATATGACTGTGAACCTGTGTGTTACTGATTCCACCAAATACTATGTTCCTTACACCAGAGTAAACTTTATCCAAAATGGCTTATATATAGTTGAATGCACGTGCGTGTTTACAAACAGCATGATTCAATTCACAATAAATATCGATCTGAAAGATACTCTAGTGTTGGTAGCAGTTGCAATCTCTAAGCCTATCTGACCCATAATCCATTTCTTTTACTTTCCTAAGTTCCTACTTTTTCTTGACACACTGCTGAGGTAACTTGAATGACGCTTTGTTAAATTCAAGTCTCTCAACAACTTGCATCTGATCATATTCAATCAAATAAAGCTTTATGGGCCTTCTCCAATTGAAACTTGACGAAGAAGGCTGAATATAAGGAAAAGAATTTAAGAACCCTAAATTGTAATTTTCTGTAGATACTTCACTGTCTAGGATTTCGATAGAATAAACAGTTCATGTGCATTGTCTTTTATATAAATACGATATGTGACCTGCAACATCCCGTGTGTTTATTTCTATTGTGAGATCGAAAAAAACACTATTTTGCATAAACCAGTTATTCCATAGCCAAGGGATTAATTCATGGCATTCATATGAAAAAGACAATCACGTATGTGTTCGTGACATAATTCAAAACTGAATTATGCCTACAAACTACTTGTTTTTGTAATTCTATTTGCAAAATTTAGATAAAATTTCACAATTGGGTAAAGATACTTAAATATAGCAAAAAAATTCATCAAAAAGATTTTAAAATTTGAAAAAGAAACTTTTATTTTATTCGTGTACATTCAAATTAAGTATATTTTACTTACGTTACGTACGTTTATGTGCTTTATTATAGTTGACAAATATGCGCTTTTTAAAAGAAAGTTTCTGCAAAAGGCAAAAGTTGGCAACAAGAAAGTATACGAATTGATTAGCTAGAAACACGTGATTGCATTTATCGTATGATTAAAACGTCACATGAATTTAAGAAACGAAATGGCTATAAACGCGTGTTTATCACTATCATGTGACTATGACGTCTAATGAGCTTTGCCAATTGCCAACAGCGCGTGTTATTAATTAAACACATATTTCTAACTTTGCACTCTCTACTTAAAACTAATACTTCACAGGAAATCAATTAGCCTGTAATTGTATCTATTCGAGGAACTTTCTATTACTTCTTTAAACTTAGGCTGAAATTACAAATGGAATTATGTTTTCACAAAGTTTCCTATTAGAAGTGAGAAGATTAAATATTAATAAATCTGAAACAACAGAAATTGAAAAAATTATGATATTACACATTTCACCAAATTAGAACTCAAAAGTAATATGTGATAGTTTTATCTAAAATTTAAATCTTTATATAATCCACTGAGAGAAATTTTCCTTGTTTTTATTGGCATGCACACATGCAACGGATATTAAATATTACCCCCCTGCACTTAACACAATAAATCTATTTGATTTCAAACACGAGAAAATTTGTTGAATACTTATGAAGTAAGGAAGCATTTGATACTGAATAAATAACTAATCAACCATCTCTCTTTCATAAAAGTTACACCATTCTTTCTTAATAGAAGTTGTCAGTCCATAAGTTGGTAAGCGGTGATAAGCGATATCTTTTTAAAGTCGAAACTTCTCATGTTTAAAATTTACTCCAATATTTTGAAAGCCTTAAGAAAGCATTCGAACTTTAAGTAACTAAGTGTCAAAAGTAATTTTCTTTATTTAATCCAATTCACGTTGTACTAAATCCATGAAGTGAAATTTTATGAAGTATTAAGGAATACCGACACATTCATTTTCACCTATCATATGGTCTTCATAATGTGTGTGTTATCCTAGAAGAGTAAGTTTAATCTTATTTTCAACTTTATTGAATTACATTTTCGTTCGTAAAATGTCCGTTGGAGAATTCTTTTTGATGCACCTAAGTACTTCTTTCAGACATTATTTATAACCTTAAATTGGTTCTGTTTATTATATTGCATAGAATTTCATTGGCTAATACGTGTACCTAAATTTCTTTACTATTGTTTTTTGAGGAATTACAGCGTTAGCAAATAACTTTCTTTTTAAATTGATCTCTTAAACCAGCATTTCTCAAACTTTGAGGCACTCCCCCTAGGGAGGCGCGAGCATATCGAGAAGTCGAAAATGAAAGACTTAAAATAATCGTTAATTCACTGAAAGAAAGCAAAAGAAAATACATTTTAACATAATAATAATTGTTATTATTATTATTATCTGTATAGTATAATAAAATAAAAATGAAGAGAAGTTCTAGAACCTACAGTGCTAAAGAAGGAAGAAATTGGAATTCACAAGACACAGCAAATGTAGTTACAAAAAAGTCTTTGGACTAAACTGGAGACCAATTATGGTTTCTAAAGCTGTCGCTGAATTAGGCCAGCGAATTAGGGTTATCAATGCTTTATAGATCTAACCTTCCCCGTACAGCAGAAATTTTCGACATAATAGGAAAAAAAGGCTTGTTGAAAAGTTAAGCCTATTTCTACCACGTATATAATTCTTTCTTTTATATATATATTGATATAGTTATAAATGTATCAGTACTGTGCAATGTACGTGATAATTAATTTATCAATACTAAATTTAAAAAGCTTTAATAATTATTGGCAATTTTTATGCATTTGTCATACACAAAACTATATGCAAAATTTAATACTTATCTTGATGTTTTGTAAGGTTTATAATTATATATAGTCATATTGTGTAGTTTTACGTCAAAGTACATTATTACTGCATTAAATATATTGTTATTGTATAAGAGGGAGATGAAAGTTATTGAAAATAGGGTCGCAAATGGTGAAAGTTTCAGAAGCTCTGTCTTAAAGTAAAAAAAAAAGACTCTGTTTCGAAGAGACATTGTATTTTAAGAGGCGTATGGTAAGTTTCGAAAATGAAATATCATCGAATAGGAATCATCTCTTGAATTCAAGTGTGATTTTTGCTTTTTTTTTTAAATAGGGAGTATTGTATAGATTTTTACGTATATATTTTGCATTTTTCAAAAGAACCTTGAAATTGTTTCAATTATCATAGCTAGAGTAAAAAATCACTTATTTAGATATGCATTACGTATTAATTTTGTTTTGTTATTAATTCTAAATATGCTGCTTATATTGAAATTTTCAATTAAATCTGCTATTCAAGAGCCTTTATAATATATTTTACAGAAAGATAATTTTCCAGTTCAGTTGAATTATAATTTATCAATAATTTATCTGAATGCATCTTTAATATATTAAAAGTAATATGACAAGTGATTGGAACACTAAAGCAAGCAACTCTCTAGTGATTCGGTAAAATTACAAAGAGATTACAAGAGAGTATAAAGGAATAATTTTTAAAGTTATATATTAAAAATAATTTAAGTTAAAATATTAAAAATAGTTTGAAAATTTGTGTGAAATTTCTGAAAGATTTTTTTTGAAACTGAAACTGACGTGAAAAAATATTTTTCCAAAATATCGAACCAACTTGAAATATTATATTGATTTTAAAAATATTATTCATTGAGAGTATCCTTAGTTCCTAAGAAATGCGAGACGTTAACTAAAGTTTTGATAAAATATATTTTACCTGTTTCTTAAATAATCTATTTTCTGTAGACACATTTAGAAGACAATTCAATAGTGATTTTTTTTCAAAGACTTTCCCATTTTTAATTTTTAATTTTTCGTATTTTCTCATAAGTGAAGGAGAGCAATGTGAGTAATTAAATATGCAATGTAGAAAATATACGTCATTTAATAAAGATTGTATGCATTTTATTACTGAATGTTTGTATACCTAGTTTACAAATATAAAACCATTTCAACATTTAGTAAATGCATGTTATTAAAACAGAAGCTTTCAAATCAATTTTTTAAGGAATTTTTTGTTTCGTTTGAATTTTTAATGCATCGCAGTTTTTCACACTTTCCCAATTCCATTTCATAAAATATTAACACTAAGTGTTAATTAATGGAAATATATAAAATTGCTTTTTATAAAACGAAATATTACTTAATTGGAAGATGATTTGTGAGATATTTTTCACTGAATATGTACGTTTCAAATGATAAATAAATAAAACTACCTTTATGTACCTTTATTGGCTGTAATGTTATGATATTTATCAACGAGTTCTAAAAATATAATGAACCTGGAATCGAACTACAGGTATTTTGTGTTTATTACACATATTTTGGTTCTAATTTTATAAATTTCCCTTTAATAAACAAACATCAAAACATAGCTAAACATAAAACCAACTACTCCTATTTAAAAAAAATAGAGGTCTAGTTAAATTAAAGTTATATGAATGATTTATTTTTGTTTACTTATTTTGTTTTACTTTTAGTTAATGTAATGCTAAAACTACTCAAAGACTATTGAAATGGGACTAAACTACTCTAATAGGCCTTTATTTACTTACAAGCTTTAAGAATCAAGAGTCGAGCCGCATACCCTTTTTCCATTGAATAACTCTTTCCGAATTTGAAATCTATTTTAATGGAGAACAAACTAAATACACTAACTAAACACAAAATTATAAACTTGAATTTAGAAATCAACGAAACACTACACAATAAATATATAGTATGTAGTACTATAACTGCTCGTAGCTATTGGACGAAATACGTCGTCCAGAATGAACCTCACAAACGAAGAAATCTTGAATTGTGCTTTATTTTCTTAACTCCATACACCATACTTTGCAAATTCGAAACGCTTGTATAAAGCGCAATGTAGTTAGTTGATATATGTGTTAAGGCTTCAAAAACTTATATCAGATAGGAAGAATTTTTTTGTGTGGAGCTGTGAACAGAATCCGGGATGGCTATAACGCGAAGAAGAAAATTCCATCAAGCAATCAAATTTTACCATCACAGACCACAAAACACACGATCATGACTATCAAGCAAAATTATCAGAAAATTTTAAAAATAAGTAAAAAATTACGTAGAAAATAATTCTATCGCCAGTATTTCACTTCCTTAGTATGGAAACATAGAAAAGATATTTGTTTAAACTGTCATTAGTTATCCAATTCACTCACGACGCATGAAGCATTCAATAGATCCTCTAGTTTCCCAGAATTCATAGTTTACATTCAGCAATCCTCATTATAGTTTAAAAAGATTAAAATTTATTTTTCCTCTCACTAAACAACCATAGGGGTCAATTTTTCCAACATATCTGTCCTTTTAATATTCTCATTTTCGCCAGTAATTTTCATCGGAATCAATGTTAATACAATTAGAGAAAATGCTCTGAAGAACTAACAATCGATCATAATCATTGGAAACTCGTGCGCACAAACATATATATGGATACTACTATGTACAATAATAGAATAAAACAAGAAATTATTTTAAATTTTAAGAATTTGTGTGTCTTTTCAGTATTGTGTATAGTAAGATGTATATTTCATTTGTAAAGGATTCTGCATAGTATTCATTCGTAGTACGTGACTAACATGAGAAATACAGCTCATATGAACAAATTACTTCAGTTGTACTTTCAATGTATTCGGAAGGAATAACATTTCTTCGGACCAAGTGGGAAAAACTGTCGAGAATATAAATTATTGCATATTATTATTGAAATGATAGAGAAAGGAGAAATTGTCGAAGAAAAATACGATGAATGTGTGCTAAACTTATCATTATCACATAAATTAAAATACTTGTATCCAAGGGTGGGCAGAATTTTCCAGTGAACGCGCGGTCTACTTACAATTTTTTCATGGTGTAACGGTTCACCTAGTGGCGTAGGTGTGGTGAACTAAAATAAATATTTAATAAATTTAATAATAAATACGGAATATGTATTTACCTACATAATAAAAATATAATAAAATAAACTTACACTTTTAAGACAGTGTTTAAAGCTGTTTTCGGCAAAAGTACGAGAGCATGAACTAAACGCGAAGCATATTTTAAGACAGAAAAATACCTCAAATGTCATGGAAATTTGGAACATTATAACTTATACATCTGTTAAGAATAAAGTGTTTTTAAAATTTTTAAAACATTCAATGAATACTCTATTTCTTTTCTGAATACGTGCACGGATAGCTCATTTAACATTACGGTGTACGACAAAAAACGCTAAACACATTGCATACCAGAAAAAATGGGTCAACTCGGTTAAAAATAAGATGTATGATAAAAAAAACTGCTACTCCCTAATGGATAGCGAAGCCAGAATATCATATTAATTATTCATTTCTTTTATATCTGAAAAAATGTTCCAAATGCGTGTCCTATTCTTTAACATTGACCGAAGACAGCCTTAAGGTATCCGACTACGTTCGGAACCGTGGTTTTGCAAAAGCGTATAAATGGATAATATTTATGATATTTAGTGTCACTTAGATTAGAAAATGTATATAAAATTGTTTTAAGAATAATATTACAATAAAAAATTATTTAAGTACAATATTTTAACAAAAAATAAACATAGAATGACCCATTTTCAAAATATTCTCCTTTTGGAAAAATGCTTCTATTATAATAATATTTTGCCTGTATGTAGCTCAGATCTCTGTACAGAGACTCAACTAGAATTTTTGAAATATATAACTTAGAACTGGGTAATCCATGTTTTACGACAACAGAGGGGAGGAATTTTAAGAAAAAAACACCGATAATTATTTCAATTGGTTGTAACTCTGAAGGTAATGTGAATTTTTCAAAATAATAGTTGTGCCTCTTAATCAGAGGTCTGAGCTATATACAGGCAAAATATTATTATAATAGAAGCATACCAATGTGCATAAGTAATTCTATAATTACGCTTTCAATTGCTATAACATTACTGATTCTTATTCAGAACTGTTTTTATTTTATAAATATAAATGTCAATATAAATTTTTATCTTCTAAAAATATCAATGATTGATCCTATATCAAACTTTTATTTCAGAAAACTTTTTCTATAAATTTTCTTAGAAAGAAGCATACTATTACAACTAAATGCTTTGTTGAACCTACTTTCTATGTAAGATCTCCATTGATTCAGCTGCATTTAGATATCTTAAAGGATAATTAAAATCAGTAAGGAGTACTAAACACTGAAGACCATTCAGAAAGGGTATTGAATGTGATGAATAATTTAAATATAAATATGAAATTGGAGCTGAACAATTACCTGTTTGAAATGGATGTCATAATATTTCAGTCCCATGAGATTCCGAAACGACACCTTACTGTACATAATTCCTAATTTATACATCAAGCTACATAATGACTTAAGAAGCCCAATTATACTTCTCATATCACAATTCTAAGTGTCCCATTCAGTGTTTCCTTGAATTCAAGGTTAGAAAATAGACTGTTATTCTCTCAAGGGTAATAAAATATTAAAGAAATTTATAAAGGCAGTTAAATTAGTCTATTTTCACAGAAATTGAGATTAAAATTGTCATAACTATGTCTGGAAAGCCTTATGGGGTTTTGATGCATTTGTACTTTATCAATTTAATGAAACATTTGAATATACACTTAAATAATGAAATAGAATAATTTAATTTTCACATGAGAAAAAATACTTTTGTCATTGTTGAAAAGCTAATTGTAAATCTTTGAATAATTAATACTTGTTTTAAGAAACCAAGAAGTTTGTCTCCAATACTTGTCTTTTTAATCAAAACTATTCAAAAAAATTTTGAGATTTCATTCTCGTACTTTGATTATTAATTAAAAAGTATTTACAAGACAACATTAGTAAAATCCCTAACAGTATTTTTTAAAAATGCTACAAACTTCTCTGAAATTTGAAACAAAAGTATAAAAATAATATTTTAATTATAATTGCAACAAAGTAATCGAATAATAGGTTTTCAAAAGTTAATATTTAATTTAGTATTTTCTTGACTTTACTGATTAAAAACCATTGAATTTCGTAAAATAAAGAAATTGTGAAATACAAATATCCTTTTATGCAGTTAATTATTTCTCAATACGCGATAATTACTTATCTTTTGTATGTATTTTTAATGAAATTTACTCCATCAAAAAAATTAAGCTGTATGAATAAAATTATGTTTTTAAAAAGGACAGATTTTCTTACATGTCCTATGAAAAATTAATAATTAAAATATGGTATTTATGCATTTTTAAAATTTTGAAACTTTCATCTAAGCGTTACATTGAACAAACTTAGATTTACTTCAATAAATTAAAGCTTAGAATGCGATTCAGTTTAAGGTATCCACCTACGTTTGGAACCGTGATTTTAAAAAAAGTGCATAGATGAATAATTTTCATGATATTTAGTGTCATTTAGATTAAAATACAATTATAAAATTATTTTAAGGACACATTTTGACACAAAAAAAATTATTTAAATACAATATTTCTGCAAAAAATTAACTTAGAATGACCCATTTTCAAAATGTTCTCCTTTTTTGAAAAATGCTTCTATTATAATAATATTTTGCCCGTATATAGCTCAAACCTCTGTACAGAGGCTCAAATATGATTTTCGAAAAATTCTCATTTTCAGAGTTACAGCCCATTGAAATAATTATCGGCGTTTTTTTCCTTAAAATTGCTCCCCTCTGTTGTCGTAAAACATGGATAAACCCACTTATAAGTTATATATTTCAAAAATTCTAGTTGAGCCTCTGTACAGAAGTTTGAGCTATATACAGGCAAAATATTATTATAATAGAAGCAATTTTTACAAAAGGAGAATATTTTGAAAATGGGTCATTCTATGCTAATCTTTTGTCAAAATATTTTGTACTTAAATTTTTTTTATTGTAATACAATTCTTAAAACAATTTTATATACATTTTCTAATCTAAGTGACACTAAGTATCATAAATATTATCCATTTATACACTTTTGCAAAATCTCGGTTCCGAATGTAGTCGGATATCTTAAAGAATTAATGTTTGAATTATATTTCAATTGAAAATTTTAAGCTGAAATTATTATAGAAAGAATCCTATTTTTTTAATATATTTGGAAGTATATCTTAATTCATGTGAGTCAATAGCAAGCATACCTATACTTGATTGCTTACAATTTTCTATTCTTGCATTCACCATCACTTTAATTATTTATAAATTACAAATATATAAAATATAACTAATTCCTCAAGTTACCAAATATAAATAGCCAAATTCGGATCGCAGAAAAAAATTAAATCAAAGAGATATTTTTAATTTCAAACAACTTTTTTTTTATTGAAAATAAACCATTGGTTGCTTTTGCTGACTTGTAAAATAAAAATCCATAAAAGATATTAGTTATTTCATTTTCATGAATAAATAATAAATATCTATAATATTATTTGCAATTTTTAAAAATATAATTTTTATTAATATGTAATGTGAAAATCTATCAGAATCATTCTAATTGCTAATTCAGAATTAATATATTCATTTCTTTCTCTCTTCTTAACATACACTCATACACGAGTGCGTGTGTATGTGCGTGCGTGATTGCGTGTTTTCATTTATAATACACATATATTATTGAATACTACTCTAGTTAAAAATTTGGACTACAATTAAAAAGTATTGATTGTGCTTAAGAAGATCCCAATAAGGTTTGTTCTTTGGATAAGGATATAATATTTATATCTGCTTAAACAACTGTATTTATATTTCACTTCTCTCCATAATTCCACAGTTGTAATAAGTAATAATTATCAGCAACACCGAAGTGAATATATGAATTAATTTTATAGATACTCATGAAGCCAAATTAGATTGGTAGTAAATATGGCTATCAAAGGTTTTGAAAGCCTAAATTACTATCAAAACTTCTGTACGCATCTACTAAAGATAGATTTATACACACTGCTGTCAACACAAAATGCAACACCCTGAAGGAAGCGTACAAACCGTGTGAAGAAGTTTGCATCATGTGTTGGCGGCGATGAAATATGCATATCATTAGCATTATAGCACAAGTGCACATCACGGGGAAATGTAGTGTCACCCACAAGTGCTATAAAAGGGGAGAACAGATTGGCGATTTGAAGTACGGAAATTGATTTTTGGTGCGGGTTTTTTTTTCGTAAAATGTTTTCCTGTGCCTCGTGGAAGACATCGAGTTTCTTTTGACTAAGTTTCTGAATTCAACCGAGGAATATTAGTAGCCTATAGGAATTAAGAATAATCCTTTAGAGAAATCAGTCAAAATGTTGGACGAAACCAAGCAACTGTGATGCAGATCAGTCATCACTGAATGCAAGAGAAAACGATGGACCCACGGGGCTGATCTCACCCACCTAGTTGTACCATTGTCCATGATGACAGGCGGATTGTGTACATCACAGGGATGGATTGCGCAGCCACTTCACGAACCATAGCACAGAGATTCAGTCTGTTGCATCATTCGGTGTCCGCTCGTACCATTCGATATCATTTGCAGCATAGTGGAATTTCCGCCAGGCACCTATTAATTCGTTTATTCTTGAGTGGAACAAACAGGCGTTTGCGCCGGCAATGGTGCGATGAATGGTGGACATGTACATCGGAATGTAACTATATTGCATTTACTGACGAATCTCACTTCTGCCTCCAACATCACGATGGTCGGATTCGAGTTTTGAAACACCGTGGTGAGAAACTGCTGAACTGCTGCATTATGCATCGAAACACTAGTCCTGCTCCCAGAATTATGGTTTGGGGTGGCATTGGTTTCTCTTTCCGCATCCCTCCCTCTAGTAAGCATTGTCGGTACACTGAACAGCTAGTGGTACATTTCTGAGGCGTTGGAGTCCGTGGTCCTCCCATATATTCAGCACTTGCCATCAACCATATTCCAATAGGATAATGCGCAACCACACGTAGCACGAAATGCTCAAAATTCTTCTTTACCCATAAGATTGATTTTTTCCGTTGGCATGCTTGTTCTCCCAATCTATCATCAATCGAGAATGTGTGGTCCCTGCTTGCACAAATACTTGTGAGGAATACACCTCTAGCTGGTACATCAGATCAAATTTGTTAATATGTGGAAGCAGCATAGACTGCTGTACTCCAAGGATAAATCTAAGGCCTTTTCGATTCGATGCTGAGGCGTGTTGTAGCGGTTATAGCCAACAATGGTATCTACACTAATTATTGATTTTATCATCATCCACACGTCACAAGAGGCTATAATTTCAATCGTTTGACCTTTGTACAACAAGTTATCATCCAAATAAATTTTACTGTGATATCTCTGGTCCGTCTTGGTGTAACAATTACGTTGCCAGCAGTGTATATATATGTGCAATGGATATATATTCAAATATATATATATATATAAAATAATATTATTTTTATTGTCAATTTTTTCTTTATTTTCAAATTTTCTTTTTTCTATGGTACCCATACATCGAAACCGCACGTGAAATTGGGTCAGGGTTAGCAGCCAGTCAAGACTGCTCGCTGAAACTCAGCATTTGGGTTTGGGAAAAGCCCCGCCCCCAATGTTCTCTGAAGGTCCAAGAGATGGAAACACTTGAGCTGGGTGAAAATCCGGGGGGGTTCCGATACCCCCCCAGAAAAACCCCCCTTTTTTTCCCCCAAACTGTCTTCGTGACATAAAACTTTATGTACACCTCCAGTTGGGTGAATTTTTAGCTGAGAACTTTTTCTTTTAAATTTTAAAAACCGTATCCACTTCTCCCAGTTTTTCAGGCAAACCACCTTTTTTTAAAGAGATTTAGTCAATTAAAGGAAAAAACCATCTACCGGTGCCGTTTGAATGCTGTGATCGTCCCGTTATCTTCAAATTTTCATTAAACGACAATTTCCACCCGTCAGATTTTTTGTTATTATTTTTTTAACATACGATTGCACTTTTTTATAACCTATTTGTATGAAAAAGTGTCGGAAATATCTCAATCCATTCATTTCGGCCTGTATGTCGGAAAGGAGCTCAATCATATATTGAAGAGATCCTGACAGAAAGCTTAGATTCATTTACAAAAGAACAATACATCACATAAGAAACATCAATGAATACTCTATGCTTACACAACAATATGTTTTCTTTTGTGTAAAAAAAATACTAGTTTTTCTGAAATCTATAATGGAAAACGTGAGTCTAATTTTGCATAATTTTTCAGTTTTCCATTTCTTACATATGAAAATTAATGATGGACCAAAATTAAAACTATTTCCCATTAAAAATTTGTGATAAAGCTATTTTATATATGTACATTACAAGTGTATTCTTTGCATTCTTTTCATTAAACTGACGAGAAAAAAAGAACCAGACAGCACACAAAGAATTGCTTTCTGAATACCTATTAGTATATATTTTTTGTTGTTTTTAGATTCATGCAAAAATGTTTACGTTAGATCGGTAGCAGAAAAGGAACAAGTTGATAAAATTTTTTTTGTTGTAGAAAAACTTTTTCTTTTGCGTCAACGCATGGGGAAGAAAGAAACTGAATTCGTAATGCCAAAAACTTTGTCGTATTTTTTTTGGGAACAAAACGGAAAATTTGAAAATCTCTGCAAAGAACATACGAGTTATTTGTGTAGCAATTATTTTTGTTGAAAGTCTTTTTCCTGCTTTTTTCAAATACAGTAAATAATACTTCGAGAACTGCGTTTTGAAGCTTTTTTTAAAAAATATAGTATAGAAGAATAGATAATTAAGCATTAAAAAAACATCATAAAAAGCATATAAATAATTTAATGTGTTAATCATGAATATTTGCTATACACTTACAAACATAAGTGTATAAATCTAATTTCTCCCAAAGGTTTATTTATTTGCTTTGATTTTATAAATTATACTTTATGTCATATTAGTCCAATTGATATTCCCTCACAATCCGTAAAACTATATTTAATTTTTTAAATGTATATAAAAAAATTTTTTATATATATATATATTTAATATTAATTTTTTTAATAGATTTTAAAAGTGTTAAAATTTTTTTTTTAGTGTCTTTAGATAAATACATGAAAAATTTTTTGGGAATTATGAAAAAAAAATTTTTTAAATAAAATTTTTTTTTAAAATTTAAATTTTTAGAATACCTTTTTTCCAAATGTTTTATTTTTAAAAACTTCTATTGATTAATTTTTTCTGTATTCACTAGCCTCTTAAAACCAAATAGAATTTTGAAATGAAATTTGGGGAAGGTTTATCCATTTTTTGAAACAAGAGGGAAATTTTAAAAAAATCAAATTTTTTCAAATTTTTAATTTGAAAAAATGAAAATTTTTTTAAAAAATATGTTGGGGACTCTGTAAGGGGGCAATATATACAAATTAAAATTTTTAAACATCATTTTTGGATTTTAAAAAGGTTATGTTTTTTCCAAAAATTTTTTAAAATAATTTTTTTCATAATTTAAAAAAAATGTATTTTTTAAAAATGCCCTAAATTTTTTAAAAAACATTTATCCTTTTAAAAATCACTTTCAAAGTACTTAAAAATCTTCTTATTTACTTTTTTTTTCAAAAGCAAAAAGTGCTTTATTCTTCATAACACCACAAGACAATTTTTTTTTTCAAAGAAATTATAGCAAGTTAATAAGTTCACAAAAACTTTCTTTATTATTAAATTTTTTTACTTAGAAAATAATTTTGAAAAATTGAAATAAATTTTTTAAATTCTTCACTTTTTTTCCATTTCTGAATTTTTCCCAACATTTTTTTTTTTTTCCATTTTTTTAATTAAAAAAAAACTTTTTATTCATCCTCCCTTTTAATGTTTTTCTTCGGGGGGGAAAAAACGATTTTTTTAAAAATAAGAAAAAGAGATAGGTTTTAAATCTGACAAAAATTTTAAAATGTCATTTCAAATTATGGTATTAAAAAAAGTTTTTTTTATTAAATTAAACAATAAATAATTTTATTTTCATACATTCACATTATTATACGAATTTTAAAGTTTTCTTAAAGGAAAATTTGAAATCATTTTTACGTAGATATTTTAATTATTGCGTAGTCAATTACTTTCAACAAAAACCAGGAAAATTTTGTCGATACATAATTATTTTTTCATGAGAAATTTTAAAAAGGCATAATTTTTAATAATATATTTTTTTCTTTAAATTAATCATTTGTTATATTGTATCTTGTTGCTGTCATAGCTTTGGAAAAATACAATAAATTTTTTTAAGAATTTCCATCTTTTGCTACGGTTGCAAGGTAAGTGCCCGAGGGGGTTGCCCTACTTCTATATTGTCCTCGCGACCTAGAGATGTGGGAGTGAATGAAGAACAAGACGTTGCCATAACCTTAATATCTCTTTATTAAGATCTTGACTTAAACAATATACAATAATAATATTAGTATTCAAACCATGTGAATCTGAGGTAAGGAGACACACTATACGTATTACCAAATAATCGCGTAATTGACCACTATGTCTAACTTTACCGACCAATCCTAATCTCAATAAATACACTGTTCCTAGTAGTTTAATTAAATGGTCTTACCGCTCTAACTTGGGTAAGCAGCAATTCACTTGAATCCTAACTGACGTGGCGGTTATCCTTGTAGAATGGTATCCACCTTTAACTTGAACACATTGTCACGGATAGATTAAATCTTGTATGCGGGATTTCCTCTCACTGTAGCTTAAACACTTGTAAACATAGACCTCTTATATCCACTTCCCATGGCCACCCTGCGTACGCTAAACTTCTACTATTTATAAGACTCCTAATTTGAATATTTCACGTTTCACTTCTACAGCTGGATGGAAGGAGTTTTAGTAGAAATCGCGATGAGCCCGTCACACGGTAATTTTCTATCTTAATAGTGGAAAAACAAGACTTACTACAGTCTATTACAGTTTCACTTATTATTTCTGTTTAAATACATGCAGGGTGACTCGCTATCTGACCGCCAAGTTTGCAGGATTTGTACGAAGTACAGAGACGACTCGGAATCACATAGGAATACAGGGTCGCAAATGCCGTAGTTTCAAGCTATGATACTAAGAAGCCGAGGAAGAGAACAGAAACAGCAAGACATTGTTAGGACAGAAAAGATTTTTTGAAAGGTCGCACCAAAAAAGGTGTTCGAAATTACGAAAATAATTTATCAGACAGGCCTAACAGCAGTGCTGCATGGAATTCCTTACGTTCTGGAATATTCCTTGCATGTGACATATCATCAGTAGCTACAGATATTCGATCGATGAGGTCTTTAACAGAAGGAACGGTAGTTTCGAATACCAAACTGTTTATGTGACCAGAAACACATACATATCACCACCTTCTCTATACATTTGCAAAGGTTGAGATGTCGAACATGCCTGCTCGAGTAAGTACAACAGCCGAGCGTCGTGCCTATGACAATCCGCAACTCCTAACACGATCAGCAACTCGACGAGTTCTTCGTTTGACAACGAGTTCATCTTACTACCTCGAAAAACGGATAGCAAATGATGATTTCCTGCAATATCTGTTTTCTCGAAACTTTTCGTTCAGCCCTACATACCGCAAGACTCGGAGTATTCTTTCAGAAAGAAAGGAATTTCATGCAGCACCGCTATCAGGCCTGACAATTCTACCATCCAGATACTTTCTGGTCGTAATTGCGAACATCTGTTGTGGTATAACCTTTCAATAAAATGTTTTAGGTCCCATTAATGTGTTGTTGTTCTGTTCTTTTTCTCTGCTACTTTGGACCATAACTTGTAACTATGGCATTGGCGACCCTGTATTCCTATATGATTGCGAGTTGTCTATGTACCCCGTACACAGCTTGCAGGTTTGTTGGTCTGTTAGCGAATCAACTTGTCTTGAACAGCCTTGATTTTAAAACAAGATTCTGAACTTTAATTCAATTTTCTTTTAATCTCACTGAATATTATAGAAAATAAATGTTAACTTGTAGCGAAAAGTTAAAATACACGTTCACTCTATTCTACCTTGACAGAATTAAAACGCACTGAAACATTCTTTTAATTAATTTGTCTTTAGATAATCCAAATCGAGAAATAACGAAAATAGGAGAAACATTCATTTTTAATTCAATAATACTTATGAATCATTCGGTTAGAAATAAAAAGATCATGTTCATGTCTTATGTGAAAACGAACTGATATTTCCTGGGGTCTCAGGGGTGTTAAATTTCTCTAGAGGTCTGAAAATATAAACAATTTTCAAACAGGCATAGTTCTTTTAAATTTAAGTTAAATAATTTGAATCTTTCACACATTATTTATAAAGGAATGGGGCTTCAGAAAAATATAAAATTTTTAAAATATAATCATAATTTTAAAAAATTATAAGCACATGAAAATAAGAAACTTTTCTATAAGAAATATTTATTAAGTTTTACGTCGTGCATGCTATTTTCTAAAATAGTAGCTTTAATTACTAGCTATAAATTGATTTATAAAGTTAAATGTATTTTTATTACACTGTAGCTGATTTTATATAAATAGAATAATAAATTACATATTTTAATAAATAAAGAAAATACATTTTTAAAAAATGTTTAAAAAATTGCAATATTTTACAAATATTTTGAAATACAAAAGATATATAATACTAAAATTAGGTAGGGTTTAAAGAGTATGATGTATTTTATAATTCTACAAAGTTTTATACATCAGAGGCTACTATTTTAGCAAATAGCTTGCGCAACGCAAAAAATACTTAATATTTATTATAGAATTTTCATATGCTTATGATTTTTAAAATTATTATTATATTTTAAACATTTTATAATTTTCTGAAACCCCATTCTTTTATAAATAATGTATAAAAGATTCGAATCATTTAATTTAAATTTAAAAGAATTATACCTGTTTGAAAATTGTTTATATTTTTAGACCTCTAGAGAAATTTAACACCCCTGAGACTACTTAGTAAAATATTATTTTTGTAGATTTTTCTACCATTGATACTGAACTCATAATTAATATTCACCAACTCATTTTATGAACCAAGTAAGAGAAATTTTATAATAGTCTATCTTTCTTTCTTTAAAGTCATTCGAGAGAGGAAAAATATTGGCTTTGTAACTTAATTAATGCTTAGTTAAATTTAAGCATTAATAATAAACGTGAATGCAGGAAACAAGTTTATTGCATGTTTATATTTTTCCTCTCGATATAGATTATTTTTCCATTCTGTGATGCCTAATAGGCGTATATTTAGAGCTTTTCTTTTTTTAAAAAAAAACTTTCAAAATATATGTAAAAAATAGCAAAATAATTCCATTATTTTTTGACTATATGTAAATAAGAATAACAAAATGTCTACCCCAATGCTCTTATTATTTAATTTTCAGAATACATTTCGCTCTGAAGATTTACCATCAATGCTAAATGCCTAGATCGACCTTCATGGTATTTTATACTAGCAAAATTAAGAATACTTTTAAGAAAATATGTTGTTTCTCTTTCTTTTCCTATTAAGTGAATGTGTTGGTGTATTCATATGTGAGGGCTCTGCTATTGTGTTATTTGTAAAGACCAGTATAAAGGGACTTTAAAAAGATAGTATATGCTATCACATTTTGTATATATTTTATATGCTTCCATCCTTACTGGAAGAAAAGTAACTGGTTCACAGGAAATAGAGCTAAAACTTATCACTGATTGCTATTAGAAGATTAGAAAAATCATATTTTACCAATTAAATTTTAAAAAATAATAATACAACACTTTTTATTTTTATGGTTTTTTAAGTGTTTCAGATTAGCAAGAACTGCACATGATATTTATAAATGAGTCTTAAATAATAAATAAATTTGGTATTTTATATATATTACTATTTTCATTTCGTGTTTTACAAAAATATTAGTCCATATATTTCTCAACTTACATTTTTGAAATCTCTCATAAAACTCTTATTTTAAGTTTAAAAAAATTGTCAAATTCAAGTTGTAAGGATGACAATTAAATGAATTTAACTTTCTTATTTAGTATTAAAACTGATTATTTTGAACTGATTACTGATTTTATCAAGATTATTTTGTGGATTGTATGGAGAGAATAAAATTCAGTTGAAGAAGAAAAACGCAAATTGCCGTCTTAAAAAAATTAGGGAAACATAGAATTGTTAAGAGTTAACAATTCTAACGCCATATTCAAAGATTTTGGGCCCATCTTTAACTGACAAGGGAAGGGCGCGACTAAGGAAATTCATTTGGGGTCGAGACTTTGTGTAACAGCAGTACTGCTATAGGGTATTCAAACCACAGTGTAATTCCGCCGAATGGCTAGTCAATTCCGAGAAAATAGTCTTCGAAATTCCTACTCTTAGCTTGTATACAAGTTATTTTCTTATTGATACAACGTCGCCGTGGCATGATCATCAGCGTGTCGAAGTACTATGTAATGGAGCAGGGTTCGATTCGCGCGAGCGGACAAAAAAAAAATACTTCCTGTTTTTTATTTTTTTTTCTCCAATTTATTATCAGAATTAAATAATTTTAATTTTTAAAAAAGACTAATTGATTTTTAAATGGTATCTGTTTTACTTTTAACTATAAGTAACTGTTTTACCTTTTTAAAATTTAAAACAACTAATAATTATGTTAATAATACTTATAAATAAAAAGTAAAAATAAATTAAATAATAATAAATAAAGTTAAATATGTATAAATAAAAAGTAAAAATAATTTAAATTATAATAAACAAAGTTAAATAAATATAAGTAAAAACTTAACTTTGTCTTATACATTTTTTTATTACATACAAGAACATGAGTGATAATTATCATAAAAAAATTCAAAAAAATAAATTTTTTGACATGCAGCGCAGTTAATAAAAGAAACATTACCACAAGAACAATGTTTTTTCAAATAATAAAGTTATATTGTAAAAACAGGGGTAAAAATGACAAAAAACTTTAAGCAATAGTGTAGTAACCAAAATCCGTTATCCAACTGATTTCTCATTTTATTGGAGCTTTTTTAGATTTTAAAAGAATTTTTTGTTCTTAAAAGAATAATACCTGCTCTTTAAAAACAGCTCCTTTCTCTTGATCAAAATCGGTTTGTTAAAAATGTTAGTAAAGTTTTATGGCCATTTAGGTATAAGGAATCATTTTAAAAATACAGTTAATTAGATTTTAATGACAGAAAGTAATTGTAGTTATACCACCTATTAGTTGTTTTTGTTTTTTAAAAAATCAAAACAGTTACTATAGTAATATAGAATATCACTTAAAAATCAATGAGTCTTTTTTAAATAAAATTATTTAATTCTGAAAATAAATAATAAAATAAATTAGAGAAAAAAATAAAAACAGGAAGTTGGCTGCTCGCGCGAATCGAACCCTGACCCATTGCATAGTACTCCGATACGCTGTCTATCAATCCACGTCGACGTGGTATCAGGGAGAAAATAAATTGTATATAAGCTAAGTATGAATTTCGAAGGCTATTTTCTTGGAATTGACTGACTATTCGGCAGAATTACATTGGGGCTTGAATACACTATAGTAGTAAGTACTACTGTTACACAAAGTCTCGTCCCCAAATGAATTTCCTTACTCGTGCCCTTCCCTTGTGAGATGTATTCCTAAAGCGAGCCTGACATGTACTAAAGTGAAATAACAGAACTACTCAGTTTATAAAAGAGATCGTAAAGATCACATAATTTAATAATTACTAATTTAATAATAATTAAAGGTATCATTCGTACCATATTAACCCTAACGCCCACTGTTGAGTTTTCACCGTTCGAATTTACCTCCAGTGTTGGGATTTTTATCGCTTCTACCAAGGCGCGATTTTTACAAAAGCTCGTATTGGAAGAAGCTTCTTTTTTTTCAGAAACGTGAGTTTAATATTATAATTGTTGTTGGCCACCCCTCCCTAAATTAAATATAGAATCAATATAAAAATATAATTAATAAATAATCATAATTAATAAATGTTAAAATATAATAAATAATTAGTTAACCAAAATAACTAGCACAAAAACCTTTTTAAGGATGCATATATATACTTAAATAATTCAAAAATTTGCTGTTGTCACTTGACCTCTCACACGCCTTTAGCTTTTGAATGCATGAAACTGATGCCACTTCACAACTAACAAGTAATTAAAAGAAATATTTTTAAGTCAATTCCTACTTAGATCAAGAAAGAAAACTTTTATTTTAGCTTCTTTTTATTAAATAGTTACAATTGATAAAAATACGTATATACATAAAACAGAATCACAACATTATATAAGTGGTAATTTATTTTTAATAATTATCATTAAAGTATCGTATATTGTCATCCAAGACAATCGTGTATATAAAATTTCAGTTCAACTGAATGCTTTAAAACGGGAGAAAAAATATTTTAATGTTTTGACCCAAGGTCGCTAAAACTGAAACCAACGTGACTGTGGTCATAATTCTTTAAATAATTAGTTTCAGTCAATTAACTTTAATTAATTATAATTAAATTATCATATTTTTACCCAAGACAATAGTTTATAGAAAATTTCAGCTCAAATGAGAGCTTTAAAATGTGAGAAAAAAACTTTTCAAGTTTTGACACAAGTCACCAAAATGGTCCTTAGTTCGCCAAAAATGATGCCAAAGTGGATGTATTTGTAATTATTTGAATAATTAGTTTTAATCAAATAATTTTTATTAATTATAATTAAATTACTGAATTGTCATCCAAAGTAATCATGTATATAAAATTTCAGCTCAATTGAACTTTATAAAATATATTTTATTAACGATTGAAAATTCCACCAAGATAAATATATAGAGAGTGAGCTAATAGTAGGAATTGAAAAATGAAACACAAATTTTCGTGAAATGTGTCCTATTCTCTATCTTTCATTATTTATTAGCAAATTTATCATTTATTAGCAAACGAAACAACTATTTTAGAATACAATACAAGAGTTTGTAACGTTTGAAACAGTGCAAAATATAAAGATGGGCGAGTAAAGTGCGTCCGAAACGTTAAGGGAGAGATTGAGATGAACATAAACACACAAGTTCGTAACGGCCTAAGGATAAAATAATCAAAGTAAAAATTTAATAAAGTCACAATAATAATAATAATAATGAATAACACTAAATAACAAATTAAACTCACTCTTATGAATTATATCTACAAATAAAACGCAACTGATGAAGAAAGAGCAACAAGAAATTTTAAACTTATATCGCCCCACTCCTTTCCGTACTATTCTTAAAATCATAAAATTATTTCTTAAAACAATACCGAGATGCATTTTTTCATTTCTTAAGATGAAATATTTCTGAAAGCTTTATTCATTACCAACAAACTACCTAATGCATAATTAAGTAGCTGATATTGGTAGCCTAGGAAGTAATATTCAACTTAATTGCTTACTCTTGGGTACTTTATTTTAAGTAGCCGACTTATTTTTTTTTAAATGGCTAATTTAATAAAACACGTGAGCTTCAAAACTTTCCAATCTGAGTTCTTTAAACTAATAATTTCTTTCATGCTGATAAAAAAAATAATATATTCTTTGAAATACATTGTATAAAATATTAAATAAAAGAATATTTCTTTCTTCTTTTTATAAATTCAAATATTCCAAGAAATTTAAAGTTGGAGTTTCGTAAAAATACGAAGGCATTAATAAATTAATAACAAATAGCTCAACTTCTGGGGAAATTATAATTATTTTCGTAGAATTAAATGATATAAATCATGTGATAAATCTTTTTAAATTGTCCTTCCGTGGTAAATAAAATACAGTATCTCCAATTTACCTGATAATAACGAATTATTAAGGGGGCATGGTACGCGCGATTTAGACAAGAACTTTTAATGTAATGAGTTTCAAAATTTTTTTGGTTGACTCCTATGATTGTATACTACAGAAAGCAGATTGTGTGCTCAAAATTTCATAAAAAGTTAGCCATTTACTTTTAAAGGAAAAAACTTAAAACAAGGAAGTGATTTTAAAACGTCAGTCGTCCTACAAAAATTGACGCACGTACATGAAACTTGATTTACGAGTACTTCAAACTATGTGTAATAAAAGTTGCTATGGGTTTTGCGTTAACGTGATTGGAATTCGTACAATACTTTTTTTTATGAATGTTTATTGAAAATTCCTTAAAAAATTTATATAAATTCTGAGTTTATTTATTTTTACAAAAATAAATATTACTTTGATTCAAAAATGCATACCAACTTTTGTTACATGTACTATTAGCAATGGGTAAAATAGATTTCAAAGCATTAGGAGCAATGGAAAAAACGCCTTAGCATTTTAAATGAAGACAAACTAGTTGTTTTATCTTTTTGAGATAAGTCAGTTTAAAGTTTTGATTGGTCATAGGGATGTGAATAAAAACGAACGTGAAAGCTATCATAATTCTGCGTTTTTTAAGTTTAGAGCTTACAAATTTTGTGCGGTTATAGAAAAGTATATAAAAAATAGTTGAAGCTAAAGAAATCAGCTTTGATTTTTTGACCATTTTTTGTCAATTGAATCCCACTTAAATTTATTATATAAGTATAAAATACATGAAAAAAATGAAAAAAAAAAATTTATAATTAATTTTATTTTTCATAACTTAGGGAACTATGCGTCATATGTTTTAAGCCATATTTCAATTAGCGAATACTTTCGGATTCTGTAAAATAAGTAATAACCGAAGATAGTTAAATAATGTTTAGGAAACGAGGCTCTGTGTACGGCAATGTAAATTACGCAATAAATTATCCGATATTACAAAAAGAATGTGACAGTAATTAGTAATAATCGGATACAGCAGAACTAGGGGAAAAGATCCAAGAGAAGTTGATCGAGGGCAAATTACCAAGACTAGACAAATGAGCAGCTGTATCTTGAAAGTGGTGCACATTGCGATTTTCATGAGCTACTGTGTCGCTTGAGGTATTCGTCGTGCTTATGAATTATTGCGTTGATATTTTTAACACTTTTTCCGGCAAGAGCCAACTGCCATGAACAACTGATCTATAGTCGTCTAGCTTACATTGTTACAAAAAATCATGTAACATTGTGAAGGCTTTTTACTCCCACGGGTCGGATCCTATAAAAAAATTTTGATTTTTTTTTAATTTCAGGATTCTGTAATTTGGTGAATAACTTTTTCCTTAAGACATGTATGGATTTTATCTTGATGAGAAATAAACTACTTCAGAAATATACTTTAAACCTTTGCATCGATGGATACAATTAAATGACAATACTTATTTTTTTAGTTAGTTATGTATCTTAGTGAAAAAAATAGCTTCCAACTGAGCAAATTAAAATTTAGTGTTTGATGGGGAATATATAAGCATTTTGCTGCCAATATTTTTTCCTATACGTTTTAATTTGTTTTACATTATGAAATAGCAGAAGTTGAACGAAAACAATAAATAAACATAAAAGTAGGCGACTTCTCAAATGTGCCCGTGAAAATACTGATGAATACATTTCAGAATTTGCAAGACCTCTTGTCTTTCAGAGGTCACCAATATTCCGACAAAGATACAGCTACATAGGAGGCATAGGAAGATACAGGCACTAAAACACATTAAAAATGTGAACAAACTATAAAATTGAGAGATTTAATAGTATAATATTATTTGATGCGTTTACATTAATGTCAATAAGCGAGACAGAGTGTATACAGATACTTTTCGCCTTTTTACTTGTAAGTTTCAATTAGAGAATAATAAAGTGAATTGATTGGCTCACAGATGTTAAAGGCTCTTTTTGGTGAGTTATTAAAAACGCAAATAGACACCAAAAATTGTCAAATGAGTGATAAGGTACTATGATCGTACAAGATTATACTGTGTACGACCAATCGCCGTCATGCGGATGAGATGTTTGACCTTCTTTAATGATCTCATATTACGAGTTTTTTTTTGGGGGAGGGGGAGTTTCCACCCAGGACAGATCTCGCTTCCACCTTCCAGTGAGTCCTAGTTTGATACCATTAACGTCGCAACTGACAATGATTTGAAGTTATTGGAATTGGTGCTATAGGGCATCTGGCTCGGAGTTGTTATTCAAGTCAGTGATTTGTAATACTTCGTTATGTCACTGTGCTACCAGCCGCGGTAGCCGAGTGGTCAAGGTATCGGATCGTGGGTAGCCTTGTCACGAGTTCGGGACCAGTACCACTAAAGAGGTAGGTCTTGTAGGCAGCAATGCATGTTAAATCTGTCGAGAGTTCAAACGTTCTCCCGTTGATGTTGTAGTAAGGAGAGGGGGTGTCCTCTCAGGTTCGTCTACGTCACTTGACGATGGTTCAAAATTACGTGGTCCGTCACCAAAATCCCTCGTATAGCTGAACAGTGCGACGTTAACCCTTCAAGTGGTCTGCGCGTAAAATTCCGCAATTCCAGAGATGTTTTTTCTGCCTTCAAGCAAGATTCTCAAAAGCGGCCGAGCTGCATTTTTAAAAATACGGCTCAACTGCTTTTGAGAACTCCACCTGAAAGCATAAAAATATGTGCGGTACATTTTTGAAGCATCTCTAGAATGGCAGTACTTTAAGTGCAGACCGCTTAGAAGGTTAATATTCACTCACTAACGCTACCAGCTTCAAGTCATTTTTCTACAGACGCTGTACAACCAGCCGCAGCTATAGGCCAAATATGGTGATGATGATGCTTTTAGTAGTGTCACTGACTACACGTAACCCATTATTCTTGTGGCAGTATCTTTTCTTAACCATTGCTACCATCAGTGATGCACATTGGATACATTCCTGCTAAATCTTTCTTCAACACAGTGGATTGAAAGTACACCTTCTCTAAAAATAATTACACAATCACGTTCAAATTCATTGAGCTGTTTATAATGGCTTCTTTGTCTTCTTAAAAATATTATTGACTAGCAACACCTCACTACGTAATCTCAACGATAAGTAATGTTTTCGAATTTCCCAGCTCGTATCTAAAGTAAACTTGATTCCATACTTATAATGGCGCTATTAGTGATACACATACTTCTAGCGAGACACTTCAATCAAAGTCCTCTGTTAAATGCATAAACATGCTTACCGAATTTCATTTATCTAACACTACGCTTTCTTGATGTTGGGGGTTTTTTTCCATCCGTGTATTTATATTAGTTCAATTTTATAAGATCAAAATGTTTGTTTTTTTTTTATTTAAAAATGAATTAAATCTTTGCTTTAGGAAATACTCAATATTTTCGTTATTCCATAAATTAAGCGGTCAGTCTTAATTACACGATAAAATGCTTTAATTGGATTTTATTTTCGTGCAAGTTTAAAGGTAATATTTACTTTTTGGATTTTCTAGCAAAATATTTGTTTGATTAAATTGAAGTTTATGTTTCAGACTTGTGATTAAAATATTATGTTGTAAACTAGATTCGTAATTCTTGTTTCAGAGTAATACTTTAACATAATATTTACTTTTGAAATCGAGAAACTGAGTAAACATTTATTTGTTTTATTTTTATATTTTTATAATTTTACGATGAAGGGGAGTAGCACACAAAGAAAGGGAGTGAGCCTTGAACAATGGTATATCTTTGTTTTTGTTTTTAATTTTAAATGTTATTTTACTCTGGGGAAATTCATTTTTATTTAATGACGTTACAATAAAAGAAAAAATATTTTGTGTAATTAAATGCTGAAATAGTAGACCTATTTTCACTTTTAAACTACGGAATTTAACGTCGTAATAGTAGCTGTGGATTCCATATCTAAAAAAAATACACACATATTTGTTGCATGCTTTAAATCGAGAAAGGAGCGTCTATTTTAAATAAACTGTTGCACATACTTTTTTAAAAAAATTTATTTGTATATGCATACTTATGTAAAATGTTATTTTAACTTTTTTATTTGTAATAGAACTGATAAAAATGGACAAAACTTTTATTTCTGTATTTCCATCTGTTATCTGATAAAAATTATCTTGTTAATACTAGTAAAATAACTAATATGCATAGTCGAGAAAAATAAAGGACATTAATAATTTTAAAAATATGTATTTTTATAATATGAACATCTATACAGTAATTAGAAAATGCATAACTAATATGTGCATGATTGTATATCTTTAATAGTTGTTTGTAATTTCATTAGATATGTTCAGAAAATGTCTACTCGTTAATGTCTAACTTATAACTAACTCCGAAAAACTCGTTTATTCGATTCGTTTAAATGGCGACCGGTCAGATGAAAGGAAATGAGGTTGTCACAAGCTTCCGATGCTAAGCGTCTAAATGTATCCCGCAATTTCGTCCAAGGACTCAATCTAAAGATTATGCATCTAGAAAACACGTCAAAGACCTATTATGAATTGCAAAACTTGAAGCAAACTGTATTCCAGCTCTACTGGACCAAAGGAATATAAACATTATTGTACCTCAATTCGTAGAATCAGAACAAGAATCGCTGCTAATACGATAAGCATTTGCAATCGCAATGCTGGTCTCCATGTAAGAGCACCAGTTAAGCATGCGCTTTCCCGGACCTCAGACAGAAATGTGCCTTTTCTTTTTATGCAAGAAAACACGTTTTCTTTACCAGATCGCAGTAAACTTCTGTACTCTTCGCAGACAAGTTCAGGTTCACCGGAAAGGGATTTAGTGTTTTCTGCTATAAATGAACGAAGGCACTAAATACAACCAATTCAACATTATTCAAAGACAAAGTTACGAGATGGTGGAATCATAGTTTGTACAGGGATCTCTTTTATTAATCACAATGACCTGTATGTGTTCCATGAAGGAGTTCTGACTGGCGCGCGTATATCGGGAAGAAATACTTAATGGTTATGTCCTCAAATAAACTGCAGCTATTAGTAATAAAATCATTCTGGCAGATGTGATAATGTGGTATCTAACCAAGTTACGCTTGTTTGAGGTTTTGTGTCTTGAGGATCCCTGTTAGGAGCGAATTGAATATTCGACCTCTATCTTCAGACGTGAATCCTATAAAAAATATTTTGTACTACTTTGGTAGAAACGTTATTGCATTAATCTCCTCAAAGATCGTAACCGGAGCTCGAATAAAGGTTTCAGTGTTTTGTCTTTGATACCCGTTTCAGTGGCTGACTATTTAATTTAAAGCATGGATTTTCGTTGTTCCAGATAGTAAACATATTAAAAAACATGCGTACAATGTCTGTACCAGAATTTCTCATATAAAACGATGAGGTACTGCTTTCTTAAAAATGGTTTTTTTTGCCAAGAGAGCTTTTCTTTATTGCAAAATGTAGTTGTGTCAATTTTGTGCAAAATACTTCTGTTATTCAATAAAAAATAATTTAGTGTGCCTGTTTCTTCTAAATTTCTTGCTTTTGTTTTCAATTTCAAATAGGTCATAGAAACGAGTTGTATCTTATTTTTTGAAAGTTAGTGTACGTATATATATGTGTATTTCTTAAAATTTTAGTCAAAAGTAATGGCGCACACGAGGGGGGCATGAGTTGATCCCCCCACATCCCTTGATTTTTTTTGATTGATGATTATCCTACGTAGAGAGTACGTAAAATTTAATTAAATATTTGTTATTAAAAATTTATTTCATTAATTAATGCTTTTTACTGCTTTTGTTCCCCAAATCGACAAAATCAAAAGAATATGTTGAGTGGCGTATTGAGGTATTATGCAAGAATAGTAGACTTTTGACCCGGTACCTCCCGTCTCTCCTCTTGAAAAATTTGGTTTGCGCCACTGGTTAAAAGCATATTTACAAAATGTATATAAATTCAAACCATACAGTCAAACTTATCATTACCAAAAAGTTGCTTTTTTCCATTAAAGAGAAATTAAAATAATAATAATAAACAATCTTCTAAGGTATTAATATAATCATCCAATCATCTAATTAGATCTAATTATAATCGCTTTCTAATCATTAATTCAACATATTTTCTACCTAGATTAAGGTTTTCTGTTTGAAAATATATTACATTTTAATTTTCCAAGATAATGTTTATATCTTTACAAAAATATTTTATGGCGAAGGATTTTTAATATTTCTATAGTATTATAATATTCCCCTGAAATGTGTGTGTGTGAAATCCGTCACAAAAGTAATACAAATTAATTCAGAAATCAACGAAGATAAATGGAAATTCCTTTTCAATGTTCATTTTCAGAACTAGAATTTAACACCAGCGTTTCTCAAACTGTGGGACGCTTCCCCTAGTGGGCGTGATAACTCTACGAGGGGATCGAGCATATTAAAAAGTCGAAAACAAAATATTATTTAAAAAAAATTATTAATTTACTGTAACAAACATAAAATGCATTCTGACATAAAAAATAAAATACACATTCACTCTGATACAATACACTTGTAAATGTATCAGTTTATACAATGTATTTTATAATTAATTTAACTATACTAAGTTAAGAACAAGTTTGATAATTACCAGCGACTTTAAAAGGGTTTGTATTAAAACTTATCTCGATAATTTGTACGGTTTATAATTATTCCCTTAATTGACGAATAAAAGTTACGAGATTCGCTCCCCAATGCCACCGTTTTCCACATAGATGCTCATATGTGATGTGTTTTTTTTTTGTTGGGAGGAGGCGGAGAAATGGGATAAATAAGCAAATCCTCTGAATTAAGTAATTCTTCGCAAACACTGTGAAAGTACTTTTATTGCATCGCAAAGCATTCGGAATAATTTTATGGACAGTAGTGCACAGAAAAAAGATCGCACTTCAGAAAGACGTATATATACGTCCGGAAAATTAATGCTTTGGTTGATCGAGACGTTTATATACGCCGGTGGTACTTAAGAGACTAAAGTCGTATTGTAGCTTTTGTGTCAAACTATAGTATATTATTGAATTCAATATATTGTTATTCTATGGAGGGGGGGGCACGCAATTAAACTTATTGAATATTGGGTCGCGAATATTGAAAGTTTCAGAGGCACTGATTTAACACAATTATTCTGTGCAGAAAGAATTATAAGTATGCCCGCCTATTTATATAACATTTTAATACTCAATAAAACAAATATTGCCCTGAAATTTTTTAACATATGAATCCAAAACTGTCATTACTAAAACTTCTCTGGATTCTTTTTTTTTTAATTTCGCTTATGTTGATAACCAATGTCACAAGAATAAGAATGTGTTTGACTGATCAATCTGGCAATTACATCATGATGGGTGATCTGGGAAGAATTCCATCGAAAAGCCAAAGATAAAGAACTGATAAATTCTCCTGCATTACCGTGTCTGGAAAAGCAGTTAAGAGCTCTATTTTTCTCCTTGAAAGGGAGATTAGCGGAACTCAGAGCACTCACATTTACGTCAAAGTTTTTCAGAATTCACTTACCGCAGTAACTCTTAATTGCCCCTTTGAGGGAAGAGTTAGAGCTATTCGCTTAAATAAAATAAGAAGTCTCCCATGCTGCTTCCTTATACATCGAAGAGAGAAAGTCTCCTTATACTTAATAATTAAATAAAAGCTTATCATTTTATATAGTGAAAAGTTTTATAGAACTAGAGAAACAAAAGCACGTTGAACTTTTGCTTTTAGTGGTTTATATTCTATTTAAGAAGAACCTTTTAAATAATTATTCACTTAGATTTAAGAACGAATTTATTTATTTTGACAATTGGGGACAATGGTAGAACTAGGGGAAAAGATAAGCAGTGAAATATTTACGTATTGGGATTTGAAAAAGAAAAAAAAATAATAAATATAATAAAGAATAATATAATATCAGAAACAGGGAATTAAATGCTAACAAAAGGGAGATTAATTTAGTATAATTTGTATCAAAATACCTACCTAACTGTATAGACTTAGTTTCTCCGCGATAAATCCTTCTCTTATTGGTTGAGGTTCCCGGGGAGATCCGAACGTGGTAGGGATAGATAAATTACAAAGGGTCCTTTTTCGTCTTTCACAAATCTTGTTTGAAAAATTCATAACTGCTGTACGATAATAAAATCGCTTTCTGTGGAGGAACCGTGATTTATAATAATGTCAGTTTCTATTTAAAGTTAAGCGAAAAGAAAGAGAGATAATCGATCGTCGTCAGGCTGATACTGAAGTTAAAGTTAGAGTTATTATAATTGAAACAATAGGAGTTTAAGTAAAGATATTCTACGTTTCATGGAACAAGATATTTCGTCAAAGAGAGGAGCATTGCGTCAAACCTTAATGAAAAAGATAAGTATTTTAATAATTGTTATCCATATTTAAGTTAGTAATTAAGCTGACAGATCCCTTCACTTAATTAACCTTTTGACAGTAGTTTGAAAGTTAAATATAAATATGTTGAATTTATTAAAATGTATTTTGAGTCTAAGCATCCAAATTCTCCAGCAACCACAGGGCCACAACAAAGTCATTGAATCAGATTCGAAAAGATGCAAACAAATATTCACAATAATTCACAATTATAAAGCGTTTGAACTGAGTAAGCGAAATAAAAAAAATAACGGTTACTTATCGGAAATGAGATGCAACCTCTGAGATTCGACAACAAGAAATCAACTAATACTTTCTAATCGAGACTATAATTCAGAAATAAGAGATTATAAATCAGGTCGTACTAGTCTGACAATACTGTCCTCATAAAAATAATTCTCTTCCCACTGACTATTTCAGGGGTGGTGAATCTTTATGGATCAAAGTGCCATTTTTTTCTAAAAAAATATTTAATGTGGTATAGACGTGCCGTGAAATGAGGAAATAATTTTGACTTGTGATTATTGGGAAAATAAAGCTAATTACTAACAATTCAAAACTCTTTATTTTTTACGAAAAATTACATTTTGTACAGTATAGTAGTAAATGTTTTAGTTATATGTGAAATTCAAATTGTAGTAACATTAGTGTGACTTCTGTTGTTGCAAATTATAGATGGCAAATAGCTTATAATAGGATTGTAAGATGTTACTTTTAGTAGAATGCTTACTGAATTGGAGTCATCTATAAAACGGTTTCCAAGCGAGTCTTTAACGCTATTCATACATGAAAATAATGACTGGTAGGCATAGGTATATGAAAATGGGGTTATAACAGCATGAGTCAGCTTCTGAAAACAGTTAAATATATCTGGAATCAAAATCCATGTTTCCAAACTTCATTACTGGCATTTTTACTACATATCAATTTCAACTTTTTTCTTGTTTCAATACATTTTTGAATCCATATTGAGCTACACTGGAAATCAATCTCAGTTGCATTTAAATTCTTCAATTTCCAACCAGTCGAACTGGAAAAAGTTTAGTTTATCAAATGAAATCAATCAGGGTACAAAATAAAGTACTTGTAGTTTCTTGTAATAATATCGTTTATGAAAACATGCAGTTTAGCTTCAAAAGAGCGAATGAGATCCCTCATGAGGATTACTTCCCAATGAACTTTATTACTTTGGACTAAAATGACCCTTTTGATCGGTGGTTTCCCCAAAATATTATGACGCGTGCCATCAGTGACACACGTTCCACTGATTCGCCATCCCTGAACTATTTGTATGCTACTTAGTAGAGACGTTCTCTCTCGTTTCCGGAGACGAGTTTTTCTAGCTCAAAACGCCAATTTGGTTAGATGGAAGAAACCCGAGTT
>BMAV01006552.1:791-20998 GCA_019973955.1 Trichonephila inaurata madagascariensis | reverse complement strand
AAACTGTAAATTTACTTCACTAAGCTTAGTAAATAAATCAGTTAAATATGTAAATCTGATTTTTCCACTTAATTAAATTTTCTTTTAAATTTAAAACCACGATATGGTTTACTGAGAGTCACTATCGTGGACGGCCATTTACACCTGATGAACCCCCAAATTATTTTTCCCTGACACAGACAACTTGAAGTTCATCCTAGACCCCTCGGGGTCAATATAGACCACTTTGGGAATCACAATGACCTAGATAATCAAAAATTAACAAGAATTTACAAACGATGGGTTCCTTTAACAACATTAATTACTGATTTAAAAAAATCATCTGTTTATTAACTAACTGTAGTTTGTGTATAAGATAAAATCTCTATCGAAACATATAAATTTAACTTATAGCCTTAAATCAAAATTTTAAAATAAATTTCAAAAAGTTATTGTATTACAAAATTTTGTAAATTTGCTTAATGAGAATGTTCAGTTCACTTCCGTCAGTAATGTTATAATTCAAATTCTATAAGTTTACAGGTGATTCAAAATATGGGTCATGGGACATAACCCTTTCCCAACTCGCACAACTGGGTGAGTTTGACATTGGTATTCCTTTAAGACCCAAAATATTTGTATTTTTATTAACGATATACCAATTAACAATATTAACGATATATTAACCCCAATGACACTGCAAAAAATAGTAAGAAACAATTTTGCTTCGCCCCCCCCCCGCCCAGAACGTGAAGTGTCTCAGCATGAACGAGTGGGCTGTGTCTTAAAGGGATAATGAAATTATTAAATGAACATTAAAGTTTGTAAAGTACTTGTTATTATCATTGACATTAAGGATTGGAACCAAATTCTAAGTATATTTTTTAATATTAAACATTTTCCCACATTCAATTCCATTTGGATTTCACTAACGTATGAATCATCACATTCTATTACAATATCTGTACAAATCAATGTGTTTTTTTCTAATAATTCTACAGTATTTTGTACCTTATACCGTAATGTTATTAAAATTTAATCTTAATGTATTGAAGAATATATATACATGTAGTCTTAGTTAAGATCCTGATCTTAGGCTTTGGGCAAGGATGTTCCTTAAACAAGAAGTTTTTTTCTGTGATAATTATCATACAGTGAGATAATAATAAATAAATAATTTCTTTTTCTAATAAATAACTTCATTTACAGCTGATATTGAGAAGTTCAAGATTCCTTGGACAAAAAGCTTTCGAAATTTTGCTGGTCATAGCAGAAGCGTTTTCATCGTGATCCGTGACTGGCATTATATCTGGCAAATCATGGGTTAGTGTCTGTGTGCCATTAAAGACCTATTATGTATCACAGATTCTTAACGTGTTGTTTTAATGTAGAAGTTTGAAGAGTAGGATGCTACACTGAAATGTCATTCAATTAGGGATAGCAAGGTATATGTAAATTGTGTAGCGTTGCGCATCATTTGTGCGCCAGTGAGGGTGCTGTGGTAACTGCATATTAAGAGCGTACTGTGGTTGTTCTGAATTTGTTTGGAATTGCCAGTATGGTAGACTCCTTCTATCGCAGACAAATCGTAGGTGCGCGACGCATGGGACATTTCCGAAATCGTCAAACAGCTAGGATTTTCAAGGTCGACAGTTTTAACAGTATACCAAGAATACTTGGATGGTGGGCAAAGAACTAGCGTTCGGGCAAACTTCAAAGGACAGTAAGCCTTGACAGTGCGTGGTGAGAGACGGCTCGGGAGTACTGTAGGTAGCCAACGAAACCAAACATTAGCTCAAATTATCACCCAGTTGAAAGACGGTGCCAATCGTACAGTAAGTAAACGGACTGTGCAACACTCGCTTCACCGTATGGGTTTCGGGAGTTATCGACCTACGAGAGTACCATTACTCAATGCTCGCCATCAGAATGCATGTCTTGCCTTGGCAAGAGAGCACACAGATTGGAGTGTAGAGGACTGGAAATGAGTAGCATGGAGTGATGAGTCTCGATTCCGACTACTTATCTCCCACGGGGGGGGGGGGTGGATGGAGAATTTAGCGTCAGGTTCAGGCAGCCATGGATTCTGCATGCCGTGTTGGAACTGTATAAGGGCATGGTGGATCAATCATGGTCTGAAGTGTTTTTACGTGGCACTTTCCTGTCATAAATTGGCCCCGTAGAAGCCCAAATTTGAATCCGACGGAGCATCTTTGGGATGTCTTACAACAAGGCATGAAAGGGCATCACAACACCAACGAAACTTAATGTATTATGCTTAGCTTTAGCCAATATTTGGCAAGTCATTCCCATGGAACGTTTCCAGAAACTTGCTGAATCTATGCCTCGTCGTGTGGTAGCCATTATCAAGGACAAAAGAGGCCCAAATCGTTACTAGGTAGGTATCCCTAGTTCAGTGGTACTTCAGTGTAGTTCAAATGCCGTCCTTGTTACTTGCCCTGACTCATATTAGAAGTCCTTTTGTCAATATATCTTGTATTTCCTTATTGTTTGATGCTAATAAGATCTAATAACATTTTAATTAATGAGCTAATTTAAAAGGGTATTGAGCGAAGCACAATGTTTTCACGTATCAACTTTTTGCCCCATCATTCTTTTCTTCATGATTTAAAAATATAATTAAATTTGATACTTTTATTACTAATATTTTTTGAAATCCTGTTAAATATTTGAATAATAAATTGCAACTACATAAATTCAATCTCGTTATTCGATTAGAATCAATCAATGATGAATTTTGTGTAAGATTCGGTATTCAAACAATCGTAATAAAATAAAAATCACTTTAATTAATTTTTATTAAGTTTGGTTAGATTGCATCTATTCTCACTGAAGCTGTAAAATGTATGTGTGCTATTGATATTAAGTTTGAAAGAGAAAAAATGATTTTCGGAAAAGGTAAATACAGAAATAATTATACTGTTTTAGTACAGAATATTTCCATAGCAAATTAACCACTCTCGTTTCGTTTAGTAAATATTTTCAAAATAAAAAAAAATCAATTAAATGTAACTTTATCTCAATACATAAAGCAAAAAAATATTCCTTTAGCTTTTCAACAAGCTACTTTATATTCCATGGTCACGGTCCAACTTTCTTCCGCAAATTTACTTTTTTCCTCTAATCAGTGAAACAGAAACATTGTTTATTCTTCCAATATTACTTTCACCAGGTCTCGTATTTTTCTTTATCGGAATTCGTTCCTAACTCGATTAGACATTCCTCAAGAACAACCAAAACTCGTTCATTTTCACGGGAGAACTCGTTCTCTTTGAAGATAAATGAAACAAGTTTTGCGACAAATAAGAAAGGCATTTGGTGCCTAAGTAACAGCATAAATGTGAAATAGATCCATAAAATGTATTAATTATCGAGTTTTTCACAATTATGTGGGCGGATCAAATTGGGTATAAGGGTTTTAATAATTCCGTATTTGAAATCGAGAAATATGATGCTCTAATAAAAAGTTGAGTAGAATTGTCGTACGCATGCCTCTAAATTGTGAAGTCAAAATGCTTCATAAAAACCATTTTGAAAGTGATAGCTATGAAATATACACTTTTAAGTGTTTCTCGTAAAGTAAAATCTATTTAAAAAATAATTTCTTTAATTTAATTATATAGACACAAATAGGATACATTAAATATTTAAGAAAAGCATGAAAAATGTAACAAAATAGTAAAATAAATAAAATATTGTACTTCTTAAATTTTAAAATATTTTGATAAGAGAAATACATTTTTAAGGTGACTGCCTACCTTGAAAATGTCGACATTTTTTTATAAGACATTTTTTTTTTTTTATTTCAAAATCTTATAGATTGAATATTTTTCTTTCCAAACAGTTTTTCTTTTTCCTTTACGTGAAAGAGAAATAAAGCTATAGTGATTTTAAAAAACATCACTCTAAGCAAAAAGGCGGTAAGATAAAACTTTAAATACGTTTTTCTCAAAATTATGTTTTCGAAAGAAACTATTTACCAGATACATGATACTTCAAGAACCAAACCAGATAACGATTTGAAAAATTTTGTGGGAATGTTTATTATACTATTTTTCATAACGTGGACCATAAGCTTTGTTGCAGGTTAAACATTTTTTGATCTAGGGTTGTTTTTATAAAGAAAAAACTTTAAAAATATCAAAATTTTCATACTATTATGTATAATTGTCTGTAATTTTTTTGTATTTTGATATTTCTCTTAGATTTTGGTTCATTTTGAAAAGAACTGTAATATGTATGTTGTATATAAAGAAAATTATGATAATTGTATTAGAAATTTTTATACAGTGTTACGCGTTTTAGTAAAACTTTCGTAAAATTTCCTCTTAAACAACCAATTTTTCTAAAAGTACAATATTTATTTAAAAAATTTTATGTATTTACATATTTTTTTTTCTTCCTAAAAACACTCAATTAGTTTCAAAAATTTGTTTTTATAAAAAAATGGGTACGAAGGTAGGCAGTCACCTTAAAGTTAGTTTTAGATTTGATAACAAATATTCTATTTATAAGCCCATCATTGTATGATCATAGCTAAATTAAATATAGAATGTACTTAAACACATTATCTTCTAGAAACACAAATTGAACATTTCTGTTTGAAATGAGAACAATAATACACTGCAGCCATTAAAATTCTTTAAAATTGCAACACCAAAGAAAAACAAATAACGAAACTTCGCTTATTATTGCACAGATTAGTAGTAAGAAATAAGAATTGATTATACATTAATTGATAATTTAAGAGTATTCAAGGTCCTAAATTACTACAAACAACTGAGGCGTTCTACAGCTAGAACGTCTCTAACCCATTAAGGCCTCGAGTCAAAGTGGGCATGGATAACAGGAAAGGGCAGGTCATTTCATGCTGTTTCAAGTCTATGCTACGAAGAATCAATCGTAATGGCTGGTGAGTGGCAATCGCCCAGTTTCTCTGAACACATTAACTGATACTTTCAATGGATAAAATATCTTAAGGATGAGCTGTTCAAAGCAAACCTAAAATTTAGGATCTGAACAGGCTATACATCTGAGAAATTTAATATTGGGTGTTCAGATTACCTACTACGCGAGCAATTAGTATCTGTCTCTTGTACATAATGGCTACCCTTGCAATTACACCAGTTGTAGGACCTATATGACGATATAGGTTGTAAGGAGGTCACGTGTGTTCTCCTTGATGTCCCTAGAGATAGATACGTCAATGTTGTTGCTGCAAACAGAATCGGGATTTGTCTATAAAAATGACGTGGTACAACTCGTGTATCCAGTTTGATCGTTGGGCACATCAATGTCACTGTGTGTCTCTGTGCTGAAGTTTCAAGGAAAGCCATAATAACGATCACCGAATATACAGTTTCTTGCCAGTCTAAACGTCGTCACACTTCCCGTGAGGATACTTGACGTATTTACATAATGGACTTGTTTACAGGTCCATTATGTAACTCCATATCCGTGGAATGCCTGTAAATTTCTACAAGACCGGTTTGGCAACATGTTTGTTCTTAGTGACGGCAGGTTGTTGAGATCCTACATGACATTCTGTATAACCCTCTTGAACCAGTCAATTCAATTTTCCTATGACAGTCGTTGGATTCTAATCAATGCGATTAGCGGAACAAAAAACCCTTCTTTTTATAAGCCAAAATCCTACCATTATCGAATTCCGACTCCAGCTGGTAGCCATTTCTCTTATTATATGACGCATAACATGATCTTCTCCAAAACAATCAACATTCAAAACCGATTTCCTAATAAAGACTGCTATATAAAATACTTTTATACGTATTGTTACTTACTCCCCTTAAGGCGCAGATCGAGTGCGCTTAAATATGCTAATCATTATTATATTCCAACATCTATTTCTTTTCATTAAAATTTGTGCAATCTCAACTACATGATGTTGCAATTGTAATAAACCTGCACTGTATTTTATAAATAAATACTTTTTTAAAATATATGTTGATTTTTCTAGATAGAGATTCACATATTCATACAAAATAAAAATAGTAAATGTAAAAAATGCATATCATTTATATTGATTTATCTATCTCTATATATAAAAGTGCTTTTCATGATGCTATAATAAATTTATTTATACACAAGGTATAGTTAATAAAAGCAGCTACATATTTACAACAGAAGGGAATAAAACCACAGCTAGGATGAATTTACATTTATGAGATGGTAGGGCTTCGAACGAACGAGCAAAAATAGTTAAACGTGACAATGTTTTACAAATTTTACAGCAAATTATTAATAAAAATCCATATTTAGAAGAACATTGAGATCTGGATGAAATTCAAAATAAACACCAAGATCAAGAGTATAGTCTGTGTTTTTATGCAAGCACTAAAGATCACTCTAGAGTTAACCCTACGTTAGACGCGCATCACTAAGATCCATCCATAGGCGCGTGGCATCTTTCAGATGCATGACCTCATACTTGCATTTGACGATGATTTAATCATTTTATTGGTGAGATTTGACATTGAAACGTAAGGTTATATCTAAAGAAATATTGATATAAGGTGCATTGTTTATTACTGAAACTCTTAATTTTTTTATTACATATAACATTACCTACCTATTAAAATAATGAATTGTTATAGAAGCAATAGATAGTAAATAGAAGTACTTATCTACCTATTGCACCCTTAGAAATTCAATGACCCTTAGAAATGAAATGATACAAAACAAAGGAGCTATATGATGTGTGTTAAAAAGAAGAGATTGAAAAACAGGAATGCGGCCCAAAAAGGTTGACGTATTAATTCATGTATTGAAAATTGGAATAAACAGGAAAATTGAAAACATCTTTGGTCAACTAATTACGCCTATAGAAAAATAATAATAAATGTAAATGCTGAAAACATTTTTTAATAAATTACTTTGGCACACACTTGACTCCTTTAGGCACCTGCACACATTACGCACGTCGTAATATAATACTTAAGATATAATCAAAAATTTCAATTTATACAAACTATATGCACATCGTGAAAAAAAAAAAAAGAGGTAGTGGTTAGTTATCACTTTCACCGCTACCTATTTACATTTTTAGATCCTTTGTTGCAGGTTTCACTAATCATCTTACAATGTTCAGAGCATACGGATGTTTTGCATTTTACACAACAAAATTTTGATTTTTTTTTCTTGATCTTCTGACAAGGGATATAGTGCTTCCTTTTCAAAGATATTGGTGATGCTTCTCTTGGAATCTTCTCTCTTGGTTCTTCCTCTTGAACAGGGCGTTGTACATTAGATATTTCTTCAATCCTGACTCGTAACGAAGGAGGTATGTGAATGTTACTCTCAAGTCATCGTGAGTAATCTCTCAAGTGCATCTCAATTTTCAGTAGAAACAAGTAATATAAAAAAATTTAAATTCCTACTTAGATCAACAAAAAAATTTTTTATTTTAGCTATTTTTTATTAAATAGTTACAATTAGTATAAACATGTATATACATGTGACAGAATCACAGCATTAAATTATAATTAATTTTTATTCATTATCATTAAAATATCGTATTGTCATCCAAAACAATCGTGTATATAAAATTTCAGTTCAGCAGAATGATTTAAAATGTGAGAAAAAAACCTTTTCAAGTTTTGACACAAGTCACCAAAAGGGTCGCCAAAAATGATGTGAACGTGACTGTATTTGTAATTCTTTAAATAATTAGTTTAAATCAATTAATTTTTATTAATTATAATTAAATTACTGTATTGTCATCCAAAACAATAATGTATATAAAATTTCAACTCAATTGAGCACTTTAAAATGCATTTTATTAACGATTGAAAATTCCACCAAGATAAATAAATAAATATAGAGAGAGTGTGAGCTAATAGTAAGAATTGAAAAACGTCTTAAATAAGCTGTTAAATACTTGTTTCAAGTTATTTTAGTGTAAAACTGAAAACTGCACTCTATGTTACAGGAAAAAATGCAAATTAACGAAAAATTTCAAAGACATTAAAAATTACGTCTTTGGGCCCGCGGCATCTACCAGATTCAAGGGCCCCTGTACCCCAAAATGTGAAGCAATTGACTACGTCCTTAGCACTGAACCATAGTAATAATGATAAAGGACAGATAGAAGACATGTTTCCGCTCACCGTGTGGACACGACACCAAAATTATTTTTGCTGAGCATGTCAGAGATTCTCGAGCCTAACTGAGGGTTAATAATAAGCCGTCATGCAATGAATTAGCTGTTATCATTTCGAAACAAAAGACGAATCTATAGACAGAAAGATTGATGGTAGAATTAGAACATGTAAATTACAGTTTTATAATTTGAGCAATGAGTATGAGCAGTTGTGTAATTTGTAAAATAGGTTTAGCCCATCCTTAAGTGGACAGGGTGATACCCCCTCCCCCTAGTTTTTGATTAAAAAAATATATATTTTTGGTAAGTTTTTTTATGAAAAGTTTCATTCTCTATGGAATTCGAGTTGAAATTCGTTGTATAAATTGAACTTGAATGTGCATATTTTAAATAAAATTACAATCTTTTATTTTTTATTTCAATTTTAAAAAAACATTATTTGTGTGTGATTATTTATTACAGTTAAGTGTTTTTTCCCCAATATCAGGCTAAATATAGAGACTAATAGGCGACATCAATAACAATCATTCATACATGCACGCCGATTCAAGAAATATAACAACTCTACAGAAAAAGATGATGATGACCTTGTTGAGAATTCGCAGCCACGGAATATCGCGATTGCTACCGAAACTTTTGCAGACTGAAAAATTAACAGAATCTTTGAAAATGACAAAAAAATAACTAAATAAAATTAAAATGCAAGAAAGAGTGCTTTTTTTAAACCATCACTTCTGCATGCACTTTTTATTACGCATTTATTTCTCTTTATTGTTTGGTCTACTATCGTGTACATGGGAAATAATGGCACATTTTTGTGTCATATTTCTTATTCTTTAAAAATTCGGCTTTGCATATATGATGAACAAATTTCAAAGTAATTTATTCTTTAACATCTTAATTCTTTTTTCTTCACTTGGTATGAAAAACGATAAAATATGCAATTCTTCATATAAGCATGTTTTGATAATAGTGCTAAAAACCGGAAACTACGAAAGAAAAAATATTTAGGGGAAAATTCACAAGTTAATTTATAAATTATTAGAGGAATATTTTTTAAAAAAATTCTTTTGTTTCCATCTTTATCATAATTCTTTATATGAAAGTAGTATTGAATATATAATGATTCATATGACAAACATTATGCTAAAATGATCAGCAAAAAAATGGTAATAAAAAACAAAATAAACAGTGGGTTATATTACAAAACTACACATAAAAACGTTGTTTGTTTTATGAATTAAACACTAAAAATAAGGATTATTATTAATTAAACATATTATATGTGTAAGCGTGCGTTAAAATTTATTTATCGGGAATGCAGTTACAAATTTAAAAGAATCTAACAACCATGAAAGACCAAACCAATTATTCTTGTTGTTTTTTTTTTTTTTTTAATTCCTTCTTTTAGTGTGACTCCTATTGTTTGCTAGTTATGTGTTATATTGGTCTTGTCATTGTTATAACTTTTTTTTCCGCGTAGAGCAAATAGCTCATAAATCATAACTATTTCTTTCATGAAATCCAATTCCATTCATTTTAAAATTTGATTTTACTTGGAATATTCTCACACAATTACAGATTCAGACAGCTTTCTCCAATTAGTTCCCATATCTTGGGGTATTCTAAAGATAATTTATTTACGTAAAACAGTGAACTTTTATTCTTTGAAAAATGTTTTTCTTATTTACTTTGATCCAAGCAATCTTTTCATTTTTATTCTCTAAAATTTCTGATTTTTTTTGTGGCAACATGTGGTATATAATTCCCTTTATTCAATAAATGTGACTTTATATTTGTTTATTTATATCATGTGATTATTATATTAATTAGGCTTAAGGGAACAGAGACGTTCTTACCCTTCAAATAATCAATTTTTCAATTTTCGTCTTAAAAAAAAGTAGAATTAATGCTGATTCCAAAAATGTATAACATATATAGGTTTAAAGCTTAATATCCGAGTAATTGCGGTTTTAAAATGTAAGCAACAGCTGTCACGCCTGTTGTTTACGTTATCGCACGTCAACTGCCACGCCCATTTTATAGCTGACCGAAGCATGTTTTTTAGGAAAATTAAGTGATATAAAAACACCAATCTGATTTATTTATTTTATTCTTGTGGTTTGAGAAGGATTATAACTACTCAACTCAATCTTGTTTATACCCAAGCTGTGTGTGCGAATTTTAAACATTTTGCTTTCTCGTGCTTGAGTTACAAACACGTGAGTTACGAATTTCGTATTTTGACTGCTAATTTACTTTTTTTTGTTTACATTCAATTTGCTTGCAATTTGCGAGAATTTTAAGCATTTGAAATGCCTCGAACAAAAAAGTTTGGGCAAGTTAAACGTCGTTTAATTCGTAAAAACACTTCAGTAAATGCTGAGAGTGAACGAGTTGATGTCAGTGCATCTAAAAAGAAAATTGAGAGGAGTGAAGTATCTTTTAAGGACTATGAAGATAATTTTTCAGTTGAAACTCAAAGCAGGTATGTTATTATTGACTTAAATATGCTCAATGATATTTTCAACAATATTGCAAAATGCAGATATTGTGATAGATCTTTCTGCTTTGATGTTGCTGAAAATTAAAGTAGCCGCAAAGGCCTTGCTACCAGTGTGTCAGCAACTTGCAAGTATTGTGGTTCTGGTCATTCTTCAATGACTTCAAATACCGTGTCAGATGGATATGAAGTAAATTTGAGGTTTGTTTATGGCATGAGGTGCATTGGAATTGGCAAAAGTGCAGCTCAGATATTTTGTGCACTGATGAACTTACCTCCTCCTCCAGCTAAATTTGAAAGACTATACGCCAATTTTTAAAGCGTTGGAAACTGTTTCATCTCGTTCAATGGTTAACAGCGTTAATGAAGCTCTCATTGAAAATGAACACAGTAAGAACATAGCAATTGCTCTTGATGGGACCTGGCAGAAAAGAGGACACTCTTCGAAGAATGGCGTTGTAACTGCAACTTCTCTCGATAATGGAAAAGTTATTGATTTTGAGTGCCTATCAAAATATTGCTTTGAATGCAAAAATACGAACAAAACCTGTGATAATTGCCAGTTAAACTATCACGGATTTAGTGCGGGAATGGAGAGTGAAGGAGCATTGCGGATTTTCAGTCGCTCCTTACCAAATTACAATGTTCGGTATGTTAAGTATTTTGGAGATGGAGATTCGATGGGGTTCCAAAAAGTTCAAGAATCAAACATATACGGTAATGAATTTCCTTTTGAAAAACTAGAGTGCATCGGCCACGTCCAAAAAAGGATGGGAACAAGACTGAGAGCCCTAAAGAACAATTTAAAATCCATCAAGCTGTCAGACAACAAACCAATATCTGGACGAGGAAGGCTGACTGATGCAGAAATTCTTCTGCTGCAAAAATATTATGGCCTAGCCATAAGAAGAAATGTTGGAAAATCAGTCGCAGATATGTCCAAAGCCATCTGGGCAATATATTTCCATAAACTGTCGACAGATGAAAATCCGCAACATGATTTGTGCCCGATGGAAGAAGAAAGTTGGTGCGGGTACAATAAAAGCATTGTATCAGGTGAAAAATACACCCACAAACATTCCCTCCTAGAAGCAGTTCTTTTTAAAATTAAAAAAAATTTTAGAGACTTAACTGCAAAAGAACTGTTATTAAAACGTTTGCATGGCCAAACTCAGAACCCCAAAGAAAGCTTTAATAACTGTGTGTGGAATCGTGTGCCGAAAAACACATTTGTGAGCAAAAGAACTTTGCAAATGGGTATTATGGACGCAGTTATATGCTTCAATGAAGGTGCATACGCAAGGACAGAAGTACTAAAAGCATTAAAAATCAATCCAGGAATCAACGCTTGTGAAGGCCTTCGCAAAATTGACTACGTCAGAATTTGTGAAGCTGAGATGGCTGTTCTAAAAGCTACCAAAGAAGCCAAAACAATAAAAAGGCAAATTAAAATGAAGCAGGATGCTTTAGAACAGTCAATGCAAGATGAGTACAGTGCTGGAAAATTTTAAAATAGAAATCTTAGGTAAGTGCATCATTTTATTTAGTTTTTTTCAATTTTCTCAAAATGTGTTTTTTCAATTTTTAGGTACATGTGTAGAAAAATCTATTTGTTATATTTTGATGAAACTTGGTATGAGCCTTTGTGTCATGATAATGTATTTAATGCTACTAAGTTTATTTCTGAAATGCTAATATTTTTACTTTTATTGCTCAATTTCTAAAAAAAAAAAATGACATTTTTATCAAAATTTGAAAAGGTCAAAATTCAAAAAATTTTTAAAAAAATTCTGTGCAAGGAAATATAAAAAGAACTATTACATTTAATTAAAGGTACAATTTTATAACTAAAACAGCATGTTTTGTGGTGTTATATGTTTTAAAAGGAAAGATACTTGTACCTAAAGAGTACCATGTATCCGAAAACTTTTTTTGGTGTGTACTTTTTCGAATCCTTATATTTCTTAAAATATTTTATATATTTAATAATTTTATGTTGTAGTATATTAAGAAACATATATATATTGTATGACACAAATTTTTTATTTATGGAGTCTTTGTTTTTTAAAATAATGTGTTCTTTCGAAAAGCCAAATTTTGCTCATTTTGTGTCATCGAGAACGTCCCGGTTCCCTTAAGAGAAAGAAAACGCTCTATTTCAAATAAATAAATAGATACAAGAAATGTTGAATTTGTGCAATTGTACTTCCCGTAACATGTAAGTTATTGCTATGTGCTTTTTAGAAATTTCAAGAACAATATTAGATGCCACCAAAAGTAACTCAAGATGCTATTTTCCTGTTATTCATTAAAATTAAAAACCTGAATGAAAAATAAATTATGTAATTTAAGTGCATGTAATGTTTATTTGAGTTCGATGATTTCATTGAATTTCTTCATGAATAATACAAAAATAGTTTCAGAGAAAAGTTTATTCATTAAAAACTTGAAAATTTTCATTCAAAGATTAATTTTGCAAATTATCATTTATCAAAATTTCAGTTTCTATGTATCAAAATACTTTTTCGAACTAGAAAGTTATTTTTCTAATTACATTCTGTAAATAAAGTGCAGATTTTCCTTTAAAATATTTATCACACATATTTCGAAATACCTATCTTTCTCTACTTTAATGACATCGTAATGAGAGTCCTAAAATCAGATTAAGAATATAGTATTAGATATATGAAATTATTATGCATCATATGTTTTTAATATAAGTAATTAATTAATTAACGCTTTTATTAAATATCCTGATAAACTAAAGGTTAAGTGTAACTTAAAAGCTGTCAAAGTTTTAAAAACCCTAACTATAAAATTGGCAACCTAAATTTTATAGACAAGAAGAATTTATCAGTTTTTAATTAGTTAGACAATTTAATTTCAAATTTACGTTTTTTTAAAAATAATTAATGTAAATAAACAGGCATCTTAATCTTTAAATATTGTTAAATACGTTTAGATTGTTTTATACAATACTGATAGTTAAGTTTATTTTGAAAATAATGGGCTAAAGTGTAGCAAGGGAAAAAGGTTTCTCAATAATTAGACTGCTATACATATAATGGGCGTCAATTTCTTCAGGAATTCCTTCGAAAAGTCAGAGGTAAGGAATTGATAAATTCTTCTACTCGATTGTGTGTGTGTGTGTTTGAGAAGGAAGAACATTCTTCTTCACACAGAAAGAGATTGACGAGTCTTAAAACATTCTCATTTAGGTCAAACTTCTTCAAGAATCATTAAGGGCAACGTTTCTTAATTGATATTTGGAGAAAGTAATAGAACCAGTGGCTTAATAAAATTTGTAGAAAATTAAAAAAAATTGTGAAAGTATCTGCTTTACTTTTGTATTTCTATTATATATATATCTAATAATTCAATAACGTACAAACATATTCGCGGATACAATCACTTAAGCAAAGCATTTGTTTGTTTAAAAAAAAATAAAACTATTTTAAAGGAATATGTGGAATTTTTAACTTCGCCGTATTGGTGTTGCACCTGATAAAATTAAATTTTCTGTAAATCCTTTATTTTTGAAATATATAACCATCTTCATACTCATATAAGTTCTCTCTTTAAAATAAATATATGTATATTTTAAAATTAAATATATTGTGGGTTTTACGAAAACTCCAAATATGTTAATAGCAGCCATTTCTTTTTCAATAGTTTTTGAAGTAAAAATCATTATGAGTTTGTTATTGAAAATTACTCTCTGTATCACTGAGATATTAAAGTACGATAAATTTATCTTAATCTCAACATTTTAATGTGTATGTGACTATTTATACTTGATAAAGGTTTCCTTCTTTTTATATTTCAATAACGGTATTTGTCCGTTTAGAAAAACAATGTATATCTCTCAAAAGTTATCTATAAAGTATAGCTTGCATTTAGAAACCCCAAGTAGTACTATAAAAATATATTAGATTCTATTCCATTTCATTTCTTTCTATTGTAGTATTTAGTATTTTCAATTTAATGCTGACTATTTGACATTTTGTTTAACTGTTAATCATTTGTATTATTTTACTTTAAAGTTACCACAAAATTTATTCCACAAATAAATTTGTCAATTAAATCTCATAAAGAATAATTTTAAAATTTTAGTCGTGAAAAATGTATATTTAGATACATAATCTCTTTAAAATAGATTAATAGGAATGAAAATGTACACTTAGAAATTTTGGATGAAATAATATTGCCATCTCAAAGATGGTAAGAAGTTACAAGAATTGTAAAAGTACAAAAAGTAATACAAATTTAATAAAAAAAAATAAATAAAAAAACTATATTTGAAAAACTTTAAAAAAAATTACGAGCATGAAACGAGCTGCAATTGCAAAAACTGAATAAATTCTTTTCTTTTAAAGGCATTTCTATGTACTTCAGTGATCATTCTTAAACAGAAACATGCACAATTTTCTTCCCAAGTTTCTTTTTCTATGAGCATTTACAAAAAAACCCGAGTAAGCAAACATTCCTCCAGGATATATTCCTCCCTTTTCTGTGTGCACAGACACCGAATACTATCAGCTTTTTATACTAAACATTTGGATGATTTCAGGTGACTTCAGATTTTTTATATTTTGGAATGAAAAAGGTTTTTAGGGTATAGCAGCAAAACCTCTGCTGTGTCCAATATATAAAGTGTATGGGTTGTTAAAATTCTATTTAGAAACTTTTTAGTGGAAATACATATTTCATTTACAGAAATTCTATGTTAGTTAATCGATTTGTGATAAAACTAAGTAAACATAAATTTAAAGCTAACATTTTGAAAAAAGTTTATATTATTGTATTAATTTGAAAGATTATATTTAGAGATCAAAACTATTGAAATTCATTTCATACATTTTACCATCAAGCATATTTTCTGAAATCGTTTGTCAATATATAACTCTTCAGTTGTTGTTGATGTCTTGTCCAAGTATATATAATGCAGGGAATCAAATGGCACCAAAGGCGTCCAAAAGGACCTTTGAAATATAGAAGACCTTTGGTGAATAAAGCAGTTGATGGTCCGTGGGGCTTAGGTTTATGTTAAGGAGTTTAGCCAATATAGAATGACAATTAAAAATATGATTATGAAAAAAGTTAAATGTCTGGACAGTGAGGACAAGTATTGTAATTTCTTTATTCATTAGGGAATATTTTCATCTCTTTTAAGTGCCAATATTCAATCATAATTTTCATCGCGCCCCCCTCCCTACAATAACAATGTATTGAATTCAATAATACGATGCTTTGATGCTACAGCTACAATAGGATTTAAACATCCTAAGCTCCACCCGCGCATACAAACGTCTCGCTAAGCTAAAACGTTATTTTCTCCAGACGTATAAATACGTCTGTAAAAAGTACGATCTTTTCTGTGCAATGCTATCTATAAAACTATTTCGAAGGCTTTGGAATGCAATAGAAGGACAGTGTTTGCGAAGGATGAACTTATTTCAGAGGATATGCTTGTTTATTCCTTTTCTTCCCCCCCCCCTAATACATCACATAAGCACGCCTAGGTGGAAAACGGTGGCATTGAGGAGCAAATCGTATAACTTTAAATCGACAGTTAAGGGATTAATCATAAACCACACAAATTATCCAGATAAATATTAATTTGTGTACATAGTTTTATATATGACACAATCATAGGATCACTGGTAATTATTGTACTTGTTCTTAACATAGCATTCTTTAATTAATTATGAAATACATCGTGCAGTACTGATACTTTTAAAAGTGTATTATATCAGAGTAAATGTATACTCTATTTTTTGTTATGTCAGAACGTACTTTTTGTTTGTTTATTTCAAGTAAATTAGTAATTTTTTTAATAATCTTTTTTTTGTTGTTTTTGTTTTTGACTTTTCAATATGCTTGTGCCCCCCTCGTAGAGTTAGCATGCCCCCTAAGGGGAGCGTGCCCCACAGTTTGAGAAATGCTGGGTTGTGGTAGTTAAAATTACATGTTTGTAGTTAAGTTCAAGAATGAAGTACTTCTTATCTGGGGGAGGTGAGTTTATTAGCAAAGATATAGCCTGCTCATTGCCAAAGGTATATACGTGGGCTGGTGTCTAGTTCAAAGTGCAGGTTCTTTAGGATGCAACTACTATGTTTATAAGGGGAATTATATTCTGCGGTCAGTTGAAAATAGCCCCTCAGGATCCTCTGGATTGCAGATCTGGAGTCTCAATACAGTAGAATACTACCGGAACGCTCAATTGCCTTGCTGGGTAGTTGCCCAAAACTCCTTTAATGGCCATAAGCTCGCACGTAAAATCGAGGAAATTTTTCCCATGGGAATTCTATAAAATTTTGGTTCACCATTTGGGTGAATGACATAGATTCCAGTACCATCAGGTTCAGTTGAACTTAGTTATGTAATTATGTATTCGTTGTATAATTTTACTCATCAATCAAAATTTCTCATTTCAAATTAAATGCATTTTGCTTATTACCATAGATTTTATGTTTAATGGTATTCAAGAAAAAAAGAATTTTTAAGTAATATAGTTTATTAAATAAAACTCCAGTGCTATTTCTTTTTCCCTTATTTGCTGAAGCGAAGATTAACAACGTATTTTGTGAGTCTAATGTTAGAAATAAAATACATTTTTCCTTGCCATCAATTAGAGGATTCGTTAAAAAAACGCTTACAACATATATCTGCATTTTAAGTGGCCAATGACGTTACAATTATCAATGCACATAATACCGAAACTTGATTGATTATTTCAAAACGTAAATAATCGAAAAATGTGTTTATTTCATTACGTTTACAAATGCAAGAATCCACATATTATCACCTAGTTTCCACATAATTTTATGTCAACGAAATATTTCAGTATAATTTAAGCGCAAGACACAATTACATTAAATTTATATATCATACATAATAATAATTCGAAACATTTAGTTAAAACTTACGAACTGCATTTTACTTTCGTTTCTATAATGAATATTTTAACAAATCTATATTTTAAATATTAACAACGTTTAATAATGATTTTTAAAAACTATTTGGGAGATAAAACGAAGGGGAAAAAACGTAAATTTTGTTTTTAACCTTTTATCTACCGCATTATGATTTACTGCAGTTTTTTTCATGCAATATTTTTTAATCACTACATTGACAATTAAACGATATACATAAACAAAATACTCAACTTTGGAAAATTTAATTAGTTAGAGCTTATTAATTAATTAAAGATATTCCATTGTAAAATTAATTATGTACACTGTCCACTTAAAATAAATAGTCAAATCGTTTTTCTAAGGTCTTCATTAACATACAAAATAATAAGACACTTACCTTTAGACATTCACTATTTTTTCGGAACAAAAATGACAATCTTCGCAATCCGCTGATAACGCCGTCCGCTGAAAACGCAATTTCTGCTATAAAACTATTCGCCTTCCCCGATAAAATACACATCATAGAACCTGTGCTGCCATATATCTTAGAAGAGTGGATTTCAAAGAATATTCCTGCTAAGTATCGTCAGAGTATTCGTAAAAAGGGTTATTCTATATAATTTTAAATTGTAAACTTTAAGTACCGTCGGTAGATAAAGGGTTAATTTAGCCTTTGAGATCGAGATATTTTCCGCACATTCAAAAGAGGAAAAAAGATTTACAAGCAAACATCTTTAGCAGAAAAAATGCGACAGAAAATTACTTTTAAAACTCTTTTATTTTTTCGTTTTAGATCAGCAGTGAAAGAAAAGCACATGAGAACTTGATGCAATCCTTTTTATTTGTAAATAATGATTTTTTTTGTCTGCTGAATCCTCGGGAGTGAGTCAGTAAATTGAAACAGGAATTTGTAATGCCGAAAGCTTGCGAATTTTTACTTTCACCCGCGGAAAAAAACACATTTGAAAATCTTTTACCCTCCTTCCTCACAAACACATACACAATTTGTCTAGCTTTGCTTATTCTGATATATATAGAAATGTATACTCTGCTATACCTTTTATTCGACAAGATAATAAAGGAATCCATAAAAATTTAGGATAAACTGAAGTTAATACATTTTAATCGAATGTAACTACAGAATCACATAATAGAAAAACTGTTAAAGGAGCATGGTACGATTTACACAAAAATTTTTATTTTAGAGATTTTCAAAATTTTTTTTAGTTGCCTCCTATGTGTGTATACTATGTAAAACAGATTTTGGGCTCAAAATTTCATAAAAAGCAAGTCATTTAATTTTTTAAGCGAAAAAATTTCTGAAGTAAATTTAAAATGCTACTTCTCCTACAAAAATTGACGTACACGCATGAAATTTAAATTACAAGTACGTTACACTATGTTTAACAAAAGTTGGTATGGTTTTTGCGATAACAGGATTGGTACTTGTACAATACTTCTTTTTATGAATGCTCATTGAAAACTCCATAAAAAATGTATAAACTCTAAGTTCAGTTATTTTTAAAAAATAAATATTGCTTTGATTCAAAAATGCATACCAACTTTTGTTACATGTACTATTAGCAATAGGTAAAAAAAATTCAAAGCATTAGGTACAATAGAAAAAAAGCCTTAGCATTTTAGATGAAGACAAACTAGTTATTTTATCTTTCTGAGATAAGTAGATTTAAAGTTTTGATTTGCCATAGGAATGTGAATAAAAGCGAACGTAAAAGCTATCATAATTCTGTGTTTTTTAAGTTAAGAGCTTTCAAATTTTGTGAGGTTATAGAAAGGTATATAAAACATAATTTAGGCTAAGAAAATTATATTTGATTTTTTGGCCGATTTTTGACACTTGAATCGTACTGTGTCCCCTTACTTACAAATACTATCTACATGTATATAATTATTGTTATCTTTATTCCCTTAGATCAGCGATACTCAACCTGCGGCCCGGTCAGGGCTCATTGCTCTGAGAAATTCACTCATTTAAGAACATTGTATTAAAAATTTGGTGGGAAATTCTTTGTCAAGAAATCAAATATATCAATGGTTCAAATATATCAATTGTTTTTGTACGGGTACGAATTGATGTTTTTTTGTTCTATTGGGAACGGTTACGGTTAGTTATAACAGACAACAGTGGAGTAGCGAAGATTTTATGGGTGGAATTAATTTGTAATTATCTTTCATATCTTACAAGCGAAAAATATTCGAAGAAAATACGTCGTTTCAAGATGATTGGGAGATTGACTATTTTGTAGTGAAAAACAAACATGGATCAGTAATTGTTTGATTTGTCACGAAAGTGCTGTTTTTAAAAAGTACCAATAAACAGGAATCATTCAATGGCACTTTTCCTCGAAGATCTCTTTTAAGAGGCGAAATATAGGCTTTCTTGAATAATCTTTGCAGCAGAAACAAAGTGTTTTGCCAGTGGTAATATCACAGCGGTAACAAAGATACCCCATGAAGTTTTTTGTATTATTAATAATCATATGAAACCGTTTACTGATGCAGAAATTGTGAAGGGGTGCTTCTTAATGCTTCTATTTTAGTGACAAAAACAAAAAATAATAATTAAAAGAAGTAAAACAGGAGTTATAATATTTTGATCAATTTCCACATTTTAAATTTCCAATGATATCTTGGTCCTAAAGAATTT
>BMAV01006551.1:151899-254939 GCA_019973955.1 Trichonephila inaurata madagascariensis | reverse complement strand
AAAAATTTTTTTTTGGAAATTTTAAAAAAATTATTTATAATATTTCGGCAAAAATTAACTTAGAATAACCTTTTTTCAAAATCTCCTTTTGTGAAAAATGCTTCTATTATAATAATATTTTGCCTGTATATAGCTCAGACCCTCTGTACAGAGGTTCAACTTTGATTTTTGAAAAATTCACATTAGTTACAGAGTTGCAACCCATTGAAATAATTATCGGTGTTTTTTTTCTTAAAATTGCTCCCCTCTGTTGGTGTAAAACATGGATAAACCCACTTCTAATTTATATATTTCAAAAATTCTTGTTGAGCCTCTGTGCAGAGGTCTGAGCTGTAGACAGGCAAAATATTATTATAATAGAAGAATTTTTCACAAAAGGAAAATATTTTGAAAATGGGCCATTCTATGTTCATTTTTTGTCAAAATATCGTACTTAAATAATTTTTTATTCTAATACTATTCTTAAAACAATTTTATATACATTTTCTAATCTAAGTGACACTAAATATCATCAATATTATCCATTTATGCGCTTTTGCAAAATCACGGTTCCGAACGTAGTCGGATACCTTAACAAAAGTATTAAACGAATAAAAATAAAAAATTAAAAAGAGAGTTTATACAAACTACCATAGCTTTAGAGACACTAATTATATATGAATTGAAAAATCATAAGTATTTTTGTCTAATATTAGAATAAGGATGTAACCATAACTAGGAAAAAGGATAAATGTATAGTAATAAACTGTTATTATTCTAAGGAATTTTAATCCTCTTACTATTTCGAATTGCTTTATTTAAATAGCTATTAGTAAAATTTATTGGGTATTTCTGATTTAAGCAATATTTATTTTATAGTTATTTATAATGTCTGAATTTTTTGATACTATATATATATATATATATATTGAATAAGACTAATAGTAGGAATTTAAAAAAGAAAGGGAAAAAGAGAGTTTTTTATTGTCACCCTATAAAGATGCAAGAGGGCTATTGGTGACAAACATCGTAATTTAAAATCATGGTCAAGTGACGAGGACGACACCTGAGTTCCACACCACGCTAACGGGAGGACATTTGAGCCTCAAAAGGATTTCACGTACAATGGCCTCCTGAACACGGAGGGTTTAGCGGTACTAGGATCGAACTCATGACACTCCAGCCGCGAGCCCATGATCTTGATGTCTAGGCTACCATAACCTTACTTTTTATTTAAAAAAGGACACGATTTATAAATAAATCATTGATTTAATGGTTTTTCACAAATTCTTTTGTTTTTTTCCGAAAAATATGTGATGAATCCCCAACCCTTTATATATCATTATATCTCAGTAGCTGTAAACTTTCTCCCAATACGGTAGCCTAGTGGTCAAGGTATCGGATCGTGGCTGACATGTCATGAGTTCGAGCCCAGTACCACTAAACACCCTACATGTAGGGAAGTGATGCACATTAAATCTGTCGAGAGCTTATATGTCCTCCCGTTGGTGTGGTTTGGTAGTTAGGAGAGACGGTTACCAGCTCAGGTGTCGTCTTCGTCATTTGACTATGGTTCAAAATGACGAGATTCGTCGCCAAAAGCCCTCGTGTAGCTGAAAAGTGTGACCTTTATATTCCCTCACTCACTCCTGCCAGTACAACTCAACAAAACTCCCGAATAAGTACTTTGACTTCAACTTCAGCTGACTTAATTGAAACACGTGGACGAACGGCAATCTCTGCTGATCGACGCTTTAAATAGGACTCTTTGGTCATGGCTTGGTCTATGGTCATTGGCTATGTCTTAAGACTTCCCTGACCCCCTGCGCCCTAACACAAATGTAGGCCCACTTTTGACCCTCAAAAGTAGGTTGTTAAATACTCATACAAACAATAACACGAAACAAATGTGCATGACTTACATTGGCACAAACCGGCTGGACTGATTGCCGCCTTTTGACGGATGATGCATGGCTGAAGGCCTAGGCTTGTACGTGGACGGTGGTCATCCCATGTAGCCAGTTGACATATCTTCCGAAATTCCCAGTTTTTTGGTGAATACAACCAGAAATGACATTTGTGACAGTAGTTATTAGAATTATGATCTTATTAATGCTGAGTCGAGAACGAGATGAGACCCTCATTTCGGCAGAGGCCCTGGGCATGGGCACAGTTGGCCTATGCTTTAAGACGTCTCTGCTTGGGGTATAGAACGATTTGCGGAATCAGTAGAAAAAAGTATCATATAATAAACGGCTGCACCTTTCATAGTTCCTATCAATCTCAAACACGTCAATTTAGAAGCATTCCAAGTCTTGTTATATATGTATTGAAGAAGTAACTGAAACAGTTATACCTAGTTTAAAATGTTCAATGAGCCCCATTCTCACATTGCATCATCAAGTCGATTACGAGTTCATCCCAACTTTTCAGTGCATCTGAAGAAATTCTTGAATATCTAGCTTTCATCCTGGCTAAGTCTGAAAGATCAGCTGGCAGATGAGGAATGAACAAACCCTTTATGGCCCTACAGATAAAAGTTCACGTGGTCGATTCAGTAGAACGTGGAGGTCATTGATACAAGCTTTATCGGAAGCTCTTGCCAATCCATTGGTTGGGTACAGTGATATTTAGCCAATAGCGTACGGGATAGATGCCAGTGAGGCGGTGCACCCCCTTCCTCCCAAAAATGAAGTTTTTTGGGCACTTTTCCCTTTTGTAAAAAAGCTAAGGTTGTAGAGATAAAGAAAAGGGCAAAAACCATTTTTCCCATTTGGTTACCAGTTACAGCCTTGGTCGCCCCTTATTTTTTCCTTTAAAAAGAAGGGGGGTTGTTTCAAACTGATAAAAAGAATGTTAATATCTTTTGGGAAGGTTGAAAACTGAATTTAAATACGGAACGCTAGTTGCACGGAAATACAATTCAAAGGAAAACTGGGAACACAAAACTTTTTTCGTTTACTAGTCGCCTTTTTTTTCACTAGCTTGTTGATCGGCAAAAAAAGGGGGAAAAAATTAGCCCCGTTTCGCCACACACATGCCAGCTAAAAAAACTGTTTCAGTTGCTTTTTCCGATGTATGAGTCATACTAATATGTTATTTTGTAATGAAAAACCTATAAAGCTTTAAAAAACACCGGTGTTTTTTTGGCACCCGGTTTTTAAAAATTTTTTTGGCCCCAAAAAAAATTTCCCAAAAGCTAACCATATAAATTTTTAAAAAGAAAAATTTTTTAAAAACGGAATTGTTTTTAAAAAATACTGCCCTCCTCCCAAACCGGGGGTTATACGCGAAATTTTGATTGAAAAACGTCGAACTATGTAAAAGGGGGAAGAGGGTTTTGGGGTTTTGGGGAACATGGCTGATATTCGTAAAATACTTTTTCTTATGAATGGTTATTGAAATTCATAGAGAAAAATGTATAAATTCCAAGTTCGATACTTTAGAAAAACCATCTTTTTAATTCAAAAATGCATTCCAATTTTGGTTACATGTATTAAAGGCAATAGTTAGACAACAGTAGATAAAATGCATACCAATTTTGTTACATGTATTAATAGCAATAGTTAGACAAAATGCATACCAATTTTTGTTACACGTATTAATAGCAATAGTTAAACAAAATGCATACCAATTTTTGTTACATGTATTAATAACAATAGTTCGACAAAAGTATCAAATCATTTGGCATGGTAGATAAAAAATGTTAGCATTTTAAATGAAGAAAACTAGTAATTTTTTTCTGAGATAAATCAGTTTTAAAGTCTTTATTTGCCATTGGAATGTGAATACAAACGTATGTAAAAGTTGTCATAATTCTGGATGAAGAACGGTTGTACCTGATAGTGCATCATAAAAGTATAACTATATGCATCCTCATTTCTAATTCTAGAATATTCAAAATATTAATTTTTTCATTAGATATAAGTGAGATACTTTGAAAATTTAATCCTCAAGTATATAAAAAAATTTAAAAGGAATGGGGAAAAAGTTAATTTTAAAAATTATGAAAAAAAAACAAGTTTTTAAAAAAAAAAAAAGTTTTTAAAGTAATAAACATGATTTTAAATCAAAAAAATTAAAAATGCAAGTGAAAATCGTTTAACACAATTGAGAGGACTGAAATACTTTTTCATGAAAAAGAAATTTCGTGTTAAAGGATATTCCAAAAAAAACCATTTTTCCCAAAAAAATTTTTAAGTTTTTTAAAAAAGTATATTTTATTTACATGAATATGCATATAGGCATGTAAAAAAAAATCAATGAAAAAAAAAACGTTCACAAGAACTTAAAGGAAATTTTAATACGAAATTTTAAAGGTTTTTAAAAAAACTAAGCATTTATTTTGAAAAAAAAATCTGATAGTTTTCTTTGCTTTTGTATTTTAGCAACAAATAGTTCAATGCCCTCCTTTTTTGTTATTCATTTCCCAATGGAAGGGCGTCAAAATAACGGGTTTTTTTTCATGCCCGTTCTCATTTGGGATGTCTTAAAGGAGCTGCATTATTTATTCCATTTTTGTATTTGGGAATCTGCATCAATGATATTTTTAAACTTTGAACAAACCCCAAAAAACCCCCTTTTTTGCCTTTAAAGGGGCCCTTTTACACATATTATCATCATTTCCCTGAACAATTTTTTTCCCCTTTTGATACTGTGTTTAGTCCAATCCGGCTGGTGTTTTCCCCGGAATTTTGTTCTTTCCCTCAAAAGGGGAAATCTTTTGGGGTATTAAGTGTTTTTTTTGTTTCTTTTAAAGGAAAAAAAGAATGCATGAAAATACATATTTAGTTTTTTCGGGACCATTGTATTATTTCATGTTAACCGTTTATTCATTTAGAACTTTTGGGTTAAAGGTAAATGCATAAATCAATACGAAGTTTTTCCCTACAGTGCACACTGAACCCTTTCCCCCACAGCAGCATTCCCGATGCAAATTTATACTTTTTTAAGCCTAAATATTTAAATATTTTCTTTTGAAGAGAAAAAAGAGAAAAATTTTTAAACAGCAAAGGAACCAATCCCCCCCCCCTTTTTTTATTTCTAGTTTTTTTAAAGGATATTTAAAAACCCCTTTTTATGGGAATAGGGCATTTATTAGCCCAAAAAAAAAGGATTTTTTTAATCACAGAATGGTTAATATTTAAAAAAAAAAAATGAAGGTAAAAAAAAAAATTTTTTTTAGCTCCCCAATCTCTGAAAATCTTACCCAAGAGTTTTAAACGCGTCCCCAAAAGCTTTTTTAAAACCACCCCCATAAATAAACCACCGTAAAATATAAAAAAGAAAAAAAATAAAAAAAATTTCCCAGATAAATAAAGTACAAAAAAAACACTAAAAAAATTTGGGCAAATTTAAATTTAGCATGAATTTTTTTTATCGTTTCCCAAGTTTAAACCATATCTTCTGGGCTTTCAAAACGCAACTTTATAAATATATTTTTTAAAAAAAATATTTTTTTTTTCGTCCCCCTCCTCTGTGATTTTCTTTTTTATACAAAAATATATTTTTAAATAACCTTTTCCCTTCGCCTTGGAAATAAAAGGGAACAGAGAAATAAATATAAAAAAAATAAATCAAAAAAAATAAAAAAAAAACCTTCTTCCCCAAAAGAGTCAACCTAGCCAGCTAAGAGAAAAAAAAACTGGCTTCTATGTCGGGCCAAAAAAATGGATTACGTATGGGAATATTTTTGGGGGTATAAAAAGGCATGGATGCCGATATATATTTTATTATTCGTCTTATTTTTATATCGGTCGGGGTTTTTCTTTTTTTCTGTGTGTTTTTTTTTATTATTTTTTTTTTTTATAATTTTTAATCCCAAGAATCCCAATGTTTTTCCATAAGTTTTTTAACCCAACCTTTTTGGGGGAGAAAGACTAAGGTGCTAAAGAAATAAAAAGGGGGAAAATCGCCAAAAAAAAATTGTTTTTTATAAATCAAAAAAGAAGTTACTCCCTCTAGATAGGCTGTGTTTATTTTGCAAAAGAAAAAAACTGGAGTATGATGGTGGGAGAATTTGAAAAATGAAATCTGTGCGTAAAATTTTTCATATAGTCATATAAACATGCATAAAAAAAAATAATTATAACGTATTAAAAATGTGATTCCTTTTAAAAAATTTTTTTAATTTTACCCAAACTCCCCTAAAATCACAATTTTTTCAAAAATTGCCCAAATTTTTTTATAATTTTATTTTTAAAATGTCTTTTTAAATTTCCCAAAAAAATTCCGCCTTTTTTTTTTCCATTCACTAAAACAAAAACTACAAGTGATTTAAAAAAAAGAAGATGCCATATATAATTTTACGTAAGATGTAAAATTTTAAAATCCTTTTACTGGGGTTGTGTTTTTTTTCCCCAAAAAACTCAAACGGGGACAGGGGGGATTGACCAAAAATTTTTAAAATAATTTTCTGAAATTTTTTTTGAATGTTTTTGGGATAACGGGAAGGGGTTTTTTTTTTCGATTTTTTCAATCACTGTTTTATTTCAAAAATTTTTACAGTCCTTTTCAGGAAAATCCCCTGTTTTTTAAACAATTTCCCTACAGTCACTAAGATAGGTTTCAAAATTTTTTGTAAAAAATTTAAAAAATTCTTATCCTGAGGGTTTGGCCCGAAATAACCAAGTAAAACACATTAAAATTGGGAAAAAATTAAATTTGGGTTTGAAAAATTTTTTTTAAAAAAGCGAGCCCCTTTTTTAATTTTTTTGTACATTTTTACCAGGCCCCTTTTTCCCCCCAAAAATAATAATAATTTTTTTTTTTTTTTTTCAATTTTTTTGGTTTTTTTCCTTTAAAAAATACTAAATATATAAATCTAAAAATCCCCCCCAAAATTTCCCCTATCTATTTTTTGATTTTTTTTTAAAAAAAATTGTCGCAAGTAAAATTTAAACCTTTAAAACAACACCAAAAAGGCCTTAGGGCCCAGCCAATCAGAACCTTTTCTCGCCCGAGATGAAGTCTGGGTTTGGGTAGATCCCCAAACCAAGGGGCTGACTTTGGTGGGGTGAAGCGGCAAGGGGTTTTAAAAAAATTTCGTTATTTTAAAAACTTAAAATTTTTTAGACCTCAACCTCAATTGGGAAAAAGTTGCAATCAGAGCCGTGGGATTTTTTTTCAGTGTAACGGGGGCTATTCACGGGAACCCCCCTAATCCTCTGGGGGGAAACCCTTACTTCTTTACATTTCCATTCTATTGAAAACATTCTCCTGAAAGGGAAGGCGCCCACTTATGCAAATCCAAAGGGCTTTTATTTAAGTATTAACTTTTGGGTTCGGAAAGAGAGAGAGAGGTTAGGGTTAATTATTTGCATTTTTGCGATTAACGTAAAGTAATAGAAAGCTAGTCGAGAGTGATTCGTAGATTATTTTTTTTTAGTATTTAAAAATCGGGGATTTGGTCAATTTAGGGTATTTAAATTGGTTTTGTGTCGGCATGAAGTATATAGAAACTTAGGGGACTTAACTCGAAGTAGATGTTCCCAGAGTAAGTGATCCCAAATTTTTAATTAAATATTAATTATCTCGTCTTCCCCCTTTTTCTCCCAAAATTTGTTTAAAAAGGGTGCATTTCCCAACTTGGGGGTTGAGATTTGTTAATAAATTTTATTTGTTTTGACTGGGGGCTAATCTTTTCCCTTTTAACCCCTAAATTTTTTAGGTTTGGGGGAGGCCCCCCTCACAACCCCTTAAAACTTGGGAAAACCGTTAATGGGGGGGATTACCTAGCTAACTGCAGATTAACTGATTTTTTTTCTTCCAAAAATGAGGAATCCCCCGAGTTTTCCCACATTTTTTAAAAAGGGTAATCTTCAATTTAAGGTTTCTGGATCATTTTAAATTTTGGGGTTTCCCCTTCTTTTTCTTTCTGTTAAAAAATTTTTATTGAACGTTGATTCAACCCGGAAAAATTTAAAAAAAGACAAATTTTGTCCAAAAGCAACTTACTTTTGCATTTCCCCAAAATTCATTACCAATCTTCAGACTGATCTTTAAAAAGTAAGCATATTTTTTTTCAAAATGTTTCTCAAATCCATTTGTTGTTGTTGTTGTTGTAATAAAATGTTAAAAACCCTTTGATTTTTTTAATTTGGGTTAAAATTTGACCCCACCCAAATAATTTTCTATTTGGGCCCCCAATTGGAACACGTAAATTTTTTAAAAATCGAAGAAAAATAACATTATGTCAATTTTTTAAAATTTCAAGAATATTTTTTAAACCCCTTTTTTTTTTTCGTATTATAGTTTTTTAATTGCTTTTAAAAATTGATTCCCACCCAAATTTAAAAATGTTGATCATTCGATTTTATTAACTTATTTCCCTTTGATATTAAAAAAATAAATAATATTTTTTTAAAAATTTTTCAAGGGAAAAGTTGCTATTGTTCCAAAAAGGTCTTATTTTCAATTTTAAAAAAGTGTCTAGTAGGTAATGTGCAGATTATCTAAGCAATTTGAGTAATGAAAAATTTTTCCTTTCACTTCCCCTCCTCTGGGAAACCCTGCAGTTGCCTAAATTTCCGGAATTAATTTATTTCTGCACCTTAACGGTAAAATATTCATGCAAAAAGGGGATCCCATTATTTGTAAAATTGAATAGGTTGAAACAAAGGAAACCTCTTTTAAGAACCGACTACCCAAACCGTGATTTTAAAAAAATTAATTTTAAAAAACTGAATTTGGGGTCCTTAGATTAGAATAATGTATAAAAAATTTTTTTAAAGGGTTTTTGGAAAGTTATTTAAAAAATTTTCGGAAAAAAATTAACCGAATACCTTTTTTTTTAAAAATTTTTTCCTTTTTTTGAAAAATTTCTATTGTAATAATATTTTTGTTTAAATGAATTTTGTACAGAGCTAACTACGATTTTTGAAAAAAAATTTGCATTTTGTTTTCAGAAAATTCCCATTGAAATAATTATCGGGGTTTTTTTTTTAAAAAGTCTCCCCCTTTTTTGTCAAAACGGATAAAAACCCAATTTTTAAGTTATATATTTCAAAAAAATTTTTTTTGAGCCTCTTTTAGGTCTGAGCTATATACAGGAAAAAATTATAATGAAGCATTTTTCACAAAAAAAGGAGAATTTTTTCGAAAAATTTGGGTCATTCTATGTTCATTTTTGACAAAATATTGTACTTAAATAATTTTTGTTTAAAACTATTTTTTAAAAAAAAAATTTTGTACTTTTTAATCTAAGTGCCCAAATATATAAAAATTTTTTCATTTATACGCTTTTTTTAAAATCAAAGTTCCCAACGTAGTCGGGTACCTTAAAAGGGTTTTGAAAATAGATTTCGTCATTTTTTTTCCCCCCACGGAAAAATTTATTACCAAAGGAAAATAAAATTATGGCATCTTAAACCTATTCATGCACTATTTTCTAAAATAATTGCCTTTCCAACATTGGGGACAATTTCGTAGTGTGCAATCAGTTCGAAGAAAAACCCCTTTGGGAAGACTCTTTCCCTTTTTGATGCAAAATAAATTTAACCTTCCCCCTTTGGGTAGGGTTTTTATATCAACACAGATGGCCCCTTTTTTTCCCCTCAGGGGGCTGGTGCTTTCTGGGGTCTTTTTTTTGTTTTACTCCCCATATCGGCTCTCATAAAAACTCATTATGACTTTAAATCGAGGCAAAATTTTTTGGCCCTTTCAGCTTTCCCCGTCTCTACCCGGGTAAGGTTTTAAATTTTTCAGTTCGGTTTTACCCCCTTTAGGGGCCCTTGGCAAGAACCCAAACAAAAATTTCCCCAGTTCAGGATTGCGGGAACTGCTGAGCATAATTCTGACAAAGGTTTTCTTTTAGGGGTGCCTTTTCCCCTTGGGGGAAATCTGGGGGAAAAGAAATAAGGGCCCTTTTTGCAAAAAAAAGGCAAGGATAATTCTTAAAAATCTACTAAAAGACCCGGGGGCTTCACTCAGCAAAACTTTTGAAATTGTGGGTTTTTTAAAAAAAAGCTTCTAGGGTGCTGCTACCATTGCTTAAAAAAAAAATAATGGAAGGGGGAAATAAAACCTAATTGTGTCTAGGACTCTACTTTTTTGCTGCTGCTGTGGCTGGGGTTTAGATTATTGACTGGGCATGACTGCCTTTGTGCTCATTTGTATTTTTAATCTGACTGGCTTTTGTGTTATTTGTTCTTTTTCAATTTATGAACATTTTCCATCTAAACGCGTGTTTCCCCATTAAAGGGGTTTGGGGGCTGTAATGAAAAAATATTGGGGTTTGTTGACTAATGATCTGATGGTCAATGTGGTCAGGCATTTGATAAATAAATAATAAACTTCTTTACTTCAGTATTGTTTTAGGGAAAGTTTTTTTTACTTTTAGGAACGAGGATTCTTTTTGGGGTTTTCCCCCCCCTTGTAATTTTTAAACCAAGGTTTTTCGGCACCCATCTTGAAGACCCTTTTTTGGTAGCCCCCCAAAATCATGGAACGTAATGGACCTGGGCATGACCAATATACACAGTGTGGATGGGTATTTTGGGGAAAAGGTTTCGCGCTGTCTGCTAACATTATGCCCCTTTTATTCCGGAATGTTGTCTCTTTGGGAAACCCCTTCATATCGGATTTATTGCACACTTTTTTTGGGGAAAACCGGGGGTCAGTACGTGTTTTTTTTGTCATCGTGGGTTTTTCCGAAAACCCGGACATGCTGGTTTCCCAACTCTTCCTTTTTTCCCCTTTTCTGCCTCTTCCCCCACGCTAAAGCTCCTTCCGTCGTTTAACCAAAATGACAAAAATTTCTTATGATGATAATTTGTTTCCCCCCCGGTGTACTATTTTATCTATACACTCATGGTTCTTTCAAATACGTTCTGGATCCACCATATCAAAATTTAAGGGTTCCAAAATTTCATCAGGCCCTTTTGCTTTTTGACCCGGTCACCTAAAATGAGAATTTTGAAGGTGGCAAAGGGCTTCCTTTAATTTTCACCAAAGTAAATATTTTTTTTTTTTTAGCCTTCGTGTCTGGGGGTTTTTTCCTTTTGAGGAGGCTTGTTGCTTCCCCTGCCGTTCTTAGACTTTTTTAAAAGATTTTGGGTTTATGGGCCCAAAATTTGGTTTCCCAAAAAAAAAGGGATTAGTCCAAACTATTTTATCTTTTAAAAATGAGAAATTTATTTCAAAAGTACCTTGTTTTTTTAAAAAAAAAATATTAATGAAATAAATAAATTATAAAATTTTTTGACGAAATCACAAAAATCTCTGAAGATAACTCGAAGAGTTCCGTTTTTGAAAATTGATAGTCAATCTCAAAGCGGTTGCATGTGTCTCAATCACAAATACGAGTCTAAAAGTAAAGGACTTTTACAACTTCTTTCAAAGTCTTGCAACAGTGTTAGTATCTGCTGGGGTAAAGCGAGTGAATTATTTTTCTGGCGGAAGGATAACTGTGTGACCCGCCCACGCGAGGTTTTCCCTGCCAATCCACTTCCTTTAGGGCTACTGCTTTACTGGCGCGTGTGCTTTGGCAATTTGCGTGTGCTGTTTCCGTAATCGCTATTTTCGTATTTATAGAAATAAATGGCTGTCCAGAGATACCTGAGTGGAAGTAATTTCACAAAAGAACAACATGTCCAGCACTGAATGAGGGTAGTCGGCAAAATTTTAAAAAAAATCACTCGTCTTCCCCCGTAGTCGTTGAGGTGCAACCGACGCAACATGGCACATCATTGTCAATTGGGCCAAGAAGGAAAGGAAGAAGTATTTCGCTTTTGTTTGCGGAAGGTAAAACCTGTGGGAAAATTTTTCGTCACATGCAAGCGCAGTATTGTGAAAGTTTTTATCGGGAAACAAGATCTATGAATGGATGAGCGCTCAAACAAGGGAAAAAATTCTTGATATCGGTAAGAGAGTGAGTGGTTATTAGTACACCCCGGGGAAAGATGTTAAATCAGAATCAGAAACAACCCACCCGTTTACTTTTTATCACCTTTTATTAGTGGTACTCTCGATCATGTTCAATTTAAATAAGAAAGTATCTATTCTAAAAAAACGCGAAACCCATCCCAAAATTTGAAGAATTTAAAAAAATTATAGACAGTCTTTTTCAGATATTTTCCAAAGTGGCTAGACTTGGTCAGAGGGAACAAGGTGTTCCAGGGGTATCATCGCATGGGGGTGTGCCGGGGAACAAGCAGCTGATGAACTGGCTGGTATGGAGGGGTTAACCCCCCGGTCCTTCTGCAAATAACCCTTGTTCTTTGACGGGCCACGATTAATGGCAAAATTTTAACCCAATACCAAGAAGAAAAAACGGATCAAATATGAAATAGATAGATTTAAAAAGGATGGGTTTTGATGATGGGATATAGGCGGCGTTTAGGTAGGGTAAATCTTTCGATCAAGAGTTAAAAGCCCCATAGTTTTGGAAAAAATAGAAGCCCAATATAAAAATTGGAATCTTCTTTTATAAATTTAATTATAAATATCTCTATAGGGGAAGGGAAAGGAGTCGCAAAAGGGAATATTTGAATAGGTATTTAGATGAAGGTTTTATTTAAATATAATTAAGATAAAGGATCTAGTTGCGGATCTGACTTAAATACAAAAGGGTTTTAAATTTGGGTTTAACCTACTTTAAATATTTGTCAAATTAAATTAGAATATAAGTTATTCTTTAAAAATTTTTTAAAAACTATTTATCATTTTTATAATCCCAACCCCTAGCTTTCGTGGCCGGAACGACATAGTCATCACAGGATGGCTATGTCGCAGGGGGTTGTGATCTCCTTAACCCCAGTTCCTCTTACTTGAGTCATTCTAAAATTCATTCCCTTCACATTGCTGAAATGAATTTCACCACGTCCCTCCTCACCACGGCATCGCACCGCAGAGTCCTGGCCTGCCTTTGCGCTGTGGTCATGGTGGTTCTGCGGGCTCTTCATACAGCAGGCGAAATGGCCACTGCGCGGCATACCTCAGCAGCCTCTTCTTTACCTGTCCGCTTTTTCCTCGCTCATCTTCTTTAATTGCCAAAGTATCGTATAAATTTGTTTGAGATCACATCTGGGTTGCACGGAAACAAGTCACGACGCGGAAGCTTTCCGTCAGGAGGGGAGCCTGGAAACAACAATCGAGAAATTTTATGGTTTATCAATGAGTTAGGGATGAGTCCTATTTATTTTCAACGTCGTCACAGGTGCGAATTAAGGGAAGATGAGATACAGGTATCACAAATCTCTAGCGTCGCGCTCAACGCCCGAACTTCTTCCGTGAGCCCCACGAATGCATGAAAAGCTCCTCACGACTGCAACGTCTTCCTGAGCATTTTTCGAGCATTACGTTTATAAAGTTTCGCCATTCCCCTGGCTTTTCCCAGTACCGGAGCCAAATGTTTCTTCGCAAACCCGGCAGTAGCCTTAAAAGTTCGTTTTTGTTATTTTCATCCATAGAAACAAAGTAGAATGATGCAAAACATTAGGTAAAAAAATATGGTGAGGCTGTTGTTTATCAAGTTCTTTGAGGATTTTGCGCAAAATCACGCACAGAACAAGACAGTTCTTTAGGAGCGAGATAAATCGGTCAGTTTACAAAACAACCTCAAAGCGCGAGATTCCAGCGCAATGATTTCGCGTTACAAACCAGAAGGTCTTCACATCTTCAACAGCACGCACTCAGACACAATTATCAGTGTCTAAAATACACGTATGTAAAATATTATTCACAAGCACCGCTCGTCGAGCACTGGTAATCACGATCGTGGTAAGACTACTTGCCTGCCAGCCAGCAATACACCAATCGCTGCACGTCATCCGGATTCGCTTCGGAGAGTATCTCTCTGGCTGATAGCCCAGCGATCCTTCTATGAAAAACCGTCAGAATTATGCACGCAGCTCTGGCGTATTTCCACTACTCGTAATAACCATGGCGTCGTGAAACTCGTACCGGCCGCCAAAAATTACGCCAACTTGACACTATCAAAGGATTTAAGTTCCCATTGAACGCCACGGCAACGCAGTGGATTGCGTTGCTTATGTATCGTTACAGTTTTTAACATAAATAAATGAGTAAATGATAAAAATGCATTGAATATACGTGTGTGTCATGTACTATACATGACAAAAATTCGTAGCAATCTATATTTTTGCTTAAAATAAAAGCCCTATAAACCAAGCCAGAGTTTATAAAATGTACAACTCTGGGGTCATTCCCAAAACTTAAATGCTCAAAATTGTATTAAATATTATGCTGTAAACAAATATAATTTAATAAAGTTTGTACCTGGTGCCGACGGTTATGTATGTCCCATTTTAAGAATATGAAGATAAACTTTTTATGCCCTGTAACGATAATTAAAAAGAAAGTAAACTCTTTCTCCCCTTTTCTAATTACATCACCCACTGAGAAAAATTTAAACTGAAAATGCCGTTCATGTTTTTAAAGCTAATTATTTTCGTTGTTCCAAAAGAGCCAAAGGGCAATTAAGAACATTTTTTCGGACTTCTATTCATTAAAAAAGAGTGAAAAGGTGTAAAGTGTGGAATTCTTTTTTCGTGTGGATCGGCTATTGCGAAAACTTATCGCGTGGTTCTAATAATTTTAAAAATAATTTTAATCTCTTAGAACTATATGTTACGTGATAAATCTAGCGATAAGTTCAATATGTGAAATACTCATCATCGTAAATATAAAATAAATATATGGCAGGTGTCCAAAGATTCAAATTTTCGACGTTTGTACGTTTAAAGGCTCTCGGTAAAAAAAGTACGAGAGCTTTAATTAAACGCAAAACACATTGTATAGTATGTACCACGCACTTTCCATGGAAATTGCAACATTTATAACTCAAAATTCTGTTAAATACATAGTGTTTTTAAAATTTCAAAATATTCCGTGAATATCTTTTTTTGTTTTTTAATACGAAGGCAAAGCCCATTTAACATTACATAGAAAATGCTACAGATCTTAAGGATGAAAAAAATGAACTAACCGTTAAAAAGTGAGAAGTATGGTAAAAAGGCTGCTCTCAAGGATAGTGAAGCAGAAAAATCATATTAATTTTCATTTCTTTTATATCTGAAACGTAAATATTCCAAAAGTCGGGTCCTATTCCTTTAATATTTAAATTAAAACACCCTTAAAGCACAGTTTTGCTAAATTTTGAAAAACTTCTTATCATATTTCTGAGTAGTTATATTAACGTTGTTTCTGAGTATTGAAAAATAAATAAAATTTCGTCATTCGCTATGTGTTTGAAAAGATGTAAAAAAAAATTATATGTCTGAATAAAGATAAAAAAAATTTCAATATGTATTTGATGATCAATATGTAACGTACAATCTCTCTCTCTACAGCCAAATACAGTTTTTTCAAATATTAGGCATCCGAGTTGGACATCTCCAATCCAAAGGTCGTGGGTTCGAATCCCACCTGGGTTGATTGACTGATTGATTGAATATTAACGTCACACTGTTCAGCTACAGTTTTGGCGACGGACCACGTAATTTTGAACCATGGTCGCTGGTATCGACACCTGCTGGCACCTTCCTAACTACCGCACCAGCCACCGCCCGGCGGCCGTTTCAGCTCTTGGCTGGGGCCCGCAACGTATCGTTGCTCTTCCACAAAGTGGGTCTTTAGTGGTACTAGTTCGAACTGGCGACGGCAAGCCACGATCCGATACCTATACCACCTCGACCAATACAGCCGAATCCCACCTGGGACCGCCTAATAGCTAGGAATGCGATTTCTTTTACCATACTATTTTATTGAATAATTTCAACGGAATTTCGCGAACAAATGAAAATAAACGGAAAGTACAATCCCAAACAATTATATATAGAAAGGAAAAGGAAAAATCGCACTTATTTTGCCAGCCCCTAATATTATGATTCTGTCATATCAGAAGCTCACACAGGAGTTTCCGGGTGGGGGTCGAAAGTCCACTATTCCCGTATCATGCTCCAATACGCTCGATACAAATATATATTCTTTTCGATTTGTCGATTTCCGAAGGGGGAAAATTGCTCATTCTTCAAATGAATACTCGTATAAATAATAAATTACTTGCCAATAACAAATAATTAATTAAATTTACGTTCTATATACATAGACTGCAGTGCACACAGGAATTTTTCTATAGACTCTGTTATTGAAAAGTTCACCATTCTTGTATCATGATCCTTTAATTTTGTCAATTTCAGAACAAACTCAGTAAAAACTAATTATTGAATAAATAATTAGCATTAATTAATAAAAATTAATCATTAATAACAAATACTCTAGTTAAATTTTACCGTAATGATATAATTAAATTATAACCCAATCGAAAAGAAAATGGCGGCTTTGGGGGTCCGACCCTTTGTAAAAGTGCCACTGCATAGATTATAATCAATCGAAAAATTGGCGTATCGGGGGACTGGTGTCCGGCAGACCCTCCCGTAAAACCACTGTGTTATATGTATGCATATATATGTATATTTTATATTAATGGTAATGATGAAGTAGCAACTAAAATAAAAATTTTCTTTTGCTGACCAAGTAAAAAATTGGACTTATTTATATATATATATATATTACTTGTTATATATTAAAATAATGTCCATACTGTATTTGATAAATTTACAATACTTCGGCCAAGCGCCAGATCCCTACAGAGATGCCAAAACTGTAGTAACAGCGCCAATCAAACGCAGCAAAATTATTCCAAATGAATAACAGAAGCTTTCACGGACACATCACGGCTTACATTTCACTCAATCAGCACCATCAACTCTTTCCTTTCGTTTAAAATAACCTTCCCCTTCCATCAACTCGCCAAACCGCGCAACAACGGCGAACCGACACTAATTGGAATGCTAAAGATACCGTAGGTGCAGTTTGGACACGCTTGTCTATCCCGTTCATGTTGCAACAATTGCAGCATGCAAAACCAGGGGTAGTTGGGGAACGGACTTCACCCCTCTTGCTGAACCATTATCCTACCCGGATCATCACTGGGAAGACCCATGAAATGAAACCATAACATCTATCATTAACGCGCATGGGTAAATAATAAACAAAGTTATGGAGGGGATCTTACAAACCTCTTGGTCTACCCAAATCAGTTAGGGATAAATCGATGAAGGAAGAAGGGGGAAGGAGGAGAGAAGCTCGCGACAGAGGGTCTTTCTCTCTGACACTGACAGCCTAAACGAAAATTCATGCCGGCACCATGAGCCAGTAGGGCGACCCACAATGCCCGCAAGCTTTTTGCTCGGGATTGTTGGAGTGAGTTGCTGTTCTATCTACTGCTGCTGCTGCGCCTTCTCGGCACTAAAATCGAGCATACCAGCATAATTATCCCCTTCCCACCCCTGCACCCATCTCAGCACCGCCGAATACATGTGGGTGTCATGACCTCCTGCCTACATGTTCCACCTTATATATGGAGATGCGATTTCAGGCGTGCCCACCCCCGGCAAAAGTCTGTTGTTCCTTGGCTAATTAGGTGGGAGGCTTCTGGACTCTGACCTCCAGCACCCCCTTCCAACCCCCGAGGAAACCGCCGGGAGCCCGCCTCAGAGTCCACAGCCCGGCGCCCACCCGCAGTCCTGACAAAAGACCACCAAATTGCCAGAGGAGGGGGTTCCTCGTGTCCGGCCCGCAAGTAAGTGGTGTAGGGGATCAGCTGCAAGTGACAAGCAGGAAATGCATTTAGTCGGAAACGTTCCTTCGTTCCATTCTTAGGGTTAAGTGCCTTTTGCTCAACACCTGTCTAGTTTGAAGTAGTGGTAGGGTTTAAATCGCAAAGAGTGTTGATGACAGAGGGATATACATTGATGAAATGTGGAACGGATAGGGTTGGCTGGACAAAAAGTCCGCCAGGAAATCACTCAGTAGTCGGCAAGTGCGTGAATTTATATGTTTTGGCCAGGTGTTTCTTTTAGTGCGCGTTTCAAAATGATGACTCAATCTAATGAGCCTCGCACGTCGACGTAGTTCTCGTTTACCAAAAGAGATTTAAGAAGCGCATTTCAAAGATTTGTAAAAGTTTCCACTGTTTAGCAAACAATGAAAATTTTAAATTTTCAGAGTATAGAAAAATAAGTAAATTTTTTTTGCAATATTTTCTACAATAAGTAATGCTTCCAACAAATTTATTCGGAAGTTGTAGAATATCTATAAAATAAGTAGGTTCAAACACTCCATTTCAGCAAATAGTACCCACTTACTTGTAATTCTACTGTTTTTCTTGAACACCTGGAATATTGGTTATTCAACAATAATTTCACACAACATATACAAAACAGATTCCATTAAAAAATATATAGTAGGAACTTCTTGCTAATACTGAAGTTAGTATCGAATTATCTATTCCTCTGTGGTGACTGAATGAAAGTTATGTTCTTAAATAAGAGCAGAAAACTTATACTCCCACATTGGTTCTTCATAAAAACGTTTCCTTAAGTAAAAAGAAGAATTTTTTCTATACTAAAGCTTTATATTTAGGGTAAAATCTTTTCAAATCATAATGCTGGAGCCACCCCCACAATATGTTACGCATTAAGCCAGCATTCACCACATCGATAGTCATTCCATGATGCTGTATTTGTGGCATTGCCAAAGCAATAAAATGAGAACATGTAATCTGCCGTACCAGGTATTCAGCTACTCGAGTGACCTTTGCACCTGGGGCATTTTGAATGGTCGTTTACTCTATATGGAGCAGGAACTTGTTCTTCAACTACCATCCCACCAACGGAGTGACGTTTGAGCTGCGATGAGACGTATCGCCTCTTCTGCATGGTAAGTCTTCTGCGGTACAAGCGTTTGAACTATGACACGGCAACAAAAAAGTCATACTTTAATGGTTGTTTCAAAGTTACATAAATAAAAGCTTTTATTAGTATTGGTATGGTCACTATAGTCTGTATGGGTATTATGTAGAAGTCTTTCAGTAGAATTTGAAAGTCCACATCATTTTCGTATTATACTCTAATAAAGCCTCCCAACATATTTTTTGGATTTTATCAATTTTCGAACAAAAACAGTAGAAAATTAATTATGAATAAATAATCAGCATTAATTAATAAAAATCAATTGCGCATAACAAATACTTACTCAAATTTTTTGTACTATATTCAGAAATTGTATCAATCGGAAAACGAAGGGCAGTGGGAGGTATGGGTCTAGACCTCGAGGACCCCCCCACACACACCTTGTGTGCGCCACCGTTATGGTCACCACCTGCATTAAAGAAAATTGTGTAAATAAAAACTAATAATATTACTTAAAATTAGCATAAAAATGTTATTGAACTAGCGAAGATTTTCTAAACATGCGGCTCACATTTAATAAATGTGAGTTCAAAAGACGTTTCCTGTACATAAATACGCATTTTCATTCGTTTGTTTGTCTTGCAGAATCAAATGGAAGTTTCCATAATAATGAAAACAGAAATATCTATTGCATATATAATTTGCTAAATCAGCTAAATAATAGATAATTTTGAAGTTAAGAAATAATTAAGTTTATATTTCTGAACAAAAGTTTTTTTTAAGTAAAATATCTTCAAGCTATTAAAAAGTGTCAGCAGAGCAGTAGTAAAACAAGAGAAAATTGCCCTATGAATTGTCGAAGTTGCCCTGCACCGAAGAAAACCAAAAAATTTGACTTACGTTTTCAATCTCTCGAATATAACTTTGCATCCTACCTCTCACTCACATACCCAATGCACCCCTGGGCATCAGAATTCCCCGAACCCTACACCCCCGCCCCTTTATCCAATTCCGCATCGCGTTAAATAATATGAATATGTAAACGGAACACGTTGATAGAGGCGGTGGAGATATGAAACGGGTGAATGCAAACGAATTAAAAAGCACTTTCCCCAGAGATAAATCCGGTAGAACCCCCTATAATATTTAAAGAAATTTAGATCATCCTTGCATTGATTCGAGCGTGCATTCCCGGATTATGGATGTTCCGGAAGCCGGGAAAACTGGAGTGAGTCGTTAACAGACGGCATATCGCAATTCGTCCACTCAGCATAATATGTACATTATCATTAAGTAGAAGTTGCACCGCCGGGTTAATGTTCCAATATTCCGGTTCCTACCGCACTACCGCTGAAGGTAATAAATTCGATAAAGAGGTTTGTTAAAATGGTGCGTTTTATTAACTTATCTTTAATAAAACACAGGTACTGCTGCTGTGCTTCCCCAGTTCGGCTGCACTTGCTGTTTGTATTGGATGAGTTTTAACACTAGTGCTGCATTGTTTAGTGGATTTTGTGGGTGAAATAGATTGCACTCTAGGTGTGTAGCGTTTCTGAAACTGTATGTGCCCCTCTCTAGGGGGTGATAACCCTTCATGGGGCATGAATATATCGAAAAGTTAAGTCAAAGATTATTAAGGTATCTGAACACGTTTCGTGTACTTTTTTTAGTCAAAATAACATATCTAAACATTATTATAAATGTTTTTTAGACCCAACACCACACACAAATAAATACATACTATTTAACTAATAATATTTTGAAATAAATTACCTGAATTTTACAAAAATCATAATTTTAAGTGAAATTTTTAGCAAAATTTTTTTTTAAAACTTCAAAAGCAGCTACAGAAAAAAAAGTCATAAAACAATACAGTATTAGTAAAATTTGGCTATTACTAAAACAAATTAGATGTGTATTTATTTGTAGTGTACTAAAATTTTTAATATCGGTAATTTCAAAATTTCAGAGCCTTTTGAGTAAACAGTATACATCATATATTCTTTTATACACCATTATTTTAATAACAAATTTCATAACTGAAAAAGTATCCACAATAAGAAAATATATTTCGTGAAGTATTCTAGAAATAGCAAATAGCCAGCTTCAAAAACGGAAATACATTCTGTAACATTTTGAGTTATCAGATTCACCCTAGATGATTTTGTTAATTTTAAATGCCAACTTCTGCAGATCAAGACCCACTTCCTGCTTTCTTCTGCCTTTTATAAAATGACGTACCTGGTTCTCTAGGTAAGTATATAAAACAAAACCAAAACATGTTTCTGTTAAGGCCAAAGATATGCAGCTTCCTAACTAATAAAAATAGAAAACTCAAAATATTCGGTTTGACCGAATTTAATAGTCAACGTTCAACACTCTTGTAACATTTTTTGCTAGAAGTAAGTGTTTATGGCGGGTGAGCACCGTGACCCGGGACCTCCCCAAAGCCCTACTGAGCGGATTATGAATTTCAGCGGCGCGTACGTAAAATTTAATGTGCCATTTTGTTAGCAATAATTAATTTGGCTAATTAATGCGAACATTTATTCAGTTACCCTTTTTACTGTTTTGTTTCCGAAAACCCGAATAAATCAAAATATGGCCATTGATATTAAGAATGGTAGCCTTATGTAATTCTGGGATTAATCTCAAGAAAAATTTCTGTGTGCGCTAATGTAAGGAATCAAAGTAAAATATGCCATCCTGAATGCGAATATATTTACATTCTATTAAATTATAATTTATAAATATATCAGCACGGCGCAATTTGTTTTCTGATAATTAATTTAACTATAAATACGTTATACCTTTAATACTTTACCAGTGACGCAAAATAATACCGTGGCTCCCTGGCCAAAGTCAGTTTTAGTCTGGCGCACTGGTGATAGAAGGTGCTCCGACTGGTAAACAGGGTATCAACTTTTCTGCAAAGTTGGGTCGCATGCATATGTTGCTATTTGCCGAAGGCCGTATAAAAGACTATTTCACCCCGGCTCAAATATGGTGGATAAGGAAGAGGGAAACCGTTCGTAAGAATCAAGACAATATCGGAATGAACTGTGGAAAATTGATCAAAACATGCTGGTAACCCCGTTTTGCTTACTTTAATGAGTGATTTGTCACGCGTTCGCAAATTTATCCCACCGCCCCGCACCAACAATGCATCACCCGCGTATCGTTCCGTCCAATCCCCGCGTTCCGCCGGCCCCGCCGCGTCTACCGTCCGTTCCGCCGTCCCACCGTCTTTGAAAGAGGAAGTTATGGCTTCAAAAAATAGTTCACCGCGCAAAACGTTTTCCACTGTTAAAGAAGTATCACTAACCGTAACGCGCAAATAGAAAAGAATATCACCGTACCCGGCAACACGAAGGTACAAAACCGTAAAATTGAGATGATTTCCGCGCAATTCACCAATTTAATATTGCCTAACAAGTAAATTTCTCGAAGAATGGGTTTATCGGTCCACAAAAGTGCCAGACGGGCCGCCAGCGTAAGCCGTAGCCGGAGTATCGCTGCCCAGAACGCCCTCGCACGAAAGTGCCGCGCTGCCGCTGCCACTGAGTGACGCCTCTTGGCTCTTGTCAGGCATCCTGGTATTATACGGTGCCCAAAACCTACCGTATACCGGTACGTTTATAATTAAAAATGCATAGCAAAAGTTTTAGTACAAGTACCGTTATTGCATTCCACATATTGTTATTGTATGGTAGCAGGTTGGGTGAGTATGTGATGAAAAATATATTGAATGGGGTCACAAATCCATAAAAGTTTGGAGAAGTACTGACTAGTGTTTGTAGGCCGTGATTTGTAGATTTTCAAGCAAAGTAACATTCTTTTAAAAACAGCATTTCGTCATAAATAAAACTGTTATAAGTATGTTAACTCAGGATACCCTGCTCGGGTCATCTCTCTATCTATGCGACCGTAGATTCGCATAACGATTGATAACTCAAATTCTCCAGCCACAAATCTAATTTATTATTGTTTCAAATATATATTGATCAACGCAACACAAGTCTCAATTGGTGGGAGCATTCAGAGTGATACAAACATAATTATCAATTCCCAACAATAGCGCCTAAAACCTACTCACTATCTTTATGAGAAAACAACCCTAGAATCTTTATCTACTCTACCTTAATAAGCTAAAGTCCGTCTCTATAATAATACTCTATAATTAATCTTTTACAGTAGCGCACATAAGAATTCTTCAAGGGGAGGGGTCCGCTAAAGGTTCATTCTTGTGGCCGTTATTCTTGATTTTTTCTGATTTTCAGAACAAAAACACAGTAAAACCAATTATTGAATAAAATAATTAGCATTTACTCAATAAAATTAACTGTTAATAACAAATATTTAGTTCTAAATTTTATGCATATATAATTTAGGAATTATAACCAATCTGGAAAAATCATGGGCTTGGGGGCTTTGGACCCCAGGACCCCCCACCTTATGTGCGCCACTGATCTTTTGGCCCACATCTGCGCGATCACGCATCGGTTTTCGCCTCTATTCTTCCTAATACCTTCCGACTGCCGTCCAATTTCTATTCTGCGTAATTATCCGGTTTAATCCAACTATCGCTTCTATCGACTCAATCTCGCTAAATTAAAGCACCTTTATATATTACCCGGTTCACTAATTCCGCATATCGGGTTTTTCTGGAGAGTGATTGGATTGAAATAATGCCATCTGGCGCCAAAGATTCCCTGCAGGGATGAAAGCAGGAAGGCGATAAGTTCCGTCAGCCAAACTCTACTGTCACTAAGTTAATACGTTCCATTTCGGTACGCTTGGTTGTCTTAATGCCGGTCAATAGATTTCAAAGCAGCTTCCGCGGTGCGTGTTCCACCTGTGTGGCTCAAGTGATACCTCCCCAGTGCACTGCCTACAGATTTGTTAATTTTGAGTGGATGGAAAGTTTAGAAATTTCAATGGGTGAACATCTTCAGACTATGGACATTTACGAATTATAGAAAAATCTGATAGAGATAGTCCTTAAGACAGCTATTCTAGAACCCTAATGGAATGTGTCATTGCTAGAGAGGTTTACTGTTTTGAATATATGAAAATTACATGCAATTTTGCTTTCCGCTTTTGATCTCTACATATCTTTATAAGTAAAAATCTTTTCCTCATATGAAAAATATTTCGAGTCCGAAAGAAATTGTTTTTAACGGATCTGAATTCCTGTAGAATCATATCTAATTGAAAGCCGCACACATTATACCCCTGATTTCAATATAGAAAGTAGAGTTGTCGTATGACTGGTTTGTATTAAAATTTTTGGCGTTTTATTCCTTTTATTTAGCAATAATTAAGGAAAATACCTATATTTTATGCCGCTCAGCTCTTATTTTGATCAATATGTTTGAAAATACACTATATATGTACAACTTAAATTTTTTTTTATATCTGTTGAAGAAATAGTTATATTTTATGCTGTTTATTTTTATGCTGTGCAAAATATTTCAAACATACAAAACTACCATATTAAAACTGTAAATCTTTTATTGACCTCTATTCTCTAAATCTGCATACATCATCCAAAAAATCGAATTGCTTCAAAAATGTCCTACTGTGTGGCGCGCTGAATCATATTAGTCAACTGGTTTGGCACGTCACAGCTAAAAGGTTGCCAATCCCTATTTTAGAGAAGTTTATGAAGTTCTCTAATATATAAATAAACTGTATTTAATGAAAAATAGAAGATAGAAGAGGATGGTCGTTACATTAGTTGGCACGCAATACCTGGCTTTCCTGCCGAATTAGACACCGTACAGTAGTAAAAACGCGAGCAGGGGATTAGTCACAAATCCACAATAAAGTGCTCGAAGTACATGGGAGAAATATCGTATGGTGTGTGTGCTTTAAACTTAAGTAAAATTTAGGCTAAAAAACGTGATTAAATATTAGATGAAACAATCCTCTAAATAAATATAAACCCAGCCTTAAAAGCATGAAAGGCAGAATGCCTCTTGGTCTGCATTAAGTGAAGTCTGATAAAACTTTGATATAACTTAGAATCTTAGAATTTAAAAAATACATCGCACGTTGGTAAGTTTACGTTTCATTTTTCAGGAAAAATAGGTGGACAGTGGCGTAATATTTTTACATTTCTCTCTTCAAAATTTAGCCGAATCCGAAAAATTTCGCCACTTTAAAATTGTGTACCATAGCAGGTTTTAGTGGTATAGGGATGATTCTTAACATTGTTTCTTCTATACGGAATTCAGTACAAATATTTTTAATGCGTGCAACATGATACACAAGACTACTTCAAAATATTCAGAATTTTTAGCATTAAATTTGTCAGTCGTTTCTTCGCATACAAGATTCAATTCCGCCCCAAGAGTAATAATTTTTACACAAATTATAATGCCTCCTCTCCCTTTCTGACTATCAACTTCCGAAGGCCCCGTTTTCAAGAAATTGTAACTAGGAGTATAGTTACAGTGATACAAAAACAACAGGAAATAGCTACAATCCTAACGATTTTTATTGAATTAACTATCGCTATTCAAAAGTTACGAGGAAGATCAACTGATATTTAAAACATCATAATTCTGCTCATCTGAACCACTTGCAGGCTCACAAAACAGATGCAATAAAATCTGTTTTTGTGCGGTAGATAGGGACCGCATAAAAAGAATCGGCAGAAACAAATATTTGAAAATTTCTTAAATACTTACATATAACTAACAATTTTGCAGGCATGCTACAGAAATTTATTAATTTTTTTATGCGGCTATTATTAACGAAATTTATGAGAAAGTACTCCCAAACAAAATACATAATTCAATTCCACAGGGAAGCATTTTAAAAACATTTAACTTCACATTGTATACATGGAGAAATGTTCAAAATGCTCATACATAATTCATTACTACTCATCATAATATAAAGTGCGCATCTTCCTGTGATGAATTAATTCAACATCTTTTTCGTCACTTGAAGATCAATTGATTTATTTTTTGACTCCATAAAGTCATTGATAAGTTTTCGTAATGACGGTCGGTTGGACTGTTGCTTGTGAAAGTCGCGATAGATATGCATGATCGAAGCTCTTTTTGGAGTTTCAAACTCCTTTCGAAATCGGTATGTATTTTAAGAAAATGCCTTTCCAGTTTGCTTGACAACTGTATTTCTACATATATTTTATCCGCTCTCAAAGGTTCTTGTTCATCTTCATAATCGATCAAATTATTGATAATGTCACTGTCATTGAAAGTTTCGTTTTCAATCAAGTGCGTGCTTCTAGTGTGTTGAGAGAAAGCAATTGAACGTGCATTGTCAAGAGATTGTATAAAACCAATGAACACAGCGTCTTGAAATGTATATATGTACATTGACAGAAAACATTACAGTGGCACCAAAGCCGTTGAAACTCGTATACCGCATAAAAAAAATCGCACAAAAATAAAATCACATACAAAAGGATTGCACAAAACCAGGTTCTACTGTACTCCCACAGATTGACACAAGCTCCCGTGATTACGTTAGTAGTCCAACGATCACTAAGACTTATCCAAGAACTTTTCACAAAAGGATTTTATTTCCAACACCAATAATGCCTGGCAAAGAAGTACAAACTAACTGATGAATCAAATTTCTGAAATGAAAAAGCATTTCTAATCGCAAACTTCTCAGCAAACAGCTATCAATTTCTCACACTCATCTTTGTCTCCATCACTTTTATATCTTAAAACTTATCTGCATTATATGTTTCTAATGGAACGAGGAGGGGCAGTCAATGTCTAAGTAAAATCCTGAAGAATGTTACCTTATTTTAGCTTAAGAGGTAACCACACGAAACATCCCCCTGCAATTTTCAAACATAAAATAAAAATTTTAGTGCTTTCTTTTTGCTAATTTAATTAAAGTTTGATAAAATAGAACTTCGCAAGAACTTTTTCCTTTGAAAGGATATTCTGGATACATTTTCGGTGTGTAACTCTTTTTTGAAAATAATAATAAATAATTATTATTATGCAATAAAAAATATGAGTTGTCAAGTAAAGCAAATTTTGAGCATCAAGGAGTATTTTGAACATATAGAAAATAAAGGTCATGTTTTGTAAAAATGTTTTTAAAAAGAAAACATATTGAAAAGCTCCAAATTTCGTAACATATAACCTTGTGTACACCAGGCAGTGGTGTACACAAAATCCACGTTGATAAACCAACCAATTTCAGTATCAACATGTTTAATGACCAAAGTATTAATGATGCACTGAAGATGCTATTGGTGCTTCGGAGACAATAGGCCAGCACATCTGATCCCAACTGATCCCTCCCCTCTCTGATCCAGAGAGGAAGAGGAAGGAAGAATGAGAGAGAGAAGAGGAAGAAAGAAAGAGAGAGAGAGAGAGAGAAGAGAGGATGAGAAAGAGAAAATGAGAAAAAGAGAAAGAGAGAGAAAGAGAAAAGAGAAAAGTGAAGAAAATGAGAGAGAGGAGAGAATGAGAAAGAGAAAGTGAGAAAAAGAAAAAGAGAAAGTGAGAAAAAGAGAAAGAGAGAGTGAAAAAAGAGAAAAAGTGAAGAAAATGAGAAAATAGAGAGAAAGAGAGAGTGGAGAGAATGAGAAAGAGAAAGTGAGAAAAAGAGAAAGAGAGAGATAGAAAAGAGAAAAAGTGAAGAAAATGAGAAAGAGGAGAGAACGAGAGAGAGAGGAGAGAATGAGAAAGAGAAAATAAGAAAAAGAGAAAGAGAGAATGAGAAAAGAGAAAAAGTGAAGAAAAAGAGAAAAAGAAGAGAACGAGAGAGAGCAGAGAATGAGAAAGCGAGAAAAAGAGAAAAAGTGAAGAAAATGAGAAAGAGGAGAGAACGAGAAAGAGGTAGCAAGAGAGAAAGAACTTCGAGCTCTAGTGTCACAAAAGATTCACTATGTAGAGGGTTAATGTACTTTTTATCTAACGTGGCTTTAAGTCATGACGTTGCCATGCTTACGAAGTGTGGAGAAGGGGGTGCCACGCAGATAAGTCCTTGTCTCTTCCCCAGCCCTATCACGTTGCTTAAAAATGCAAAATTAATAAAGTAATCGGCACATTTGGATGTTTGAGATACAATATTTTTTGTTGGAGTAGTTAATACCGCAATAAATAATGAAATCATAGATCGGGATATAAGCACATTGCGGAATAATTTTCAAGCTAAATAAAGAAAAAGCAGAAAAAAATTATGAAAATATGGCTATTTTTTTTCTCAAAACAATACTATTTTGGCTTTAGTCTAATAAATACCCTATAAGAGTAGTATTTTATAAGATCAATTTTTTTAGAAGTTTTTAAACCTACTGAAACGATCCAGTACGAATTGTAGAAAAAATATCACATGCAAGCATAATAGATATTTTTATGGAACAATATAAGATATAAAATAAATGTAACATAAAATTTGAGGAGCTTATTTTCTATAATTTCTAATAGTACGTCATTATTAGTAACCATTTGAAACTTAAGCTAATAAATAATCAAGATATAGATAAAATTCAACGAAATAAGAGTGCTTGAATTGAACAAATGTAAGGCAATGTTTCAAAATTCGGATTTGCAATTTCTAATGAGAATCTCTGCATGATTTGAAATCCATTTATCGATGTTAACTTATTTACACTTAAAAGACGAATTATCTCTCGAGAAATGCTAAACTATTAACAATCACCTCTTAGTTTTGAAAGTGGGTCTTGCATAATAATCCCTAATTAGTTGTATTGTCTCTGTTGTTCTATTATTTTTTTAATTATTTTTTCTAAAATAAACTTGAATTTCTACAAAGCATGTAATTTTTTTAACTTTTATCAACTTAAATCCTTAGAATTTAGAGCTCAATATATTTCATTTAAATTGTCTATTAATTTTTAATATCTTTTTAATCTCACCATAAGTATCAAATAGTATTTTGTTCTATTCCCAACGACACTTGAGTAATATCATCCGCTTACTTTCTTAGCTTACCCATTTGGTCACTAAAAAATTATATGATCCACTTAAAATGCAGACATTTTTTTTATTCCGTATGAAACTCTTATCCAAACACCTTCATACAAAAATAAAGGGTCCACTGATGGAATCAGGATTTGAACTGGTGACTTCCCTTCACGAATTTAACTATCGGACTACTTCAATCCATAAAGCTAAGCAGTGGTGCAACGTACAGCCGCAACCCCCGCATTGCGGGGGGGGGGCAGGATTCTAGGGGGCCCAAAACCTGACTTTGAGGGGAGGGGGACTCCCAAATGTTCTTCGTTACGCCACTGAAGCTAAGGTCTAAAAACAGGTGGATTCAAATAATTTCTGTTACTTAATTTCCCTTATAAAATTTGATCAAATGCTGGATAGGGTTTAAAATTAATGAAACCCCAATTTGATGTATGAAATTATTTTGATCTTAGAACTGAGAAATTTAGTTACATCCATTAACGACTGTCCGTATGGTCCTAATAAATTTAAAAAAATTATAAACTAGGCATTAAACATTGTAACCATATTTTCAGAAAAGGACGAGTTATACTTGCCTCTTGGCACTGTTATTATAAACCAACATTAGACTTATGAAATGGAAGACCAGACTTGCGTGAATAAATCTCACTTCCTTACAGCTTGAATCTGACTCTATTAAATAGAAAAATAAACCTATTATCCATAAAGCTAAAAAATCAAGAACTTTGCGCCCCCCCTTTAAAACTCCTTCGATATCTGTAACCTCTGAAACAGCCTGAAATAACTCAACGCTTTAATCAGGGGCACAGCTCTTACATAACCATAACCCTACCATTATCCCTAGCTATTATAACACACTACAGTAAAAATGACCAAAATATCGAATTTTTTTTATTATGCGGCTTTCTTAAATACGTGTGCAAAATTTCGTAACTCTAGCTACATTATTTCACCGAAACAAGAACACGTGATGCTTTTAGCTCTCATTTGTTTTATTGTTCTTAAAAACTTAAAACGATTTTTTTCCCTCGGGGTTTGTGGTCGACGTGTCATGAGTTCCAGCAATGTGCCGCTGAGCACCCGCCGTGCAGAGGGTCCGAATCACGTGAAATATGTAGAGGTTCAAACGTCCTCCCGTTGGTGTGATGTGAGAAGAAGGAGAGAGGGGTGCCAGCTCAGGTGTCGTCCTCATCACTTGATCATGGTTCAAAAGTACGAGGTCCGTCGCCAAAAGCCCTCGAGTAGCCAGCTGAATAGTGCGACGTAATTATTCACTTACTAATTCCCACGGGTTTTTTCTCCCGTGATAATGATGTATTTGAAATCCTGAGATTTTTTTTTATATCCATTATAAAATTTTGGAACTTTTTGTAGCTGTTTTGTATAATGTTTGATGATCCTGTACTTGGAATAAAGATTTATGTGAATTGATGTTAAAAAAATCTGCAAAAATAAATATAGCTTTTTTTTGCTGTTTTTTGTGGTGTGTCCGACAAGAAAAAAAAATCGTAAAAATAAAGTCTCTCACTCGGGATACCATTCTCGTGCACAGAATTTTGAAAAACACTTATAAGAATATTAGGAAAAAAATTGCTCAAAAATATTAAAATTTGTGTAGTAATAAAAATTTTAAAATATTTTTAAAAAAATAAAGACAATTGTTTGTTTTAAAATGATTTTTTTTCTTCTGAAATGTATATTCCATGTAAATTCAAAAAGAGGTCGCATGTAAAATTTTTAATATAAATAAAAAAAAATTGCATACAGGGTAATCTTATACTTACAAGGTACCTTTACCTTAAGGTATATTTTTCTCAAAAGTGTAATTGTGTTATTTATTTTTATTTTTTTTCGAAAAAGACGAGGGAAATTTTTTAGCAAGCAATCATAATTTTAAGGATTAATTGTTATTATTGGATTATTAGTAACTTGTATTAGATATTGGATAAATTTATGATAGTCATAAGATAAATGTAATCACCTGTTTTCCATTGAATTCAAAGATGACCTTAGGTTAGTAAGTCTTCTTGTACTTGTAAAATGCAGTTGTGTAATTTCAAATTTAATAACTGGTAAACATGTCCAATTATTAAGGTTCTTCACACACAAAAATTTTTTAAAAGTAAAAAAATTCTTATGTAACCTTTTTAACCCCTTTTCTACCGATGATACTTATAAGTACCACTCACTTTAAAAGTGCATAAAATAACCATTCTTACGAATATTCTGATGATACTTAGCAGGAATGCTCTTTCATTTCCCTTCTTCTAGAATAGACGGTAGCACGAATTATATAATGAGTATTTTAGCAAGGAAAGCGGATAGTTTTAAAACCAAAATTTAATTTTCAGCTGACACTTCGATGGGCTTGTGGAAACTGTCATTTTTGTTCCGAAAAAGGGGTTAAGGTCAAAAGGTGTCTTATTTTTTTTATATGTTAAGGAAGACCTTAGTTATCGATTTGATTATTTATTTTAAGTGAAAAGTGTATATAATTAATTTTACAGTTGAATAACTTAGTGGTACTTACAAGTACCGACAGCACACTGGGAGTTGGAGCTTATTGTTATTTTTTGTTGCGTTGTAGCCTCATTACAACTTATTTTGTTTTATTATTGTTTTATTTCAGTTTTAAAAAAATTTTGAACTTTGATTCTGAGTTTATTTTTGTTTTACACACTATTAAATAAAAAAAAATATCTATTCTTTATAAAAAATTAACATTTTAATTTCTTTGTGTGTAACTAATATTCAACAGTAATAGAATGTTTTCAAGGTATTAGTTTTTTTACCCCTTTCTGAGAATGTCTGAAAAGAAGAGGCTCGGTCTTCAAGAGGCTTTGGAGTTATTAAAGAGCCTACCATCTGAAAGCAGTGATTCACCAACAGATGATTCTTCAGATGAAGAAGTTCCAGCATATAATCTGCTGGAATCTCCGTCAGATTTTAAGATGTTGAAAAAATTGAAAAAGACCCAGGGGACACTAGTTTATATTCAGAAAATACAGCATTTCCTACTTCTGGATGCAGTAAGTCAAAAGTGATTAGGCAATGAAAAAAAAAAAAGATGTCCAAACCGAAGCTCCAATTTTTTCCATAAAATCTGGGTTTCCAATCGAAATCCCACTCAAAATGCACAACATGTAATGTATTTTTATGTATTATATATATAATAAAAAGAAAAACTTTTTTTTTTTTAGTTTTATCAAATTTAAGTTTATGTGTAAAACCTGTTATTATTGTAAAAAAAGTAAGTAACTTTTAAAATTTTTATAATTTTCAAAAATAAATTTTTTGTGCCACAAAATGTAGGGGGTCTATGCTTATTTAGCATTTTTAAAAGTTAAAACTTTGTTATTTTAGACCGTTGTGTGCTGATTGTACTTTAAAAAGTACCAATTTCATTAATTAGCTCTAACGAATTAAATTTTCCATAGTTGAGTATTTTTTTTATGCATATCCCTTAATTTTCAATGCAGTAACTCAAGAAATAATATTGCATGAAAAAAGTTCCAGTAAATCATAATGTGGTAGGTAAAAGGTTAAACCAAGTGCATTTTTTAAGTATGCGCGTTATTATTAAAAGAAAGTTTATATAAAATTGAAAAGATGGCAACAGTGAGAAAATAGAGCTAATTGGTTGGAAAAGTATGATCATATTTATCATATGACCATGATGCCAAATGAATTAATGAATTTATTGGTTGAAAACACGTGATTAAATTTATGTGACTATGACATCATATGAATTTAGTCCATTCTACAACTTGCTTGACTTGATTTGATTATTTATCAAAGTTGCAAAGTTGTTTGATTTGTCAATGCGCTATCATTGCAAATATGTACATTATAGAAGAAAGTTTCTATAAAAAGAAGAAGGCAACATTGAAACAATAGAGATGATTGGCTGGAAACGTATGATTGTCGTTATCATGTGATTCTGACTTCACATGAATTTAGACATATTATGACAATAAAAAATTATTAAGGTACAATATTTTGACAAAAAATGAACATAGAATGACCCATTTTCAAAATATTCTCCTTTTGCGAAAAATGCTTCTATTATTATAATATTTTGCCTGTACGTAGCTCAGACCTCTGTACAGAGGCTCAACCAGAATTTTTGAAATATATAACTTAGAAGTGGGTTTATCCATGTTTTACGACAACAGAGGGGAGACATTTTAAGAAAAAAACGCCGATAATTATTTCAATGGGTTGTAACTCTGAAAATAATGTGAATTTTTCAAAAATCATAGTTGAGCCTCTGTACAGAGGTCTGAGCTATATACAGGAAAAATATTATTATAATAGAAGCATTTTTCACAAAAGGAGAACATTTTGAAAAAAGGTTATTGTAAGTTAATTTTTTGCCGAAATATTGTATTTAAATATTTTTTTTTGTCAAAATGTGTGTGTCCTTAAAACAATTTTATACGTGTTCTAATCTAAGTGACACTAAATACCATGAAAATTATCCATTCATGCGCTTTTTTTAAAATCACGGTTCCGAACGTAGTCGGATACCTTAACGATTTTGATTAGCAATGAATCTCATAATTTTGAAACACGTTTTAGTATCAAGGTTAATAGTCTTGTACGGATCTCACTTTCGCGCCTAGAGAAATGGGAGAAAGGGAAGGAAGACTAGCCATGTTCATAACTACATAGTATATTTGCAATACAAACAACCATATTCGCAATCACTTAATTTATTTACGGCACAAACCACAACACAAGTTCGATCAATCAAAACCAAGAGATACATCCAAATTAAGCAATATGGAGATAATTAACGAGGTACACGAAGTATGAGAAGACTTCAATTACCAATAACACTTATGGTTCAAGTACACTGACTTCCTAGTTATCTAATCTATATTCAATCTCCAGTGACAAATCGTCACTTTAATTATTACAATTATCAAATATTGAATATCTGCGTTACACTTTAAATTTGATTTATCACTGCTCCACTAACAGCCAACCTTATCTCTTCCCTTCTAACTTGAAAGGTGGCCGCGGTAGCCGAGTGGTATAGGTATCGGATCGTGGCATGCCTTGTCACGAGTTCGAGGCCAGTACCACTAAAGATCCGCCATGTAGGGCAGCGATGCACGTTAAATCTGTCGAGAGCTGAAACGTCCTGCCGTTGGTGTGGTGTGGTAGTTAGGAGAGGGGGTGCCAGCTCAGGTGTCGTCCACGTAACTTGACCATGGTTCAAAATTACGTGGTCCGTCGCCAAAAGCCCTCGTGTAGCTGAACAGTGCGACGTTAATATTCAATCAATCTAACTTGAAAGCTTAGACCACAGAGGTTCCCAAACTTTTTTGCCTCATAGACCCCTTGACAGATTTTTGGTTGGGGTGACCCCTACTTACCTAATTTTAAATTTTTGCAAATTCATCAACTTAAATGGGTTTTTGACAGCAGGTATCGAATCTGCATCTCTTAAGATTTAAATTTTTAACTGTAGTGAAGTATAGAATTTAAAAAAATAAGAGAATGCGTGTTAATTAATGAAAATTAAAATTTAATTAATTCATTGACATGTGTTCTCTTATTTTTAAATACTATACTTCACTACAGTTAAAAATTTAAATCTTTTTAAGGATGCAGCTCAATACCTGCTGTCAAAAACCCAGTTAAGTTGAAAAACACATGTTAATTAATGAAAATTAAAATTTAATCAATTCATTCATATGTGTTTTCTTAATTTTTAAACACTATTTTACGCATTGAATAAATTAAGATTTAATTAATGCATAAAATAACTGTTAATAAAATAACTGAGCAACTAACAAATGCTTTTAGTTGGAGGAATAAATCGGGATGCAATAACAAATTTTCAACACTCAGCATCAATCTTGTCAGGTTTAACCCTAAATATCTCCTCTCTTAATAGTGTCCAGTTTTTCTTATTTCTTTTTTTTGTTTTGTAGAATAGCAAGCGCAATGAAAAACTCCTTCTCAATCGGAAAAGCAATTAAAAACTTTCTCAAGATATTCCATAATGCGGAATAAATAACAGGTATATCTTTTTAAAGCCAAAATTATTGACATCCATTTATAAGCTTAACTTTAAGATCGTATAGTTAGTGCTTTGTTCCTAGTGTCTAGTTCTTGTAATCTGACTTCTTTTTTTCTCAAAGTGACCATATCAATTCATTGCTTATTGTGGTATTACGATAGTCAAAATGTTTTCAAACCTAGTTTAAGAATTCCAAAAAAAGGGCATTTAAATGCTGAACGTAGGTCGCCTTTTTCCTGGCAGATTGTCCGTGATAATTGTGAAACTGGGAAAATTTGAGATGTCAAAATTATATTCTTTTAGCTTTATTCTGGCACACACAAGAAAGGCTGAAATGTGGTCCTTGTTTTAAAAAAAATTATCCTGTCACCTTGAAACTGCAAATTAACCTCATTCAATTTAGTAAATAAATCCATTAAATAGGTAAGTCTAGTTTCCACTTGATTAAATTTCCTTTTAAAATTAAAATCACAATCTGGTTTAATGAGAGCCACTATCGTAGACACCCACTTACACCTCATGGACCCCCGAATTATTTTTTCGCTGGCGTGGACCCCTTGGAAGTCGTCGTAGGCCCCTGGGGGTCTATATTGGGGAAACACTGGCTTAGACTTTATATAGTAGTCATAATTTACATGTTCGCGTTCTCTTCTTTAGAGGGAGCGTTTTAATAAAATAGTTTTTAATAAAAAGATTCCTCAAGAGCATTTGTTAAAGCAAAGGTCGCGGATAGAACCGTCACAGCTTAAGCTTGTGACGGGCTCACGCGTCTCTTCTGTAACATAACCTCTAGGTTCTTTGACGGCCAAGATTAATGGAAAATCTTTTCCAACCCAAATCCAAGAAGTGAAATGCAAATAAGATAGCTTTTAAAAGAACAGAAGTTTCAGTAAGCAGAATGGCAATTTAGGGGAAAGTTATGTTTGAAGAGATACAAGCGTGAATTGACAGCCACTAGTAAAGTTACCAAGATTTCTACAAGGTGCATACCATTGCACACGCGCCTAAAAGTCTCAGAACTACGTGTTTGGTTTATTCTCACTTAATATAAGTTTATCCAATTTATTAGAAATTTAAGTTAAACTCTTAATAAAGTCGTATTAAGAATTCTAAAATGTCGATTCATTTTGAGAATCCCACACCTCTAATTCACGCTGACAATCAAAGATATGGTCACCATAGAACGACCATATCACAAGCTGGTTATTTATTTGCATAACATCCAAAATACACTATGTGGAAACGTTGAATATCTTCCTGTCTTCGTTAATGTTCTTTTTTAAATGGAAAATTGCCCGCCAAAAGTTACTTATCCCCAAACTAACGCTGGATGCGAGTTTTTTTATGGAAACTTAAAGAGGGATGCAAAGAAAGAGATACTCCAATGTTTGGAAATCCATCATCCTGCGACTTAAGCACCTCTTCTCCTGAACCGGAAAGAATCCTCTCCCGAATGGTATTTGGAATCCCCGGAGATAGCAGCACTATTCACCGCTGGCATTCCTCCACCCCAGCGGCACCCCCCTTCGAAATAAAGGCGCCAAACGATACGAAGAAAAAAAGAAAGAAAAATAATAAATAAATAAATAAATAAATGCATAAAGAAGAGAAGTGAAAAAGGGTGGGTAGATCAACAACAACAACAACAGAAGGAAGAAAAGAAAAAGAGAAGGAGGGGGAGGGAAATTGTTTTCCATAGCAAATCGATAAATATGATGATTGGGTAAAATGGGTGAAGGAAAATTTTATCTGGCTATATAAATAAAGGGTTGGGTGGGAATGGGGAGGTGTGGAATATATAGAATAAAATGAGAATTCGAAAAGAAGGGGAGAGAGGGGTGGAGTTGAGAAATATTTCGTTTGCTTCCCTGGATGCAGGTGAGTCCCTGAAAGGGGTAGGGGAAAGGGTTGGTAAAGAGCATTTTAAATAGAAGGTGCCTGTCAGGGATTTTGATTATGGCTGGGTTCGAGATTCATTTATTTATTCCTACCCTTTCACCGAAGCTTCCTGAATTGGTGGAATGGAAGAAAGGAATGAAGATAGATGATCTGGGCTTCTTGTTTTCTATATCCCCAAAAGTCTAAATATCGTGAAGATAGAGATTGTTAAGAATGAGCCGTTCTTTCACATTTCTTTCTGACATTCGAAATATTTACATTCGGATATATATGAAAGAGTTCATTAGGACTGGGCAGTAGCGCACACAGGAATTTTTCAAGGGGTCCGAGGTCGAAAGTTCACCATTCTTGTATCATGCTCCTTTGATTTTGTCGATTTTCGGGAACAAAACACAGTAAAAAACTAATTATTGAATAAATAATTAGCATTAATTAATAAAATTAATCATTAATAACAAATACTTAACTAAATTTTACTTACTATATACTTAGAATTATAATCAATCGGAAAAAAAATCAAGGGCTTTGGGGTTCAGGACCCCCTTGTGTGCGCCACTGGGACTGGCTATTTTGTTTGTTAATTCGGAGTTATTCGTAATATCGATATTAAAAGAAATACAAATTTTTTGCATGTATCTTTTGGGAATTCTAAGGTAATCAACTACACAAAAAATATCCATCCATTCCAACCACACATATTCCAAGAAGGTAAAAAGACTATTAGAAATTACTACACTCTAGTTAACTGGAAATTTTTAAATATTGACTAATAGATGCTTGTTGCGAAACCAGTTTAAATCTAAATACATAAGTAGCAAAACAAAAAATACAGTTATACAAGACTAATAAAACCGATTGTTTTATATGCAAACGAGTTCTGGACAATTAACAAAGAAAACAAATATAAACTGATGTCTTTCGAGAGAAAAACCTCAAGAAAACTGTTTGGTCCAGTTATAGAAAACAGAATCTAGTGAATAGGATACAACTTTGAACTTCAATCTGTAACGGGTCTATTCGCGTACTTCCTACTAATCCTCTTGGAGAATAATGGTTCTTTAAATATTTTTATATTGAAAACTTTCCTCCGAAGAAGACGCGAATTATTCAAATCAAGGCTTGTATTTAAAGATTAACTCTCAAGTTCGAAGAGAGAGAGGTTAGATGCTAAGGGGTAGCAGTTAGTGACTAACGTAAGACTAGTCCAGTGCGCTTCGTAGATTATTTTATTAATATTAAGACTGACGATTTGATCAATTAGCTGTTTAAATTGGATTAGTAACGACTTGAATTAGATTACTTTTAGAACTTATTTTCAAATACTTAGAAGGTGTATTGCCTGGACGTGCTAAGAGTAAGTGACCCGATTTATAATTAGATCTTCAATTATCTCGTCTACCTCGCTATTGCTCCCATATTTATTTATTGGTGCATTTCTTAACATGGGTTGTTGAAATTTGTTACGTTGTTGAGAATTGTGTAATAAGTTGAGTTTGTTTTGACTATGGCTTATCTTCCTTCTGATCCTCGCACTCTAATGGATGGGACCGGCCGTCCACCGCAAATCGAAATACAAAGAGCCCAACATAATCAAAGTGATCAAGGCCTCCTAAATAAGGTGTCTGGGGCATGCATTTTCGATATAGTGATGAAAAATCCTGTTAAGAAAATAACTTTCCAAATTCCAGAGGAGCAAAGGAAAAAGAGGAAGACCGAGAAAACAAAGTAAATGGATAAAGTGGAAAAGTGGTAGAAGGAATGGGAGTTAACCGGTGAAGGAATATAGCATTGAAAAGATCAAGATGGCGTAAGCTGACTGAGACAGACTTAGCCGGTAGCTGACTGTAGAGTGCTTGAAAAGAAGAATAACATATGTTTGACAATCCTTTTGACTCCTGACTGGAAAGAGTTCTTTTTCGACTTTATACAGAATGAAAATACTACATCCCTTACATCCAGCTGCATGAGGTATTTCAGAGTTTCCAAACAATGTAAACTAAACTCAGTGGAGCAACAACCCATGAGAGCAATGGCCTACTATGCGCATCTCAGTATAAGTGGCCATTGGGCGCTGAGGAGCATGAGCAGATGTCCCGATCAGATGGTGAGTCTGAAGCGAAACCCCCTGTGTTTAGTCCCCAAGCAAGCTTGGTACCCATTTATCGACCCACTGAAGGGATGAAAGGCTGAGTCGACCTTGCCCAACCCGAGGATAAACAATGTAAAGGATAGAAAATTTAACAATTTCGATAGGAATTTCGATAGGAGGCTCATTATCAATGTCTGCGACAAAATCGCTACGCATTCGTTTTCGCCCATCTGCCGTGCTTCACAAATTTTAAAAAACAAAATTTTCTGCAAAAATTCGTTCGTATAACAAACCTCACTTCTCTCAAGAGAGAGAGCAAATAGTAAAATATCCCCGGTGTTGTGGAGCGGGAGGAATTTCCTGTCCTAGTCAAAACTCACGCGATAGGTTACATTAACGACTCATCTACACCAGCGAAGTCTAATAATGGGCTGCACCCTTAGTTGTCGAAATTTGCTGCACACATAAAGAGTATTTTTCTGTTCCGGACAAAAGGATGTCATTTGAAAAGAAATCGAATTTTTTCTAATCCCAACTAATAATAAAGAAATTGTTCGGTTATTAAAATAATTCGTTAAATAGGGATTTCTCGCCTTCTTTTTAATATGGGGAAAGAAAAAATTCGTTAGATAGGGGTTCGCTAAATCGAGGTCCATTAGTTCAAATTTTATGATGTAAAATAGAAAAATAGCGAATTTTTTCAACACACAGAAAAAATTTCATTTATTTTAATAAACGTACCACAAAAATATCAAAAGTAGCTTTAAAAAAATTATTTAGCAAAAAAAAGAAGAAAAGAAAAGAAATTTGAACTGCGATAAAAACAATTATTAAAATGTCCGACATTTTCAATGCAGAGAAATTTAACTGTATTTCCAATATGAAAAGAACTGTTTTAAAGTTACACAAAGTTTCTCAATTTTGACTTATTTTTTTCGCCGTAGCAAAAAGTAATTTGAAAAATAACTTGTAAGAAAAAGAACAAATTAAAATAATGTATTTCATGAATGAAACGGAAATATATTTATAAAGTGTCTTTTAGATTTGCAGAGGGGAGAAAAAACTATAAGATTGGAAATGACGGAATGGTAAAATAAATTCTGTCTTTATTATGTCAGCTTTTCTGATATTTCTAAAATATTCTTTTATGTTAATAACTGGCTGGTATACTCGTTCTTCGCAAGGGTGAATTAAAAAATTAAACAATAAAAATTGAAGGATAAAAAAGTTTTTAATGAGTTAATTTTACGAGAATTGCAAATTAAACAAAAAAAAAAAGCTTTTTGCATATCTCAGCTGAGCAAAAAAAAAAACCCTTATTTGTTAAATTTTAAGTTTGTAGATCTAAGCTGATAAAAAGGGGATTTTTTTTTTATTTATAATGTCCCGTAACTCTGTCGAGGGTCGATTTTTGAAAACACCTTCTAAAACTGATCTCTGCTCAGCAAAAGTAACACATTGTTACACATTTTGTGTAATGAACACTTTAAATAGTGTAAAAAAATTATATCTGGATGTGCAATACATTAATATTACTTTCTGTTTCATTTATTTTTTCTTAAATTTCGCATTAATATTCGCAAGTAACGCCGTTGCTTATATTACAATGGCGATTCAATAGAAACATAGTGAAATGCTGGTGATAGAGCGAAGTTGACATAATTTTTGGTGACCCTGTTGGCAACTTGGCGATTGATGCTGTAGCGCCACCTAGTGGGAAGCTGCAACAAAAAGGATAGCACAAAAATCTTTTCTACAAAAAAATACATATACATGCCAATTTTCATAGTCATCAGGTGAACGATGTTGGAGTGATGCGATTTCATATATACAAACATCCATTTATATATCTATGTAGATAAAATAGTTTTATTTATCAAATGGTTGCTACTGCATCCCCATGATAATGTAGACATCACGATTAAAAACAACCACGTGAATCTAAAACCGTTTTACGATCTAATTTCAAATAATATGAATATTATTTTTTTTTCTTCGTTGGCTTTTTAATGTGTTACCATGGTAACCAAGTAATATTTTGATGTCATTTTTACGGTTTCTTGGACTTACTCATAAAACATATTTTATATCAAAAGGCTCTGTATAAACTTTCTATACCGGTAGAAGAGAGTTTTCTCTTTATTGCAAATAAAATTTCAATGATCAAACAAAAGAACTTTTTGATGATATTTAAGAGTAAAATAAGTCTTAATTTCCATTAAAAGAAAAAAAAAACATCAATAAGCTATCATCCGAAATCATAAAATGTGCAACATCTTGGAAATCAAATAACCGCACGAATTGCAATATATGTCGATAAAATCACTTCTTTTGTTATTGTATATAATTTTTTCCCCACATATTCCTTAGAAAATATTAACTGAACTGCGATATTAAAAGAAGATACTTATGCAAGAAATAAACCAGGGATATTAATTTTAACAAAATGATTTATTCCTACACCTCCTTATGGCAATTCATTCCCCTCCCCTTATCATTGATTTCTCTCTTTTTCTTACTTAACTTAACTCAGTGGCGTAACAGCCCATGAGGGCCAATGCATACTGTGCCTAAATCAGTATACACAACCTTGGACCCTGAGGTGCATGAGCAGATATTCCGGTCGGGTTGTCAGTCTGACATGAAACCCCTAGTGTTAAGTTCCCAAGCTAACATGGTACTCATTTATCGACCCACTGAAGGGATGAAAGCTTGAGCCGACTTTGCCTAGTCCGGGGTTTGAACCTCGGATCTGCGGCGTGGAAGCGCACTAACCAATCAGCCACTGAGCTTCCTTTTTCTTACTACATTACATTATTTTCAAAGGGTGTCCTAAAAATTGCGCCAAACTCTGCATAGCTTACGGGACAAATAAGGTAAATGGTGAAGAATGATTGCTGTGCTCCTGTACGTGGTTGGCTGGAAAAAGAATACCTCTGCCACTGAATCAGACATCTGTGTCTGGTTTTATGGCCACCACGATCACCTGATCTCACACCATTGGAATTTTTGGATGGTGTACTTCGGTGGACTGTGCACTCATAAATTCCATCGCGCACTCAAGCTTTCCTCGAGATGCAGGATGGACACACTTTTAAACATCTGCCTTTATAAATACTTACAAATTCTGCAGTTGATGTGTCTAATACGGCTGATGTCATATTTTTTTTTGTCGAAAGCAAAGGGTCGAACAGGCATAGTTCTTAGTGCATTTTTATGTACTCCTAACTAAGAATCTGGTTGTGCAGTGGTCACTATTTTTAGGACATCTTGTACAAATGTGAAGGTGCATTGTACAAGTGTGATGTTGTAGTTTTGGCTACTGAAAATTCCGGATACAAGTAAAATCTTCGCTTATTTATGTCATTTTAACATCAGGTGTGTGGTGAAAAAAATTTGCATCCACACAGCTCAAATACCAAGTGAGAGAATTGTCCTTTTTCTAATTTTAAAAAGAAAAAATTGTTTTGAATTTTTTTTTAACTATATGTTAAAGTGAAGAGAAATATGAGTAATTTCTAGAAATTATGTAAGTGTCTCAGGGGAAAAGTTTCAATCACTCAGTATTCTAGTTCTAGGAATCGCAGATAAATCTATCAAAAAATTAAAGGTCTAATTTTGTTCATGAGGAATCACAAATAAAACCGTCAAAATATATCGGCTTTAATCCTTTAATGAGTAAAGAAATGGGACTTGTTTTTCGAAATAGGGTAATCGTAGTTATGATTTAAATCAGTGCTTCTCAAACTTTCAATATTTGCGACCCAATATTCAATCATTTTTTTATCCCCCTTAAATACAATAACAATGTATTGAATTCAATAAAAATATTTTGAAGCTCCCTACACAATACATTTAACCCTCTTAAATTAGGCGTATATAAACATCTCGCGCTAATCCCCCGGACGTATAATTTTTTTAAAGTTGATCTTTCCTGTGCACTGCTATCCATAAAATTATTCCGCAGGCTTTGGAATGCAGTAAAATGACCTTGCAGTGTTTGGAAGGATTTACTTATTTCAGCGGATTTGCTTATTTATTTTTTTACCCCCCCAATACCCCCATACGTTGCCTACGTGTTAAACGGAAAAATGGGGGGTGAACCCAATTTTTTTTAATCGGCTTTATGGGATTAATTATAAATCGTATAAATGATCAAGATAAGTGTTAATTTTTGTTTTTAATTTTATATATGGCAGGCCTATGGGGTTGCCGGTAATTATTAAACTTGTTCTTAACTTAGTATTGTTAAATTAATTATAAAATACATCGTGCATTATACTGATCCATTTTGGGGATTATATCATTAAATGGGGTTTTATTTTTTATTATGTCAGAATATATTTTATTTGTTTACTTTCAGTAAATTAATAATTTTTTAAATAATCTTTTGTTTTCGACTTTCCAAAATGCTCGCGCCCCCTTGTAGGATTATCATGCCTCCCTCCCCCTTAAGGGGCGTGTCCCACAGTTTGAGAAACATTGATTGAGGTATCCGATTACGTTCGAAAACGTGATTTAAAAAAACCATAAATGGATAATTTTCATGATATTTAGTGTCACTTAGATTAGAATAAATGTAAAAAGGGAAAAAGAACATTATGAAAAAAAAACTTATTTAAATAAATTTTTTGGGAAAAATTAATTTAAAAATAATTTTTTTTGATGTAAAATTTTTTCCTGGGTTGCTGGATATTTGTAGGGTGATTTCGTAAAAAGGGGACGGATGTTTTAACAGGATGTAATAAGAACCCCTACTTGATTTGACCCATGAGGTGCGTTTTTGGTTTTTGCTCCCCTCGAGGGGACCCAACCAAATAGCCATAAATTTTATCGAGCGCTTGACTCAAATCCGTTAGTCACGATATTGGGGTCATAAGTGGGGCAGAATCATCTGAAAAGGGAAAAAGTGATTTCGGCGTCGTTTTTCATTTTTTAGAATCAAACGGTTAAAAAATTAAAAGATTTCCCATTTTGTATTTTCCCATAAAACAAGGTGGTTCTGCTTTTTTTGAAAAAAATCACCGCTTTTCTTGATTTTGAGTGGTGATTTTAACTTTTAACTTCAGTTTGCCAAAAGTTCGACTACTAACAGTGGTTCTGTTATTAACGCTGTTTTTCAACGGTTTTTAAATACTTTGAAATCACAAGTATATGTGTCATATTTTAGTTATCATAAGTCTATTGTCTCCGCTCTTCCCCAAATTGAACATGAATAATTATTTTTGATAAAATATTGCATTATTCCTTCTGTTAGTTAAATAAAATTTTCGTTAAAGATATAATTATTCGATAGGAAATTATTTCCAATCATACCCGCGCGTGATTCATATTTTTTCAGGAAAAAAGTTAATAATGCGTATTTACCACGATAACATGTCAGATGTTACACATCTTATGCGACTACTGTAAGACTCGTTTCTTTTTCAAAACGTTCTCCTTTTATAAAAAATGCTTCTATAATAATAATAATAATAATTGTGTGTGTGTGTGTGTTTACATAAAGTAAAGACTTCTCCAGAGAGTCTGAACTAGGATTTTCTAAAAATTCACATTATTTTCAGAGTTACTACCAGTTGAAATAACTCTATCAGCGTTATTTTTTTAAATTTTTCCCCTCTGTTGTAGTAAAATATGGATAAATCCACTTCTAAGTTGTATACTTCAAAAATTCTATTTCAGCCTCTGTACAGAGGTCTGAGCTATATGTACAGGCAAAATATTATTATAATAGAAGCTTTTTTCATAAAAGGAGAATATTTTGAAAATGGGTCATTTTAGGTTCATTTTTTGTCAAAATATTATACTTAAATCATTTTTTATTGCAATAATATTCTTAAAACAATTTTATATACGTTTTCTAATCTAAGTGACACTAAATATCATAAGTATTATCCATTTATACGCTCTTACAAAATCACGGTTCCGAACGCAGTCGGATACCTTAAAATAAAAATAATTAATTTATGACTAGAATTTTAAGTACAGTCGGACTTCGATTTCATGAATTCATCGGGACCGAACATTTTATTCGTTAATTTGGGTTTATTCGTAATATCGGGGTCCAAAAAAGTACCAGTTCTTGCATTTACTTTTGGGAAATTCTATAATATAAGTAACTACATAAAAATATATCCATAGTTAGGACTAATATCCTTCTTATTCAGCATCTAAAAATAGTATTGGCAAATTATTACTCACCAGTTAATTGGAAATTTTAAAACACTGACTAAATGATGTTTGACAATTATTTCAATTCTTGACTCGAAAGAGTTCTTTTTTGATTTTATGCAGATAAAATGCTGCATCATTTACATCCTGCTGCATGAGGTATATTTTCACAGTTTCTAAACAATGTAAATCATTAGGAAATTTATAATTTTCACAGGAATTTCCTGTCCTTTTTAAAATCTCACCTCATCTGCGATAGGTTACATTCATGTGACTCGAGTGCACCTGCAAAATATAATAATGAGCTGCACCCTTTCTCGTCGAAAATTGCTGCTTACAAAAAATAGTCTTTTTCTGTTCCGAAAAAAAAATAAATCATTCGAAAAGAAATCCATTTTTTTAAAAAAATATATAAACTAATACAAAACTTTTTTTGGTTATTGGAATCATTCATTAAATCGGGGTTCATTATTCATAAAATAGAGGTTTTTTGCCTTTATTTTAACTGGAGAAAACATAAAATTTGCGTTAAATCATTAAATTTTTTAAATAGGGGTTCAGTAATTTGGGGGTCTGGCTGTAAATATGTTAAATTTCGTTATTAGACACACACACATACAACCTCTGACAATAAATTTCGGTGAATGAAAAAACGGCCAATCTGGCAACAGTGGCAAAACAAAACGCTGCATATGCGTAGTGGCAGGAGTTGACTATCTGCGCCCACCGTAGTTCAGTTGAACGTCGTTTGTGTTCCGTTTAAGATTTGTTTTCACAAAGTGCTTGTTTAGGGCGTTGGTTCTTAACTGAGAACAGGAAAATGGACGAACAAAAGATCAATTTCAGGTTTTATTTTAAGCTTGGTAAGACACCTACAGAAACTTATTAGATGTTGGTACGAATTATGAGGATCAAGCACTGTCCAGGAAGTGTGTTCATGAGTGGTTCCGTTTTCGAGAGGGAAGGGAAAGTATTCCTGACAACCTTCGTAGCGAAAGACCGGCGACCTCCGTCAGTGACGAAAACATTGAAAATGTGAGTAAATTAATCAAGAAAGATCGTCGATTAACTGTACGCATGATAGCTGGACGATGAATGCTGCTAGGTATATTGAAATTTTGGCCCCTTTCATGAAACGTCTACGCAGGGTACAAATTCAGAACGCACAACAAGGTTCTTTTTTCTTCTTTTTTTTCCTTTTCATGACAATGCTTGTCCTCACGCAGCCAATATCGTCAAACAGTTCCTGGCAAAAAAGGGGTGGTGCAAATTGAACATCCACCATTCTCGCCAGATCTCAATCCTCCAGACTTCTTCCTATTTCCACGACTCAAACTCGCTTTGAAAGGAAAGAGATTTTACGATATTTATGACATCCAACGAAACGTGACGAGGCTTTTGAACTTCATCTCAAAACAAGAGTTCTTGTAAAGTTTTTAGGACATGTATATCAGATCTCAGTAATGCATAGTTATGGGAGGAAACTGTTTCAAAGGACAGTAAGGTAAGTTTCGTTAATGTTACAGGACTATTCACCGAACTTTTTTTTTTATCAGAGGTTGTATATATCTTTCTTGTTTCTTAAGCAGCTGCATATTTTTATACTTTTTTCATATTTACATCAAAAAAAGGCTTCAAAAATGTTATATATGGAAGAAAAAAATTAACAGGACCAAAAAGAATGATGATTTTTTTTAAATAAATGCATTTCATGCGGCACATTTAAAACCCTCATTTCTACTAAATCGGACTAAAATTTCAGACATTCTGCTACGCATTCCACATGTTCTATCCCCACTCTCACTCCTCACAACACTCTCAATCCTCAATTCAAAAATCAGAGAAAACATATCACATCCCCCACACATTCCCCCAAACATTCCAAATCCCATTTTCAAAAGGCAACCATGAACTGATTTCTGTATGCAAAAATGGACAAGGAAAGGGAGAAGAGGAAAAATAAAGGTAAGGGGCACCCATAAGAATATAAAAGATCAGCCGCACGTGCAAAAATCGTCTGCCGGAGGAATAGCATTACACTCTCACGCAATCCCCCAAACCGTTTTGCCGCCTCACTAGCTCTCGATGGAGTTAAGGATATATATAATCCGTACGATATGGGAGAAGAAATAAGTTTTTTGGGGCCCTCTTTTTGTCTTGCCCTCCGGTACAATGGCCATTGGTGCAAATAAAGGATGTAGGCCGTTCTTCTTTATTATTGGACCCCTTGTACGGTTTACATGCTTCGCAGAATCGCATATTGGCTTTCGATATGGAAGGCTATTCGAGCCTGCTGGAAGACGATGCCCCCTTTTTTCTGTAGCTTTTAGAAGTAGAAATGTTTTGTATGTAGGTAAATAGAATTTTGTTTCGTGACTGGGCAGTAGAATTATGGAATGTAAACTAGAACGGGTAGCATTTTTATTGAAATTTTTATTTCAATAAATTAATTTCACGCTTAATTGCTTAATTTTTTTTGAATAAAACTGTGTTACCGCCCCCCTTGGATGACCGTATCTTTGATTGTCAGCGTGAGCTAGAGGTGTAGGGTTTGCAAAAGGAATAGACATTTTTAATTCTTAATATGACTTTATTAAGAATGGAACTTAAATGTCTAACAATTTAGATAATATTATTTAAGCGAGAATTTATAATGAACAAACACACAGTAATAGTTAAACCGAATCGCGTAACTTAGACCACTATAATTATTTAATCCGCCTACTCTCACTTCTAATAATATTACGTCCTAATATCAAATAATCAATTCTACCTTAATCCAAATTTAGATTCAATCTTATGGAGAAACGTCTGGGCACGCGTGCAATGGTATGCACCTTGACTTAATGGCTTATCTTCCAGGTAACTTCACAATTGTCTATCCATTCACGCTTGTATTCTTTCAAACATAACATTCCCCAAAATTGCCATTTCACTTACTGAAACTTCCGTTATTTAAAAGCTATCTTATTTGCATTTCTTTTTCACATTTCGCTTCTTGGGTTTTGGTTGGAAAAGAGTTGCCATTAATCTTGGCCCTCAAAGAACCCAGAGGTTTTGTTAAAGAAAAGACGCGTGAGCCCGTCACAAAATGCCGTTCTAAATAGAGTAGCATTCACTGAATGTTAAAATATGTGAATAAGCTAACAATAATATTACTTAACGCAGGGGTTAGCATTAAGTCATCGCGATTGACCGGTGGACCACCAAGACATTTTGGAGTGACCGCCTGAAAATTAGCAGTTAGTAATTATAAACCGAGATATTCAAGATGGGTGGACAGTCTGAAGACTGTCTTCCACTGAATATAACTTCATGAATTAACTATAAATGAAAAGGTTTTATTTTTTTATGTAATTTGAATTGTTTGATAATAAATGCATCATTTGATATAATTATATTTGTGGCTATTATTATTTCTGTATTTTGCGTTTTACTTTAAACGCTGTTTTAAAAGAGTAGTTGAAAAACGATGATTTAGAGGGGGATGTACAAACGAACAGTTAATTAAAAACTTATTTTTAACTGTAATCGATTAAAACTCGGTAAATAAAACTAAACTATTAAAAAACCGATCACACGGAAATAGAACATTAATTTTGCTTTCAGTTCACATTTATATTTTTTTAAAAGCTCAGTTTAAAAAAATCTCGGTCGTTGTGATACAAATAAAGTAAAATAAAAAATCCTTTTAAATATTTTTTACAGAAAAATCTTTTTCTGTCACATATTTAACGTATTACATTAAATGCAATAAAAATAAAAATAAATGCATAAATTAAAATAAAGCACAGGTGTTTTTATTATTATTATTATTGTTATAATGTAAAAGAGACTTTTATATGTATTAAACGATCCCCTTGCTTAGCATTTTGTTTTTAAAATTGGACAAGCTGGTACTACTTTTCTTCTACATTATTTTAACTTTTAAATGCTGTTTCATCATTAAGAAACGTATTTTCGAATTTTGGAGTCTCGATTCGACCAAGAAATATACTAAATAGACTCCTATTTTTGATACAGAACATTTTTCATCTACCTCAGCAAGTTTGAAGACTCTTCCTTTTTTAAAGTTTATTTAAATTCAGAGGAAAATTGTTAATGTAAAAATTGAAATATAAATGGCATTACCTTACATAAAAATGTAACAGAATGCAGGACAAAATTACATTTGTTTTATTAATCTCATTTTTATAAGATAATATGTATCCCTTTTCTTCGTTTTGCTTCTTATGTTAAAAGGAGGAAAGTTTTTTTTACTTTAAATCAATTCATATTTTTAGTACGCTTTTATAAGTCTCTCTTGTATGTAACGGAATCTTTGAACTCGATTTTTACCCACTTTAAAAGGTCAGATTAATTCGAAATTTTGCACATTAGTCAAGGATCGATGAAAATACAATAATTTCATAATTTGGTTCCATTGTACTCAACAGGATAATCAGGAATAAGGATTTTCAGATTTGGTGACAAAATCATTATACCATTTCCAGATTTGGCGACTAAAAGATTAAGAGTAACCCTAAAAGCGAAAACGTTTTTTTGCGTCAGTAATTTCTTACCTTAATATAAGCAATCGTCCAGTCTTTCTAAAAACGGAAATAAAAAAAAAAGAAAGAAAAGACTCGTGCATGTGAAAAAAAATAATTTGTTCCAGCTCAGGGATGGGCAAGCTTTTTCGGTCGCGGGCCAAAAATTAAAAAAAAAAATGTGTATGAATAAATAATAGTCAAAAAAAACCAAAAATACATGCATTTACTGTAGATCGAACTAAAAAATGAAAAATAAATTATAGTTTGAAAAAACTAAAAAACACGCTTTTATGATTAATCGAACTAAAAAATACAAAAATAATTGTTAATATAAGAATAAAATGATTAACAAGAAAATTAATATCATTGTGGTAAAAGCGTGGAGTGCTTTGTACTACATTTTCACACGAACTCTGAATTTCGGAATAGAGAACTAGTAAAAAATTATAACAATTAATATAGAGCACCCCACGCTTTCACCCCAGTGAGATTAATTTTCTCGTAAATCATTTTATTCTTATATTAAGAATAATTTTTTTTACTTTTTAGTTCGATTAACCGTAAAAACGTGTTTTTTAGTGTGTTTTTTTAAACTATAATTTATTATATTGGAATGAACTCGGATTTATCTACTTAAAATATTCTTGATTATTTTAGATCGGATTTTGTAACTATTAAATCCAGAATAGAAATTAATCTAACTACTTGACGCTCTATCCAAGAACATGTTAAAATTACTACTACTTAGATCAGCATTATATTTTAAAATTCTATTTATGGTTTCTAGCAAATGGTATGGATGGGTTTTTACACAGTTCCATTTTTTCGAAATTAAATAATAAACATTTCCTCAGATGATGAAACAAATAATCTGAATCATCAATTTAAAAATAAAATATTTAAATGGTTCGAAATATAATTTTTTTTTCAAAAAATAAACAAATTCTAAATTTTTAAAAATTTATATACCTTTTGAAGAAAACGATTAAATATTAAAAATACATTCCCTTAAAAATTTATATTTTAGTTTTATGAAATAAAAATGCTTTCAATTAAAAAATTTATTCTTCTGTTTATATTTTGAAATTTATTCTCCTGCGAAGTACCCATAAGTTTTTTTTTTTCCATAGTTGTAATAGGAATAACTTTTTAAAAAATACCTTAATTGTAGCACATATTTTTCTTTCTTTTTTTTATATTAGTATACATAAAAATAATTTAATTATTATTATAAGTAGAACACCAACAAGAAAAAGAAAAAAGAAAGAATGAAAGATGGAAAAAAAAAATTATCTTGAAGAGAAAAAATTCATTCCAATTTTAATCTTCTTTTATAGAAGTTTTAAATTGGAGAATATATTGATTAAAATGCAGACAATTCCACGTTTTTAGTGTGTTTTTCCTCCTCAAAATATTTCATATTCATTATTTTTGAAAAGTAACTTTTTAAATTCTTAGAAGAACAATCCAACAAATTAAGAACTTGATGAAACGAAGTTAGACAGTTCCTTTGAACTAAATAATCGGGAATATTCTTCTTAGTACAAATAAACTACTCCTTATATTTATTGCTACCGAATTAGTAAATCATATTAGTCCTCTTCAACAACTTAACAGAATATTTGTAATAAAAAATCGTTTTGAAATTTTCCCCCTATTAAACGCCAACGAACTCACGAAAAGAAGGGGGAAAATCCATCTCATTCGAAATCGCGAACTTTTTCGAACTTTCATTCGCGCGAAATTCCAGAATGAAACATCGAATGCAAAGACAGATTAACTAAATCGTCTGCGCTTCCGTTGGAGAAAAAAAGCTGGGGAAAAAGGCATGTAAAAGCACTAAAACGAAACAAAACAGCATCTCAACAGGTGATTCGAGAGGGCGTAATCACGTGATAACAACCACGTGACAATAAATGGGCGCGACTCACTGCTGACGGACAGTCATTTCGTCCAATGAGATGCGGCGATATGTGGGCCGGCCTTACATTCATGTGGTTCGTGACGCGGGGTGTATGTATTCGGTTCTTCCCACTTTATTCTCAGTGCTGGCACAGCCTGTGGTAGCACATTACAGAAACATTTCGGTATCGTTGTGTATAATTCATAGACTTGAGCCGTCAGTCTGATTTGACAACTCAGTGGTTAACCCTATCGTATTCGTTCGTTCGAAAAGTTTTTCGGAAGGTGGTTTAAATCGTCTGCCGAATTGCATTGGAAGCTCTGAATGAATTTGGAATCGGAAGTTTGTTTTCGTTTTGCGTCGGAGAAGTTTCCCGTTCATGTTTATTATTGCTGAGTGGCATGGTTGTGGAGTGTGTGATGACGTTTCAATCAACTTTATTTTGATCGATGAACGACATTAATCATTTTCTTATTGAGTAGAACTGAATGTTATGACAAATGCTATTCGTGTGCTGTGATTTTAAACTTGTACTTTTGTTTATCATTACAAATCTCCACAATATGAACGAATATTGATGATAAATTTAACGTAGGAGACAAAAACTCATGAATCTAATTAAAACTAATATTTTGAGCCTGTAGAAAATACAGAGCAACTAAGCAATTGCGAAATAAACAAATAAAAACACGCTAAGCTAAAAACTATTTATTAGAACTGATATATTACAGTTACTGTTTTCTCGATTGTGTGTGTAATTCCTTGAGAATTGTGGCAGAAAAATCTGATTACATAACCGAATTCGTCAAGAACCATCAAACAATCAATATCTTGAGAGAATTCTAATTCCAAAGCAATTCCTTCAACTTTGTATTCGCAAAGACAATGGCTTTTATCATAAATTGTTCCCATAGACTGTCCTAAGTGTCGGACTATTATGTATCCAAATTTACTGGCCCAGACGTCTGTCTACTCTCCCTTACTTCGCTGTCCCATGCCAGCTGGTGGACTGGTACCCAGCCCGCTGTCCCCTGCGGCCAGCCCTCCGGTCAGCAGTTCTTTTTTGGTGGACAATATCCTAAGGGACCGAGCTGCAGTGGCTGCAGCAGTAGCTAACGCTACAAGCCCCTTCCTAGCTCGGCCTATAGCCGTGTCCGCGTGCCCCGAGCAGCCGGGATGTACCGCCTGCACCACGTGTTCGGGGTGCACCCCTCCCGGGAACAACAAGGGACGTTGTCAGAACGGGGCTCAGAGTGCGAGTCCCGGAACACCCTACCTGAAATTCGGGGTGAGTGCGATACTGGCAGCTGAGAGCAAGGAAAAGATGACTGCGAAAAATGTTCTGTCTGCCGCTGGTAAGTGTTTTTAAAATGTTAATTTACTTTTGACGGATATCATTAAATAGTTATGTGAATTATTAGCAGTTAAGCAACTAAAATATCCGTTAAGTGTTTAAAGTGATTATCTGAAAATGTCTCAATACCATACCATTAATTTTTATCTGCTTATACCACATGAAAATTGAAAACTGATATTTTTTTTTTCATTTGGAAAATTAATTCATTCTCCCGTATCTGCTCCGACATGTTGACTCACGTAAAAATACGTAAAGCGAATCAAAAGCAATTTATTACTACATTTACTATTTTACACGTCAGTTTATTAGAATTATGTAATGTTATATTGTTCTTTAGAACATTTGCATATATTAAAACGCATTTTTTAATAATTCGATCTCTAAAATGGCAATTTATATTAGGTTATGAGGAAAAAAGCCTTTAAAAAATGCATCTTTTTTTCCATATATTATGTAATAGATGCATTAAGTGTTTAGTTAATAAGCTAGATATCAATGATTCATTGAATTACAAAATGTATGAATTTTTTTGTGTGTGTGGCATGTTGTTTAGTTTAAAAAACTGTGTTAAACATTAAATTCTCAGTTAGTTACCTATATAGACCAGTGACGATTCATTAAATCACAAATGGAAAATTAATACAAATTAAATACTTTCATTACTAATCATAATATTTGTAAAACACATTTTCCTTTTTCTGTACCCTCTTATTCAGAATTTTAATCTTTTGAACAGAAAAAGTATTCCAATATTAAGTCATATAAAGTAAAAACTTGATCTATCTCTATTAAACATTATTTTTTCATATTATATAGAGATCCATTCATTTTACTATTAAAATATTCGAACAATTGCGAACAATTTATCTGTTCCTCGCCCCTTTTAGTGAGTATAAATAGTTATTAGAGTGTCATATTATGTGTTTTTTGTATACCTCTTAATAAGAATATCTGAATTTAGAAATCAACGCTCCGGGAAAGAGATTTAAAAATTTTATCTAAATAACATTTTAGTTGTTATTTCTTATTAATTCATTTTATTTATAACATTTTTTTTTTATTATTAATAATTTCTTCAAATCAACCCTGATCTGAGATTTTCTCCACAAACTTTGCATAAATTTTTATTTAAAAATTTTTTACATAATAAATAAAACCATTAAATACTAATCTTAAGAAACTATTTGTTTTTTAATAATTAATGATATTGATTAAATTTTTATTCTTTATGAAGTATAATTACTCATATTGCTAGAGCAATAGTCTTCAAACTGTGTTCCACGGAATCCAGGGGTCCTACGAATCACAATATAAAACTGAAAAGAAAATTGTAAATGTATGTGTAAAATGGATTCAGTTCTCTATTTTTATAACTGCAAGTATCTGAGTTAAAACTGAGAATTCTATTCGTAAATAAAAGCCTTATTTTGTAATATTTAAAACTTTTATTATAATATGATAAAAGAGAATATATTAAAACGTTTTTTCTTCACATGTGAGCTATCCACTAAATTTTGAATATTCTATTGTTTGCTATCCCGGTTTTCACGAAATAAATTTATGCTCATTAGTACAATGTTTTAGCACAACTAAATAGTTTTCTAATGGAAAATATACCTTTTTACACTTGTGGAAAAAAAACACCTAAAATGAAGAAGGGAGAACAACTTATTTTCATATTAGCATTAGACGTTAAATTCTAATTTTAAGCAAGAACAGCTCCTAAATTTTGCTTTGCAAATTCATGCAAAATACGCAGGATTTCTCACATACCTCTGATCCCTTTAAAGATATTCAGAATAATGTATTTAAGTGAAAACTATATCTCAAAGTAGAGTTGCTAGGAAAACAAAATGTTAAAAAAGAAAGTTAAACACAGAATCTGAAATGCTACTACAAATAATTTCATTAGACCTAGACTTCGAGAGTTTATGTAGAAAAATGTAAGCATATATCCCAGTAACTAAATGTAATGCTTGATGTGACATTTGAACAGTAAATTAATGTTATATTAAGTAAGTTATATTGAAATTACATTAAAATATATTTTTTTAATATATATAACAAATGTAATATTTTTTTAATTGTCTTTACATAAAGTACGTGTTAAAGTATAACGTGTAAAGTACATAAAGTATAACATGTAGATCAACTTTAATTATTATTTTAAGATATATTCTAAGTGTATGTTGTGTATGTGTGTGGAGTGGGCTCTCCGAAAACACCTCATAATTATAAGGGTTCCATGAGTCGACAAAGTTAAAAGACCACTGTCCTAGAGTAATAGCCAGAACTATAATGTGGGATATCCTAGCTAAATTCTATGAAATTATGTTTAATATATTGGCATCACCTCTTTATACATATATCTCTGCTTTCCTTTCTTTTGAATCAGACAACTACACAGATATTCCTCATTGCGCAATGTATAATTTCACTAAAGACATAAGCATCAATTGCTTTTGATTGCTCATTAGAGCTCTTTTCACAAGTTTAATATATAATTTATAAGGATTAATAATATTATATAATACAATTCAATTATGTATCAAAACAAGTTTTTTAGAAGAACAATTTTGTTTATATTCGCTGAAATTATCTTAATTCCTGACTAATTGAATATTGGAAAACTTTTATAATGTATTTTATTTAAAATTTCTACATTTTTTTTTAAAATTGAGATTAAAACTAATCGAAATAATTTCTTTTATTGAATTAGTAGTATTTTATACATATGGACTCCTTGATAAAATCTGAATATATCACATTTTCAACTATTATTTCAGTTCATTTATAATCAAATAAAATATTTCTTTAAGATAAAAAAAAATTAAACATATTAAATCTTTAAGAAACTATATTTTACATCGAATGAAAATTTTTTGCAAAAATTTATTTTCTTATTTATTACTATGTAAATAAATATGAAAAATGTATATATGTATGTAAATAATTATAAAAATGCAAATCCATTTTTAAATTAAAAATCCCCCCTCCCCCCTTTTTTTTTTAAAAAAAAGTAATATTTAAATCAGTTTGAGAACAAAATATAAAGTATTAAATAACATCAATTTAAGCTTAAAAAACCATTTAGATGAAGACAAAATAAATACTTTACAATCTTGTATAGTAGAAAACAAAAAAGTTTCTTTTTTTCTTGCGTAAATTTGTATATGGTAATGAAGATACTACAATAAGCTTCTAGAGCTTCTTCACTTATAAAACATTAATAATTTCCATGAAAACCAATTAAGGTACAATACGTACATCCCTTTTTTCTGTTCTCCATCAAAACTGTCGTGCATTTTTACGAATTTTAATTATATAATCCTTTTTTTAAATTATCATAAAAATTTCTGTCTGTTGATATGCTTCAAAACTTTTTGACTGTTAATATGGCTTGGTAAAGAAATCCTCTAAAGTTAATGTCATGTTCTTCAAAATATTAATGTAATATTCATCAACACATTTTAAATGTAACGTACTGCAATACACTATTAATTTTAATTTGTATCAATATATACTTCTTTCACTCAATATCTTCATTCTTCGATTACCAATCTTTGATACCCAAAAGGATATTCAACTTCGTGTAACACACAAACAAATTTATATTTTATTGAATTTTTCTAATTTTTAAGGACGTGGACTGACACGCGAAGTGCTTTATAACCATGCAAATTTACATCAATATATACATATTTTTTATCTGAAATTTTTTTTTAAAATTCTTCCGAATTCGGAAATTTCTTTTAAAGCTGAATGACGAAACCTTAAAAGACATTTTTCTGAAAAATATTAATAAAAAAAGTGGATTCTTTAGTAGTTTACTTTCAGGTAATTTTTAAGCTGATTTCCCCAAATTCTTGCTAGAGTGTTACTCATATTTCAAAATTTATTTGTTATATATTAAAATCCAGTAAATATTAATACTTATTTCACCTAAATAAATGGCAGTAATTTTCGATTTTATAATTTTATTTCCTTCACCATAACCTTTGAATAATCTGTAATTGTCGATTAAAAGGGTTTTACTAAAAAGTTTAGAGAGGATATATTATAACTCCATATAAATTGGATTACAATCCAGTTTTGTTAAAACAAATTTATCCTCTTTACAAAACACATTTAATACATGATTCAATACATAATTTTGCATTGTTTCAAATGTGTCAGTAAAAGCGCCAAATCGTACTTTTACATTTATCGCTACACCCTACAGTTGCTTTCTAACCTAACAAATGTCAGCAATAGTTGTTAATACTAACAATTCCATACATTATTAAAATTAAAGATCTATCAAAAGTGTCTTATATATATTAAATGCGAGAAACTTCGTATATAAAGTCAGAAATTTACGAATTTTATAAAGGAAAAAATTTATTGTTGGAACACTTTTAAAGAGATATTGTTAATGACCTCGTCTTTACTGTAGTTTCAGTGTCATGTGTGTGATATCCCCTAGTAATCATTCATTCAAGCCAACTGAGAAGGTTCTCGTCCTCGAAATCCTAGTCAATTTAATCAAATACTTGTCATCAGCATTACAGGAAATTACTTGTTTCAACTTCGGCTTTATACAGATGAAACGGCGTGCTTATTCATTGAATTATTGTCAGCAGAGCTCGTGCGGCAAAAATAGATGCATTTTACAACAGCCGCGAATTCATAAGTAGTTTACAGCTTTGTTTAAATAAAAATAATAAGTATCATTATTATATTTTTAACGAGGTTAAGTACTTTTTGAAATTTTAAAGCTTCAATCGTTACATTTTTAATGGAAGCATAAATAGTTTGTATTTATGAAAATGTATTTTCCCTTGTATGAAAAAATACAGTATGAATTGACAAGAATTGGACAAAAGGATTTTCACAAAAAATTAGTCAGTAAATTATAAAACCACTTAATAGTAAATTGATACAGTATAACCGATATATTATAACCAAATTTAAAACTTTTGAAATAATTACAAAGAGTTGACGGTGAAAAAATGTTGACGCACACGTCTCCCTATTCTGAACCCAATATAGCACATTTGGAAAACATTAATTGTGATTGGAAAATATAATACACTGCTAAAAGTATTGGTAGTAAAGTTGTATTTTATTTTGAAGTTTTTACTGTTATTCATTATAAAAGCATAAATTTATCAGTTTATATTTTCTCAAAATAAGTTCAATCACAAAATATTCCCATAAAATATTTCGTAGCTACGTATACCATACTATCGAAAGCAGAAATGAATCGCCCAAATTGAAAAGTTTGAGTTTTGAAATGAGACTCACTGAAATCATCAAAAGAAATTTTTAAAATTACTTAAACATTTTTCAATTTGTTATCTTTTATTTCACTAATATGTTTTTAATGAGCCATTCCATTTCATAAACTGGTGGAGAAAACCCTCGTTCTGAATGTGTTCATTTTTATCTATAAAATTGCCTCTTTATACTTAATTTTTTACTCTTTTCTATTAACGCTATTATTATCAATCTCTTTCTTACATAATATTATAACTTTTTATTATATACTAATCAAATTCTTGGCATAGCTTAGCCGGAATTGACTTTTTCGTCCTTAAACTCGACATTCATTCATACTACTTAATAAGGTAATAACAGTGTTTAGAAAAAAATATTATCAAAATAAAAGATAATAAATTACTCATTAGTATTCTATAGTTAATAAAATTGCCTTTTGTTCCATCTGATTAAAAATTCTTTTTAATAAGATATTTAAAAAAAAAACATAAGAGGTGATTGAGAAAGAGAGAGAGAGAGAATAGAAGGCTTATTATAATAATTCAAGTTTTAAATAGTTCCCCTGTGAGTGTATGTTTCATACATACTAGTCTATAAATTTTGTTTGAAAAGATTAAGAAATTAATCGCCACTAATAAATATCTTTAGAAAAGTTGATGTTTAAAAATTATTAAGAAAAGTATAGGTACGAAATGATATTCCATTTACTTTTTAAATATTGACAAGAAACGAACAAAATGCTGATTTTATTCAATTATTTACTCATTGCTTTCTTTTGCAAACACTAATGTTTGTATTGTCCCTCCCCCATTAAAAATTTTTTCCCATTAATATATACTGAAATTTTCAAAGTATATTTAAATTAAGTTTACTTTTAAAATATTGATTGTTTCTGATAAAAAAAAATGGTTTCTAATAAAAGCGTAATGAAAATCTTTACACTCAGTTTCGAATACAATTGGACCTTTACAAAATTTGTATTGCGTTATATAATTAATAAATTCTGAAAATTCCTTCTCCATCCTCCAAATTAGCACTGGAACAAAAGAATTCTGTGGTCATTGCTAGAAAACAGAATATCGGTAGCAAACACTTTAATATAAATTCCATTTGATATGTCGATATATGTAAATTAGAATGCAGTGTTTCTTTGATTAAGGTATCCGACTACGTTCGGAACCGTGATTTTGCAAAAGCGTATAAATGGATAATATTTATGATATTTAGTGTCACTTAGATTAAAATACATGCATATAAAATTGTTTAAAGAATAGTATTACAATAAAAAATTATTTAAGTACAATATTTTGACAAAAAATGAACATAGAATGACACATTTTCAAAATATTCTCCTTTTGTGAAAAATGCTTCTATTATAATAATATTTTGTCTGTCTATAGCTCAGACCTCTGTACAGAGGCTCAACTAGAATTTTTGAAATATGTAACTTAAAAGTGGGTTTATCCATATTTTATTTTAACAGAGGGGAGAAATTTTAAGAAAAAATGCCGATAATTATTTCAATGGGTGGTAACTCTGAAAATAATATGAATTTTTCAAAAATTTTAGTTCAGAATCTCTGGAGAAGTCTTTACTTTATCTAAGCACACACAAAATATCATTTTTATAGAAGCATTTTTTATAAACGGAGAACATTTTGTAAAAAGGTTATTCTAAGTTAATTTTTTGCCAAAATAGTGTATTTAAATAATTTTTTTTTTGTCATAATATACTTAAAACAATTTCATACATATATTCTAATTTAAGTGACATTAAATATCATGAAAAGTATCCATTTATGTGCTTTTTTAAAATCAGGGTTCCAAACGTAATCTGATACCTTAAGCCGAATCAACTATATTCTTAAAAATCCTTTTTATCATGCGAATACCGAACAATTCGGAGAGTTATTGGAACATTATCTTATTCGATAAATTCAATCTTTCATTTAAAACTATGAAAAAATGTGCCATTTGAAATAATCGCATATTTTAACAATATTTCCAATGAAATAAAAGCAGTTTTGTTGAATCTATATCTAAAGTTCTGATGATTTCAGAAATATCAATTAAGTAATATCCTGAAAATGAAATTTACTCACATATGCGTAATTAGATCTGATGTCATAAACCTAATTGTAAAATGCTTACATTATTGTACTTGTGAAGTCAAATCTAATTGCGCATACACAATCAGATTTAATTTCACTATCAAATTCAAAAATGCATACATATTTATATTTGAGAGGTCAAATCTACTCTTAGGCATTCATAATATTTATTTGAAACAAGTATAGAATGAACCTGCATAATTATATAGGATTTTACAAGCTTAAAGAAAATACAAGAATTTCCAATTATCTAACATTTTTTTTGTGAATATTTTTTTTATGATAATTTTCTCAATTTTTTTAGTGTATCGAACGCATACTATTTTATGATATACAATGTAGTGTAAGATAACAATAATCAATTTTATTACCAATATAAGTTTCTTCTTTTTTTTTACATTTTTAGTAATAAACTGAAGTTTTTCTTTTTTTAAAAAAGACAGAATAAATTTTAAAACAGATTTTAATAATAATAAAATTCACATTATATATAAAAATAACTGATGTTACTAAAATATTACTAAATTGCCCTTAAAAATGAAATCTAAACTATATAAACTTCTAAATAAAAAGACTTTTAAATAAATCAAACATGACAGATTATTTTGCAGCCAATACTGAAATAGAAGATAACTTATTTTAAGCGCAAGCGAATTTTTTTCCACGTATGTGTAGCAAAACTTTATCAAAAATTAAGTTTAAAATTAACAATCGATTTATATTTTAAATTTGAAAATCGATTTCAGATACAAATTGACACAACGATTGTGAAACCCTTTCAAAAGATAGCTGGAACTAAATTCTTAGTTAAAAATGATCTAATCAGCTTTACATTAATTATTTTTATTTTTTTTCTCTAAATAGTTTTTGTTGTTATTGTTATTCTAATTGTTACTGGATAAAGATGAAGAAAAAAATAGCTTTCACAATGCGCAATCAACATTATTTAAAATTGAGAAATGGATACGTTCTGTAAAAGAGAAAATCCATGTATTTTAATTAATATTTAGTCAACACATTTTGAATTACTTCTAGACCAAATTGGCAAGTTAAAGAATTAATATAATTAGCAATGTTAATAAAGCCAATATACTTTCATTTTTAGTCAGGTATGCTATAATTAAACGTGTAATTCTTTTCAAAACATCCAATTTATGACTTTTCTTTTATAAGAGAATATTTAAATCATTCTAAAAATTAATCTCTACTATATTCTAAGAATACTGACAGACAAAATTCGAGGAATATGCGTTATAGCAAATAAAAAATTGAACTAATTATATATTATCATTAATTTTTAATTAAGTAATCACTCTGAGGTAATTTCGATGTACATCTTTGCATATGCATATGCATGTTCATAAATCATTTCCATAGTAAATATTCTACAATATTTTCTTTTTCAACTTGTTCGCTTTCCTAATTCGAAGTTTGCAGTAAGCATTCTGCTTATTATTTCTAACATTTTTTACGAATCCTTATTGCGGTGTTGTTGAACAATCCATCTGTTCTTGTAAAACGTGTTCTATTTCAAGAATTTATATTTCTTAAAGAATATTAAGTATATATTAATATTTTGATTGTTCGAAATCCTTCTGAAAATTAATTGAAGGTCTTATAGATATGGAGAAAAAATTGTTTAAAAACGTCAATAATTAGAAGAAAAAAAAATTATTGCACTTGTAATCCCTTAGATATTTTTCCTTGAATTTATGGCACAAGAATAAACCATAAAAATTGAAGTAAACAATAATTTACTAATTTAAAAAGAATTTTAAAATAATTGACTCTTTTAAATGCATTTCTATTTTGGTTTAAATACAATACTTTTTTGCGGGGGACGGGGGGAGGAGGTTGAAGAAGATAAAATTTGCTTTACTCTTAAATACTAAAATGACAATTTTGAATAAAACTGTCAATTTTTTCTTTCTTTCTTTTTTTTCATTGTAATAATAATAAAAAGAGTTAGTAAAATCAAAATGCTTCAATTTTTACCGCCAGGAAAAATTTATTTATTTGTTAAAACATCAATATCTTGAAGCTGAGAGTTTAGTATTTCATTCAGTTTAATTAAAACACTTACCTAACTAAAGTTTGAAAACATATTGATTGGGAAAAAAAGTTATGTATACATTTAAATCACTTCTGAAATTTGCGTATTTTCTTGCTTTTATAAGTTAAATTCGCATGTCAAATGATATTGGAAATTTGAGCTATTACAAACGCGGATTTTGAAAAAAACAATATAATGTTTAAGAATTTAATTTTCTTAAATGAAAGTTAAGCTGTACAAAAACATTATTTTCTGATCAGATTTAAATTTAAAAATAGATTTCAATTATCAATATTGTAATAAATTAGGTAATAAAAATTTTTTAAAAAAATCAGTGTTTGTACACTCTGTTCCTTTACTAATATAGGCCCTATTTTCCAACAATTTTATGCCTAAAAAGGTCAAATAATATTTAAACACGACTTTACTTTTGCAGGCAGATACTAGAACAAAGTATTAAACTGTATCGAAAATGATATTGAATGACAAGAAAAAAAATAATAACTGTTGATCATTTTATGTAGTCAAAAAATAAATTATAATTTATTCAAAACTTTCGACTTCACTTACTCCATCCTATTTATAGAAAAAAAATTATTAAATGGAATAATAATAAATAAATAAAACCCAGAAAATGAACAAAATAAACACTTAAGTTCTTGTGCGAGGATCATTAGTTTAAAAAATAGTTTCACCAAGATGTCAGAATCGAATTAAGAACTATTTTTGTTCATTTCATTGCATATATTCAGAGAAGACTTTGAAATAATTTTTGAAGTTATTTCACAAGAAATGTTACAAATAATATAAGACATTGAATATCTTTAAATATTTCAATCATAAAAATTTTAATGGAAAAACAGTATGCTGCTTTTATGTTACTTAAGATAAGCAATTAAGAATAAGTAATTAAAATTTTATCAGAATTTATGCATAAAATAAATTTCTTGTATTGCTAATAATTATCAGTGCATAATTCAGATACGAACTATCCCCCCCTTTACTGCTAAATAAAAACTTGAACTTATAATATCGTTGCAAAAAAATTTTTTTTTGGTTATTCAGACATTAAATCTCATTGAAAATTGATTTTGATTTTGATAATTCTTTCTACTTTATTTATATTTGATTTTTTTTAAACACTAATTTATATATTCAATTTAATAAATTCTCTCAATTATAATAAAATCAATTTAAATGTTTTTTTTCTAAAGAAGAAAACTTAATGAATAATAAAAATAACATCTATTTTTATTTTGAAACCTAGGTATGAGCATTTACAGTTATGAATGAATTTGCAGTGTAGTAGTGCATTATGGGAGAGTTTAATTATAAAATTCCTTATGAGATTAGAAGTTACAAAGTGCCTATAAATAAATTTATTATAGTTTTATTTTTCAAAATAAAGCTTAAAATAACTTTAACATTGTTTAACTTAACTGACGTAGACTTTAAGTCGTTCACTTCAAAATCGTTATAATGTGATTTATTAAAAAGCTGAATAAATCGAATCATTCTAATTTTATAAACCCTTTGTTAACTTATATAATTATTAATTGGACACATTAAATCAGTGGTTCCCAACCCCGCCGCGGACCAGTACGAGGATCAAATAACACTAGGCCGTCCAAGGAACATTAAATTATTTCCATTAAGGTATCCAACTACGTTTGGAATTGTAATTTTATAAAAGCTACAAACAAATATTTTTTCCAAATATATTTAGTGTTTTTTAGATCAGAACACGCGTATAACATTGTTTTAAGAATATTATTATTATAAAAAAAATTATTTAAATGCAATATTTTGGCACATTTATGGAATTATTTATTTTCAAAATGTTCTCCTTTTATGAAAAATGCCTCTATAATAATAATATTTTCCATATACATAGCCAAGATTTCTTCAGAGAGCCTGAACTAGGACTTCATAAAAATTCACATTATTTCCAGAGTTACTACCCATTGAAATAATTATCGGTGTCTTTTTGTTAAAATTTCTAAACTCTGATGTATTAACATATGAATAAAAATCCACTTCTAAATTTAATATTTCAAACATCCTAGTTCAGACTCTGTACAGAGGTTTGAGCTATATATAGGCAAAATATTATTATTATAGAAGCATTTTCCATAAAAGAAGAATGTTTTGAAAATAAATAATTCTAAGTTCATTTTTTGCCAAAAAAATTACATTTAATTAACTTTTTATTGTAATAATATGCTTAAAACAATTCATATATGTATTCTAGTCTAAGTGACACTAAATATTTTAACAAATATTTTTTCACGCTTTTGCAAAATGACGGCTCCGAACGTAGTCGGATACCTTAATTTATTTGGGTGTATTTCTCCGGGATTTGTGTGATTTCTTACGAAAATCACTTTATATTCCATGTTTCAACATTTTATATTCATTTTTAGATTAACTGTATTTAATACTGAAGGTATATTTTAAGGTATCCGACTACGTTCAGAACCGTGATTTTGCAAAAGCGTATAAATGGATAATATTTATGATATTTAGTGTCACTTAGATTAGAAAATGTATATAAATTGGTTTTAAGAATAGTATTACAATAAAAAATTATTTAAGTACAATATTTTGACAAAAAATGAACATAGAATTACCAATTTTCAAAATATTCACCTTTTGTAAAAAATGCTTCTATTTTAATAATATTTTGCATGTATATAGCTCAGACCTCTGTACAGTGGCTCAACTAGGATTTTTGAAATATATAACTTAGAAGTGGGTTTATCCATGTTCTACGACAACAGAGGGGAGAAATTTTAAGAAAAAAAAAAAAACGCCGATAATTATTTTAATGTGTTGTAACTGAAAATAGTGAATTTTTTTAAAAAACACAGTTGAGTTTTCCTACAGAGGTCTGAGTTTTAAAACAGGCAAAATATTATTATAATAGAGCATTTTTCACAAAAGGAGATTTTGAAAAAAGGTTATTCTAAGTTAATTTTTTGCCGAAATATTGTATTTAAATATTTTTTTTTTTTCTAAATGTCCTTAAAACAATTTTATACATGCATTCTAATCTAAGTGTCACTAAATATCATGAACATTATCCATTTATGCACTTTTTTATAATCATGGTTCCGAACGTAGTCGAATACCTTAAATGCAATTGAATTAAAACTATTAATTCAAATCACAATTTAAAATATAAACAATCAACATCCCTCCCCTTTCAGCTGGCTGTGGTAAAATTATCATTCGTTGATTCGTTGCAGGAGCATTAAAGGATTAATTATTTTATTAAAAAATCATACAGAAGGGAAATAAAGACTATAACTTTATAATGCAAAAGTATTTAAATAATATATGATTAGTATTTATAAATTTAGCATTTATAAACAGTATAAACTAGCATTTATAAATGTAAATAGTTATTTAATAAATAAGATTTAGTGGTCCTTTAACTTAAGAATTGTGTGATATGAAATGCCCTATAAACCTCAAATAATCTTTTATATAATCCATGGCATACTTTGTTTTTACTTTAACGATTTTAAAGTTACCACACGCGCAAAATGTATTAACTTATAATTTTTAAAAATAAAAATATTTTGTAGAAAGGTGTTAATAAACGCAGGAGTGATAAAAAACTGATATCACTGATTAAAAAAGTTGCTCAAAAATTGAGTCTTAAAATAAAATCTTTTTCGCAAGAGATAGATAAATTACAGAAGGAAGTACTAGTAATGCATACTTTTAGTTCAAAAAATTGAATTATATCCATCATTTCAACATCGACAAGTGGAAATTTCGTGGTTTATAAACTAAAAATTGCAATAATTTAAGGGGAAATGCTTCAACAGTCAGATTAGATATTTATTTTAATACATTCAAGAATTTAATACGTACGGAGACAAGTTTTCAAAATTCCACGAGGTTACTAATTTTATGTTATTTTCTTGGGTCTTATGACTTAAATTAATGAAAAGCACCAACCAGGAAACTATATGAAAATTTAAATTTATTAAAATAAGGTATTTTAGGTAAAATTTGATGAAAATTATACGGGAATTCAAAACACATTAAATGGAATTCAAAGCATACATTTAAATTATGTTTTTGCTCAACATATTTAAAGCAGTTAAAAAGGTAATAAACCAAAATCTAAAATATATTTACAATTACCAAAAAGTGATGGCTAATTGAACATTTTACTATAGAAAATTTTATAAAATGCATGATGTTCGTGACAATAAACTGTTAAAAAAAAACTATTATGTTAGAGCAAAATCCTTACTCTCTGTATTGCCTTCATCATACTTTAAAGAACATGTGTGCAATATACGTAAAAAATGCATTCATAAGTTTTTGACATATCAGGTTTTAAGTAACACATAACTTTGACAAAAATAAATAAATAAATGCAATCTTCATAAAAGCTTTTTTTTTTTATTTTACTAAAATAATGCTTCATATCAGATAATTAAAATTCATCACTTTTATAGCATTGACCTTCCTCGTTCTATTGAATTATTTCTTTATGGCAGCTGGATTTTTTTCCTTACACAAAATGGCAAAGATAAAAAAAAATTTTGAATTTCAATCAAACATTGATTCAGAAACGTAGGCAGATTAAAGTTAAAAATCCTTGTTCACAACAAGTTAACATTTTCCCTTGCCATATTACCTGACTTACAGACACTCCGTTAAGTGATAATCAGTAAAACCGTAAATAATGAATCTAACAAACGCGAACACAACGCAAGAACAAGCTTTCGTCTCCAAGTACACTTCATGATCATGTTTTAACACGAGAAAGATGAACGCGATAGCTCCGTTTCCCCCATAATTAAAACACCACCAATTTCTCATCACGGAGAAGCACCACTGACCTGCGATGCAATAAAATTCACCCCCGAAATCATTACAAAACAGATGCGCTGAAGAAAAGCCCTTCCAATGTATCATCATTCATTGGCCATACATCAAACCAGATTAAATAAACTCCACACTTCCGCTAGGGCGGTTTGGCAACATCGCTCAAGAAGCTAAAGGAAAAAGTGCGTTGTTCATAACGCTAACTTGTCTGCTGATACGTAATAAGCTATCACTGTGGGGAAAAAAATAGTGAAGGAAGTAAAAATATACAAGAACATCAGAGATTGGGGGTTTTATACTGGTAATATCCAGGCCCGTTTGATTGATCGAGTTTCAACGGATAGGTGTTCAGGCTTTAAGAATTTAATATTGCCATTTTTTTTCTGTTCTGGTTCTTTTCTTTTGCTTGGCAGAGTGGCAATTTGCCAAGGGACTGGCCTGTAAGTAATTAAAATTTTGATTTGGGCCATAAGGTGGAGCAGGTCTCGGGAAGAAAAAAAAAGTAATTTGGAAATAAATAAAATTATAATCTTGCTTAGAAGACCATGATTTTAAAGAGCTACTTCACTTTATTGGTTGCTGCCAATCTGCGCAGATTGGTGGTTGATGAGATGGTGAAAAATGAGCAAGAAAAATTGCTTCTGAAAATGATTATAAAATCAAATTATGCGGTCCAGGGAAAGGTTTTTATGATTCGATTAAAGCTTGTTTGTAAGCTACTGGTAAAATTACCCAGAGATTAAATTGAACCTCAGTATTTCATACCCACTGATTAATATGCCGTGCTTTGTCATACTGTGAACTGAGTCAACTTGTAGAAACTTTTGTAACAAGTTTTTGAAGATACCTTATTAAAGCCTTAAGCGGACAATTCCCCCTCCCCCCCGAAAAAAAATGTATAAAAAAATGCATATTTTTTACTGTGCATAACTAAACATAATACTTAACAGAATGCAAAAATGGAAGAATTTTATTTTTAAGGTTTTCCTATTATTTCTTATTTTATAATTGTGGAACATATAAAACCCTAAATGTTTGCTTTTTGTAAGTACACTCTACATGCTTTGAAGAATGTTTCATATATCTTTTAAAAGAGTTTCTCTCATACATTGTGATATGGTCGTTCTATGGTGACCATATCTTTGATTGTCAGCGTGAATTAGAGGTATGGGATTCTCGAAATGAATCGACATTTTAAAATTCTTAATATGACTTTATTAAGAATATAACTTAAATTTCTAATAAATTAGATAAACTTATATTAAGTGAGAATAAACCAAACACACATAGCTGTAGCTAAACCTGATCTCGTAACTTGGATCACTTATCTAAATAATTATATTATCCGCTTATTTTCAATTCTGATAATATTACAAGTCCTAATATCAAATAATCAGTCCTACCTTGATACAAGCTAAGATTCAATCACAGTTCTGAGACTTTTAGGCGCGTGTGCAATGGTATGCACCTTGTAGTAATGGCTAGAAATCTTGGTAACTTTATGATAGGCCTACAATTCACACTCGTATCTCTTCCAAACATAACTTTACCCTAAATTGCCATTCTGCTTCCTGAAACTTCTGTTCTTTTAAAAGCTATCTTATATGCATTTCACTTCTTGGATTTGGGTTGGAAAAGATTTGCCATTAATCTTGGCCGTCAAAGAACCCAGAGGTTATGTTACAGAAGAGACGCGTGAGCACGTCACAACATACAAAATATTTCATGTTCATACCTCTTTTTCAAACGGTTAAGGATTTTGTTCGTATGTACACACATATATATGCACACAATTTGAAGCAGAGTGTAATACTAAGTCTTACATTGCATTGGGGACAGTGATAATATCGGCGTTTTGGGATGATCTTTCCATTTCCATTTTTTCTCAAGCAACAAATTGCCCATTGCCTTTCCGATTCCTGTTCTTTATCGAATACCTTCATGAATCTAAATTCCTGCCTTCAATAAAAAAATTCCCACATTCACCACAAAGAAAATCCAAGATGAGAAGTATTTCAGTACCATGGACACACAAACAGCACCTCTTAAAAACACTAGCACTAATAATCTCATTATAAGAATTAAAAACATGAGAGGAAATCTCAAAGATAGAAAGAAGAAAATATTTGTTTCCCCGTACAGCGTACGGGCAAACCGACTGTGAACCAGCTTTCGGTAGCCCGTATGGTGTATGGGCAAACCAGTCAAGGGGTTTAGACTGAATGCAAGTGACATCACTTATTTGTCTTTGAAAGGATCTTGCTGCAAATAGTTTTTGATTCCTGTTATAAATATTATGTAAACTAGAAAAGTTTGAAATGTATCGGCTATTTGTAGCATTTCCTAACCCATTTTGGATTTCCTATTAGTAAAAGTTGTGTGTATTTTCTTCTCAGAAAAAAAATTTTTCGAACTAATTCCACTCTGATAATTTACTCTGTTATCATTTCTGTTTCACTTTCAGATTGGTTTCTTAATAGTATGTTTTGTGTTCATGTAGTTAATAAACGCTGCTTTATTTTAACTACGTTATTCGTTATCGGCATGTGATGGCAACAGTATTATTTAAAATGAACACAAAAAATTGAATAAAAAATGAATTTAGTATTTACTCTAAGCGAAGTGATAAAGACAGAAAATATTTAATTGTTGATGCTTGAGAAAATCTTTCTGATACATTGATAAAAAGAAGAAAAAAAGTCAATTAAAACTAAGAACGAATAGGAAAAACAAAATCAGTACTTGTGTTTCGCTTTATATTCTTTTAAAGCGTCATCTTAGCTGAAAAAAATTATCATTAAAAAAAAGTTGTTTTTTTTTAGATTCTTAAAAAAATTTTACGTCACTTTTTGGAAAATTTTCTGATTCTTATTAAAAAGGAAAATGTCTATTATAGTTCTTCTACAAAATGGCATTTTCCATAGATGCATTAGAGTTTTTAGCTTTCGTTTAAAAATAACTGAAATAAGATTCATGGCATTTTTTTTTTCTATTATTATTATTACAATATCAAGAAACAATTTTCAATTGAATTAAAGAATCAGAAATTTTGACAATCCTAAACCGGAAAAAAAAATTGATATTGGAAAAAAATGATGAAATTGAGGATATTGAACATAAAAATTAATGCGTTAAATTTCAGAAATTTGAATCAAAAATGCTTCGATCGAACTTTTTTTAACTGAATATTAGGAAGAAAAAAAATGCAGAATAAAAACATCTATATTATATATAAGTTAATTAATTAGAATAGTTAATTAACTATTATATGTTACGTTAATCACTATTACTAGAATGCGAGTTGAAATTTCACTAACAGAAGGCTATGCATTTCTTCAGCGAAAATTATTTTAAGCAAACTATAATACAAATCATTCTAAAAATGAAGAAGAAAATCTTTATTGTTATTTATTTGACAGTTTTTGAATTACAGTCTAAGAAATATAACTATGTAATAGATGTGTAAATGCTGATATATTTCATATATTCATATTAATAACTTAGCACACAATAAATCATTTCTTGGTAATTCTGTAGATCTTTCATATATTGGGAAAAAAGTTCATACTTATTTTAATCCAACTTTAATGAATGTAATTTAGTTTGTGCGTAAATAAAAAAAAGCAATTCTTCCCTTTTGTATCTGGGAACATGTGAATAAAATTTTTGTAATATTTAAATTATTTTTAAAAATTTTTATACATAATATAACGTATCCGTTCTATTTTTCAATGGTAATGCATTCGCTGCATTCATTTAAATGCTTTTGTATGCAAAATACCATTATTTTATTTATTCAATTAATGAATATTGTTCTTTCTCATTTAAACATTTTTCATTCATTTAAATACTTCTTTTCTTTCATTTGTTTAAACATAAGTTTAAATTCTAATAAATTAGGGATATCATTAATAAAGATTTATATGGCTCATTTTCAAAAGCTAACAATTGAGCATATACGTACAACAGAAAACTTAATAATGACAATTAAAAAATTTTCATCCCATCTAACAGAAGAGAATACCCAACAAATAATTCAATATAAATGCATACTCTTATTATATAAATAACTTTAATATAATGTTATTGCATTAGATACATATGGGTGTACGTGAGCCCGCGCGTCTGTGTAAGGTAAGTATTAAGTATGCTAGAGTTTTTATACAGTACAGCAGAACCTTTTTTTTGTCAGTCCTTTTTATGCGTTTTTATTTTTGGTTTTTTTTAGGGTTTCTTTTTGTACGTTTTTTTTGTGCGATCCTTTTTATGCGGTACATGAATTTAAAAGGTTTTGGGCCCCCGGTTTTACCAATGTCCCCATACACTTCAAAACTCTGTTCATTGGCTATAAATCTTTTGACAATAAACATTCCATTGTTTTTTTCAACCCATGTTCCCCAAATTTGATTGAAGAGAAAAACCTTTAATGACACTGACATTGTCAAAAATTTTGATGATTGTGAATAACATCCTTTCGAAGCAGATACAATATATGCTGAGAATTTCCAAAAAATGCAAAAGCTTTTTTTTTAAATAGATACTATTCCGAAAATTTAAAATTTCCAAAAAGAGAAGGCTTTGATCATGTATATCTGGTTATCGACGTTCACAAGCAACTCAACAACTGACCGTCGTCACAAAAACTTATCACTTATTTTAAGGTGCCAAAAAATAAATCCATTGAAATTGTATCTTCAAGTGACGAAAGCGATTTTGAACTAATTCATCACAGGCAGATGCGCGCTTCGAGCGATTACTATGAGTAGCAGTGAATTGTGTATGAGCATTTTGAAATTTTTTCTTTTAAATAAAAATTAAAGGGTTTAAAAAAATGGAATTGAACTTTTTTTTTGCTTGGAAATATTTTCAAAAAAGTAAATATAACATATTTTTTGGGGGACTTTTTTTTTGGGGCCCCCTCCACCCCAAAAAAATTTTTTTATATGTCGACAAAATTGTTTGTTATATGTAATTATTTATGAAATTTTTGAACATTTTTTTGTAAGATTTCTTTTATGCGATCCCTATCTACCGCACAAAAACAGGGTTTACTATATAATTCATTTAAAAAAACTATAATACTAACATATAAATTACACCTTCCTTCTTTTAAAAAAAAATTCATATATATACTATGAAGGGATGTTTAGTATTTAATTTTTTCTCTTTTTTTTTTTTATTAATTCAAAATAAAAAAATAGTTAATCAATTTGTCAGTTTTTGTTTTAATTATTTTTTTTATCAATTCAGAAGAATATAGAGAAATGTATTTTTATTCCCCACATTTTTACCGTTCATTTTTTGACAAAATCTTATTAAGATTTCAGTTCAACTGAATGCTTTTAAAAAAAAATTTTTAAAAATTTTTTCCCAAGTCGCTAAAAAAAGAATACCAACGTGGTTATCATAATTCTTTTTTAAAAAATTAGTTTCAGCAAAAATTGAAATTATAATTAAATTATCTATTTTAGCCCAAAACAATGGTGTATAAAAAAATTGCAGCTCAAATGAATCCCCAAAAATGTGAAAAAAAAACCTTAATTTTTGAAAAATTTTCCAAAAGGGTCGCTAAGTCGCCAAAATTGATGCTAAAGTGGTTGCACTTGAAATTTTTTTAAAATTTGTTTTAATCAAAATTTTATTAATTATAATTAATCTCCATTAAAAAATCATGTTTTTAAAAAATTTCACTCGTTTTTGTATTTTATTAACGATTGAAAATTCCACGAAGATAAATAAATAAATATATAGAGAGTGTGAGCTAATAGTAGGAATTGAACAAAAAAGATTTGCTTATGCCTTTTTCTCAAATAACTTCTAGAAACAAAGAAAACCTGTTAACACGTTACGTTAAATTATTATAACCACATTTAGTGTAATCTTTAACGTCCAACACTATAATTTTAGTTAAAATTTCAACGTTTTCATTAGACTTTAATTTGGATTGCTACTGAACAAAAAACGATAAGATTAATTATACCAGTGGTCTTCAAACTGTGTTCCATGAAACCCTGGGGTTCCATGAGACATACCAAGGGGCTCCACGAGCCACAATAAAAATATCGAGAGGAAATAAATATGTATGTAAAATTATTATTTCTATGAAGTTTGTATGATTGATTACAAGTATTTGAAACTGATCATGTTCATTAACACTGAAAATTTTATTTACACACATTAGTTTACTTTGAAACACTTTTTAAACTTTTATTATAATAAAAGAATATTAAAACGTGTTATCTTATATTTTTTGTTAGTTAGCACAATGTCTAGAAAAATTAAATAATTTTCTAATGGAAAATGTACCTTTTCACATTTGTGAAAAACACCTCTAATGAAGGAGAGGAATCAATTTATCAACATATCAACAGAGTCGATGTTAAAATCTAAATTTAAGCAAGAGCAGTTTCTAAATTTTAGGTTACAAATTCATGAAAAATTCACGCGATTTCTCACACGGCTGTAAATATTTTATAACCATTCAAGGCACTATGTACTTTTCAACATAAGTGGCTTCAAAAACAAAGTATAAAAACAAACCCAGAATATGTAATGCAATTACATTTAATCTCATTAGACCTAGACTTCGACAGTTTGTGAAAAAAAAAGCAATCCCATTTCCCAGTTACTAAATATAATATATGGATAAGTGACACTTGGATCACAAATTAATATTATTGAGTACATTATATTTAAAAAATTAGATTACAATTTTTTAATAATAAATGCAATATTTTTTAATTGCCTTTACATAAAGTGCTTCTAACATGTTGATCTACTTTAAATATTATTTTGAGATATATTCTTTGATTTATATGTATGGAATGGGGTTCCAAGAAAATGCTTTCTAGTTACAGGGGTTCCACGAAAGCAAAGGGGGAAAGTAAAGGGGTTCCATGAGTTAAAAAGTTTGAAGACCACTGATTTATACAATGCATAGAGTAGAAGGAGTTGAGTTACTGACAGCCTTCATATTATTAAGCAATTTTCTTCCTATTATTATTTTGAGAAATTGTTTTTTTCAGAATTGCTAATCGATCTTGGACTCGTTCATAATGATTAAAAACCCAGAAACAATAAAGTCATATTTCCCGCATACCATAAATCTGCTGCAGCCTTGCTCCACACAACTATTTCTTACACCTCTCAATCAACGCGATTATCACACACATCGACACTTAAGCCCTTCACACAAACAACACAGAGCGCGAAACGGGCAACACAATGGCGAGCAACAGGATCGGGTAATACAGAACACGCTGCAGATCCATTATCCTTGTCGTAAAGTCAAAAAACCATTACCACCCGAAAAAAAGAAAAAAGAAACTAAACAAAAGAAAAACGAAATGCCTGATTAAGATCACGATATCTTCATCAGGACCCAGTCCGCTGAAAGTCAGTAATTAAATGATAATGGAGGTATGAGCAAACAGGCCTGACACTTATGGGTGGTACCCATAAGAGCCCCCGAGGGAACGTGGGGGTCTCATTCATCAGTTTTCGCGGACGGTGACGGCTTAATTGAACGATTCGCCTGCGGTCACAGAAAGGAAAATCTCGGACCCTACCAGAACGAATTGGGTCCTGTTAACTTCTTTTTTTGTGTGTGCGTGGTGCTCACGCCCCGTCGCTGAACGGGGGAAAATCCTCCCCAAATCAACTCCTCTTCAGTTCCTAAGCATTTTTTGAGGTAATAAATGGCGGAATCAATGTCGAAATTTCGGTTGAGAAGGGTCGAGAACGTTTCGCTCCCTGAATATTGTTTTGATTTTAAAGAAAAAGTATTTGTGTGAAGTGAAATAGGATTTGTGTATTTGTTTTTCATTGTGATGAATGACTATAAATGGTATAGATCAGGATATCGTACAATTCTAGGTAAATATTTAATGAAATTTAAAATCATCTTGTGATATGCCCCCCCTATGGTGACCCTATCTTTGATTATCAGCGTGAGCTAGAGGTGTGGGATTCTCAAAATGAACAGACATTTTAAATTCTTAATATGACTTTATTAAGAATATAACTTAAACGTCTAACAATTTAGATAAGTTTATATAAGCGAGAATCTAGAATGAACCAAACACACAGTGATAGTTAAACCGAATCGCGTAACTTAGACCACTTTATCTAAATGATTATATTATCCGCCTACTCTCACTTCTGATAATATTATAAGTCCTAATATTAAATAATCAGTCTACCTTAACCCAAACAAAGATTCAATCACTGTAGGGAAACTTGGGCGCGCGTGAATGTTGCCCAGAAAAAGGCTGGGTACCCCGGGGGCTTTACGATGGCTGTAAATCACCTTCTCTTAAACATAACCCTTTGCCACTGCACAAACTTCTGTTCTTTTAAAAGCTATTTATTTAGATTTATTATTCGCATTTCCTTTTTGGGTTTTTTGGTTGGAAAAGAGTTGTTTTTTTGGTAAAAGAAAGAGGTTATGTCAAAAAAAAGAACGTGAGTCCGTCACAATCTTATTGTACAAAATAAAAATAAACTTTTTTTTTAATTAACTCAGCAATTTTAAAAAATTACAAATTTACTGAAAGGAAGCAAAACAAAATACCTGCTGACATAATAAAAGTAAAATGCATATTTACACTGATATAATATACTTATAACTGCATAAATACTGCACAGTGTATTTGATAATTAATTTATAAAAACTAAGTTAAGAACAAGGTTAATAATCACTAGCGACTCCCATGGGCTTGTCATATATAAAATTATATAAAAAATTTAATACTTATCTTGATAATTTGAACGGTTTACAGTTAAAATAGTATTGTAATTTTAAGTCAAATTCATTATTGTTGATTTCAATGCATTGTTAATTGTATGCGGGGAGGCGCGATGAAAATTATGCTTGGAAATTGGGTCGCAAGTATTGAAAGTTTGAGAAGCACTAATTAACTCATTGATTGCCAACAACGAGATATCTCGTTACAAGCTTGTGTACTAAAACTGCTAGGGAAGATAACTCGGCGTGTGTGCTGAAATTTTAGATTGGTTACATATCTCCATTTGAGTTAGGAATTAGTATAAAGAAGGAAGAAAAATTTTATATAGTACAAAAAAAATTTTATCAATTTATTTTTAAAACTATATAACTTAGGGTTACTATATTATAACATAATAATTATATATACATGAATGTATTCCAAAATTTAAAAAAAAATATTTTTATTGTTGTTGTGTGTATGATGAGCATTAAGGGGACGGCGGACCAATAAAACTAATTTCTTAAATTGTTAGCTTAATTAGCTGAAAATGGAATCAATACAGTAAATGATTGTTGTATTTCACATTTTAAATGTATTTTTTCAAAAAAAAAACTCTATTATCAACTAAATTTTTTTTAAAAATTAATTTTTTTAAAATTATTTTTAAAAATGCTCCTTGCGCATTTGTTTTTAAGATATGTACATAATTTTTGTTATATATATTTATGAACTACAACAAAATATATCTGTGCATAAATTTTAAATTCAGAATAAAATTTGATGAAAAAAAATAAATTTTCTATACCATATGAAATATTTCATCAATTATCACACATTCAAGGTAATAAAAATAGCACAAAATATGATCAGTTAAGTTTTTTAGAAAACTAAGGCACAAGTTTGTGAATTGTATCCTATTTTATAAGTTGTGGAAAAAGAGATATGACTTAATTTAAAACGCAAAGAGCATTTTACGTAACAATGGAAAAGGGAAAATTTACAAACTAAAAAGTGCTTTTTAAACATTTATTGGAGTAAATAAAAAAAATTTGTAATTAGAAATTAAAATGACAAAATCCTTTGACAGAATTATTCTGTGAATTATAAGGAATATTATTGGTATAAAAAATCAAATCGCAATTTTGACCAAAATTTGACATTTTGAAGGTCCACCATCCCCTTAAGTATTGTCAAGGGGAATGAAGTTTAGATATTAGATATTAATTTATGTTAAAGAAACACGGGTATTTTAGTACTTTTTACCATTCATTGCGATGACAGGACTCCAACTATAGAGAGAGGACTATAAAGGGCTTATAATAGAAGAATTTTTCACAAAAGGAGAATATTTTAAAAATGGGTCATTCTATGTTCATTTTTTGTCAAAATATTGTACTTAAATAATTTTTTATTGTAATACTATTCTTAAAACAATTCTATATACATTTTCTAATCTAAGTGACTCTAAATATCATAAATAGTATCCATTTATACGCTTTTGCAAAATCACGGTTCCGAACGTAGTCAGATACCTTAAGAAGAGAAAAATAAATTATTACTACTAAAAAGGGGAAAAAATGGGTAAAAATTGAAAAAAAAAAAAAAAAAAACATAAACGGGGCCCACTCTGTACAAATAGTAAATGAACAAATTCTCACTTTTTCAATTTTGATGTATTACTTTGCTATTCCTTTTTGAAAGGACCTTCAAGATAAGAGATATTTTAATTTTTACAAAAACTAGAGAATCTTAGCTTCTATATGAAATTGCTTTAAAAAAAATACAGTGATTACATTCATATAAAAAACTGTAACTTTTGTAATAAAACATTGATTGATAAATCTGAAGGTTAAAACACTTCTACTGTTATGCAGTACATACACACAAAATTTCAGCCAATTATTTTAAACACTTTTTGAGCAATCGCTGTCCCTGTTTGAACTTTTCGAAAAAAACACATTTCGAGTAAAACGCGTTTTAAAGTTTGACATCTTACGTAAAGTTATGGCATCTGCTTTTACTAAAAGCACTTGTATTTTTTATTCTAGTGAATGAAAAACAAAAAAACTTGGTATTTTTATAAAGCTAATAAATGGCCTATAAAATAAATTCATAAAAAAAAATGTCTATTTTTAAAAAAAATCATGATTTTAAGGTAGTCAGATACTTTAACGTGAAAACGCTTAAGACGAAATATCGGTTATCACAAAATAATACAACGGTTCCGACACACTACTATGCTCTCTCGTGCATTTTTTCTCTTAACGCGAAACGAGAAATTGCTTAACACGAAAAGATTTCCCTTCTGGGAATGAACAAAATAAGGAAAACACCAGCCGAAGTTTGAGAAAGTTTCTGTATTATTGGACTACCCTACAGCATCATCGGAAGAATTCGTTGCAGTAGAGAATGATAATGTGTGTACAACTCCAAATTACGGCAGGCAAAGGCCTTTTGGAGTTTGTTCAAAGCTCAAAAAATATTATTGATGTAGATTTTGACGATGAAAATGAAATGAATAATGCAACTCCTGTTCCCACGTCATCCGAGATAAGAAACATCATGAAAATTTTGTCAATTTTTAAACGTACGTTCCGATAATGAAACGAATAACAAAATGGACATCGAACAATTTGTTAACAATTTGATGTTAAAAAAGACAATGCAAAGAAAAATATCATATTCTTTCCCAAAAACTCGATAAATGTTTTGCTTTTCAAAAAACTTGAACATTTTGTATTTAATTTCATAAGGCTCTTGTGAATGTTTTTGTTTCATTGATTTTTATTAAATATATACCAGTGCTTCTCAAAGTTTCGATACCTCCGATCCAATTTTTGAGTCATAATTTTCTTCGCGCCCCCCTCCCCCATCCAAACAATAACAATGCATTGAAATCAATAATAATAATGTACTTCGACGTAAATCTAGTACAAATTATCAAGATAAGTATTACACTTTTTAATGTAATTTTATACATGACAAGCCCATGGAGTCAATGGTAATTGTAAAACGGTATGGTTAAACTAATTACCAAATACAGTGTGCAGTACAGATAGACTTATAAATATATTATATCGGTGTAAATGCGTATTTTATTGATTGCGTCAGAATGTATTTTGTTTTTCTTCCTTTCAATAAATTAATATTTTTAATTAATGTTTTATTTTCGAAGTTTCGATTGCTCGCGCCCCCTTCGATGGTTTATTACGCCCCCTAGGGGGCGCGCCCCACAGTTTGAGAAACGCTGATATATGCATATATACGTATTTATGTAAAAAAAAAAAAGGAAATCTAATCAACTTAATTTTGTTGAATATATGTTTCTCTTTTGCAAATCCCTTAACACGAAATTTTTTTAACGCGAGAAAATATTTCAGTCTTTTCAGTTTCGTGTTAAACGATTTTCCCTGTATTATAAGAATTACAGTAAATATATACCTATGATAAGTCTTTAAAACAGATAATTTAAAGTTTGATGCCTCGAAATTAGGTAATTTTTTAAACTGAAGAATGCATAATGAAGTAACTAAGTTATTTTAACACGTGATGTGGATGAGCAGTTCTTATCTGGATATTTATGATCTATTAATTCAGTAATAATTCGAAAAATCATCTATCACGAAAGAACAGAAACTCATTATTTGAAGATAATAATCTTTTGGTAAACAATTATTTTAAACATATTTCCTTATTAATGATACAAGAGAGCAATTTAAATAGTTTACAATATAAAAAATTTCTTAAGTGTAAGCATTAAGATTAAGTTAAAAAAAAAATTTCCTCCCGTAGTCTTATGAATATGAAACGAATATAACTTTCAAATAGGACCTAATCATGAATGATTTATTTGCCCAGATTTAAAATGGTTTTACACAAATAAATTAATCAATTAATTTTCTTGTATATTTATCGTTGAAATATACCTATCATGATTAACAGATTATTATTTTCAAGATTAAAATACTCTTTCCGAATAATGTATAGTTTATATTTGTGAATCTAATATAACTGTTTTAATATTTAAAAAATTAATAACAAAACATTTTTTTTTTTTTATTTCCTTGTTTTTTCTTTTTATTTATTTCAATTCCTACTATTAGCTCTCACAATCTCTATTTATTTATTTATTTATCTGAGTAGAATTTTCAATCGTTAATAAATACATTTTGAAGCGCTCCATTGAGCTGAAATTTTATATACATGATTATTTTGGTTGACAATACAGTATAATTTAGTTATAATTAATAAAAATTAATTGATTAAAAATAATTATTTAAAGAATTACAAATGCAGCCACAATAGTGTTTAAAAAAGTTTTTAAGAAGTAGTGTTACCTAAATATCCATATAACTGCTGGTATTTACATTGATAAGAAAGAAAACAGAAAATTAAAAAAAGTTTATGTTAAACAAAATAACATTATTAAAAAAAACTTTTTTTTAAAATTAATAATTTACAGAGTTACAACTATAAAAGTTATTTCACACAAACAATGTTTAGACAACATTCGTTATCTACTAATACAAGCACTTAAAAGAAATTAATTTTATCTTTTTTACAAAAAAAAAGAAAAGAAAAGAAAAGTAGACTTTATTTTCATAATAATGCAAACAAATTTGCATACATCATGGATTACAAATATGCACATCTCATCAAATTCAATAATAAACAAACATATTTCATAGAACTCTGTAAAGAAAAGCATAGTATAGAACTCAACAATAAAATAAATGTGCATTTTTTTTTAATTTAAGCAATGGAACGCAACATAATCCCTTTTAAGAATAATTAAAAAAATACTCTTACCCGTAGTTCTCTAAGAATAATCAAAATCGACGCATCGAGAAGGAAAAACGAATAAAACGTCTTAAAAATATAATAAAAAACACCATCGCCAAGTAATTTCCCTCATTTGATAACACACTCAATAAAAAAAGAACTCAATACTTAATAACAGATTAAAACAAGTATTAAGAGTGAGCTTGGTATGTAATGATTGAATAAAACTACATTTAAAGACCTTATAATACCCCGTAAGCACCGTTTTCAATAATCCATTTATTGGTTCGAAGGTTAGAGCAAACAGTTTTATTTATTCGTGCCATTTTTTTTTTCGAAGCATAACGACTTAGTGCGATTATTACTTCGCTCTAATAGCCCAAAACTAAAAATATCTCTCGCTATTATTACCTTGAATAAAACATAATCTCGAGCAGGGAAAGAAGCGGTAATCGCCTCTTATAAGACGTTAATAAATAACAAATTGGAGGAACGGAAGTTCTACGCCTCGGTATAAGGTATTTGTTTGCGCCTGATGGCAACGTGATTGCTTTTCATTCCGTTCAGATTCGATTAATAAAAATGCCGGGAAACGATGCAGACTCAAAGCGCCATTTATAGGATCGTCTGCTGGATATTTTTGCTTGATAATGGAATAAAAATTAATCAGGAGTTTATTAGAATATTCTTTTTTTTTTCATTCTGAATATGATTTAGCATTAACAGTTGATTAATTTCTTCAATCAATGGATTAATTTTATCGAATTTGGAATTGTGATTTGGAAATTAATAAACGCTTTTGTTTTTGGAGCGCTTGGTTTTTAAAGTAATTTAAAATCGTTCCTGTTTATTTTGCATTCATTTGCTTTTTTTTCCCTTCAATCAATTTATTTAAAATTTATTTATTTACTAATTTAATTTTTAAATATTTATACCCAGATGCATCCATTTTTGTTCAACATCATCTAAAATTGAAAAAAAATCAGCATCTTACATTTGATTTTTTGTAAAACAAAACAGATAGATGATTATGTCTGTTTTAATGTAATTGAAAACATTAGCATCTTGCAGAATATTGATTAAAATTAATTGAAAAACAATAATATTTAATAATAATACAAAACTAGAAACTATATTAACTTTTAAGCTAAAATAATTCAGTGCATATGAAGTACTTTTTTTTATTTTTAAATACATTCAGTGCTTGTATTGTGTTTAAAATTTTAAAATAAACTAAAGAATTTTCCGAACTTAAGGTTCTAATTATGAATTTTTTAATTACTTTGAACAAATATTAAATTTTACCAGTCAATAGAATGTAGTTTATTTTTAAATAATGTCATTCATTTTGATTCGCAATAATAAAATATCGTCGTAGAAAGTAGGAAGATTGATTAAAAATAAATGATTATTAATTAATATTTTATTAAAGAACACTAATAAATAATTCAAAATAAATACTAACTAAAAAGAATTATTAATTATAAGATAAATACTTCTTTGGTTCTATTTTTTCTACTATTCTGTTTGTTTATGTCCTCAAAATTTTTAGTACGTGTAAATTTCTTTGTAAAATCAAATAAATTATTTTTTTTAGATACATATTTCGAGTGTGTCCGGAAACTAAATACCGTTTAGAAAAAACTCGTATAAATTTTTTTTTCGAAACAAAATTTGTTTTTACATGAAAGAGCATTGTCGGAAAATATTGTTCTACGTAGTTACCGCCATTGCTCAGGCATTTATCATATCGGGAAACCAACTTGTCTATTCCCTCTTTAAATAAAGGCGCCATCAGACAACAGTTTTTGAAATTTGCGTTTTTTGAAAGCAATGTATGTTCAGCCAGTTGAAATTCATCAACTTGTAGATATTTATGGTTAAACTATAGTGAGAGCTGAGTGAGTGAGAGAATATTAACGTCGCGCTGATCATCTACACGAAGGCTTTTGGCGACGAACCTTGTACTTTTGAACGATGGTCAAGAGACAAGGACGACACCTGAGCTGCTACCCCATCTTCTAACTACCCACCCCACCAACGGGAGGGCGTTTGAGCTCTCAACACACTTAACGTGCATCGCTCCCCTACACGGCGGGTCTTTAGTGATACTGGGCTCGAACTCATGACACGCCAGCCACGATCCGATACCTAGACCACTAGGCTACCACGGCCCATGTAATGAGTGCTGGAATAATGAGAAGTGGGTTCGATAATTCAATGATGGGCTCACCTATGATCATGGATGAAGCACGGAGTGAGCGGCCTCCTGTTGCCAATGATGGTTTGGTTGAAAAAAGGAAGGAGAAGGTTTGTGAAAACGGACGGTTCATAATAAGATTGCTTTGCGAAAAGTTTCCATAAACCGCTGTTCAGCAATGGTTCTCTTTACTAGCGGCTTCTTCTTTTGTAGAAGGTACGAACAAGTTAGTTTTCCGATATAATAAATGTCTAAACAATGATAGTAACTCTGTAGAAAAATAGTTTCTGACATGCTCTTTCACGTAAAAATACATTTTGTTTAAAAAAATTATTCGAGTTTTTCGAAAACGGTACTTAGTTTCCGGACACGCCTGGTACAATAACACTCATACACTCTTTTAACCCTTTATCTACCGCATTATGATTTACTGCAGTTTTTTCCTGCAATATTTTTTTTTAAATCACTACATTGAAAATTAAGGGATATACATAAACAAAATACTCAGATTAGTTAGCTCGTTAGAGCTAATTAATTAATTAAAGATGTTCAACTGTAAAATTAATTATATACACTTTTCACGTAATATTAACAGTCAAACCATTTTTTAAGGTCTTCATCAACATACCAAAAAATAAGGCACTTAAACTTTGTCATTAACTATTTTTTCGGGACAAAAATGATAATCTTCCCAATCCGCTAAAAACGCCGTCAGCTGGAAACGTACTTTATGCTATAAAACTATTCGCCTTCCCCGCTAAAATACTCATCATAGAACCCATGATGCCATATATCTTGGAAGAGTGGATTTCAAAGAATATTCATGCTATCATCAGAATATTCGTAAAAATGGTTATTCTATGTAATTTTAAAGTGAGTGGTACTTATAAGTACCGTCGGTAGATAAAGGGTTAAGCTTACATTTCAAGGAACTATTTCTAATTGTTTTTATTATTATTATTATTATCATTCAACATAAAAATCTACTATTATTAGCATCAAAAAATACTTTTGATTCTTTTCCTTGTCAAAGATTTTTGTTTCCATAGCTAAAAATCAATCCAGCAATACAACTTTCGTAATCATATTAATACCTACAGTAATGACCAAACATGGCGTCCTCCAGTGACTCAGTATTCCATCTTCTCTACTAATACGTAAGGGCCTTTCCATACCCATCACTGAGACCGAATACATAACGGATAAGGGAAAATTAATGAGCTTCCACCGAGAGAGTTATGGCTGGTAATGTATAACATATTGAGCTTCGACAGCAAATACCATATTGGATGGTGATTAATATAGGCCTAACAAAAAGGGAAAGAAGCTTATATCGTAGGGAATTTTCTTCCAATAAGCATGGAAGAATTAACACGTTGTTAAATGTTAAATATTCACTTATTTTGTAATTTATATGGCGGTGAGTCGACACATTTGCGTTCATAAACTGGATTTAAATGAATATAGCCTAGACTTGGAATCATTTTTTCACTGATTGTAATTATTTCTAAATTTTATTTTGAAGAAATATTGTCTTTCGATTCTAAATTAGGAATAATATTACAATACAAATATATATATGGAATTCCGGATCAATAAATGCTAAATTTTATTTCCTTATATAGATTTAAGCCAAAAACTATATTTTAGAATTTAAATTCTGGGTGTTTAACAAAGAACGATTTGCCTAGGGCAGGATGGCGAACAGTGGCAGTTCATTGATGGCACGCGAACAATAGTTTGGGCACGATGATTGAAACGTTTGATTTTATTTAAAATAACAAAGTTCAATATGAAGTATTACGAACAAAAGTCAGTGATCGGTTATTTTCAGGGGCGATTTCTAAATGCTCAAGTTTATTATGTCCTATATATTAATATTTTAAGTGACTTTGTTAAAGATATTTGTTAGTGAAAATTGACAAAATTTAAATGAATTTAGATTGATTTCATTCAGTTCAATATATGCAAAATTTATTAACAAGACAATTAACTGTTGAAACAAGATTTACAAGCAATATACGTAAAAATGTTTAGAAATTTTAGGGGAAATAGCTTCTAGACACACATTTAACTTTTTGAAGAAGCTGGATCATGCTATTTCAACCATATTTTCATCTGCTTATGCCTGCATGTCATTATTTTCAGAGATGAATAACATTAAAGACTCACTTAGAAATCGTTCGGAGGATGACCCCAATTCAGTTTCTATTCTGGTAAAAGTAACGTCTTAAATCCTAATACAAGTTATTTGTCATCTAATCTACCGCAACAGATTTCAGACTAATGTTACTTTAATTTCAATTTAAATTTTAATTTCACGTATAAATAAAAAAATTACTATTGTACTGTGCAAAATGTATTTTTTCGTTGTAATTAAAGAGTTTTAAGTTGTTAGTATTTAGTTTTATTATTTTCCCAATAATCACAAGTCAAAATTATTTGACGGCACGTCTATACCTCCTTAAACATTTCTTAAAGAAAAAATGGCACGTTGATCCAAAAAGGTTCGCCACCCCTGGCCTAGGGGATCCCCCTCCACCCAACCTTAAAGCGCTTTCTCGAAAAATCCGTTTATGTCATAGATCGTGATGTTATAGATTTCTCCAATTTCGTTCAAATTCAATGTCATAGATCATGATGTTCTCCTTTTTATAGATTTCCAGAAGCATCCATATGGTTACCAAGTTCCCATATTTGATCTCTAAAAATGATGCCAACTTGGCTGTAATGCCAATATTTCCGCCGTTGTAATGTAAAAGACAGAGCTGTTTGCGAATATTGTAATTTTAGTGCAATTTAGAGGAAAAGGTGATTAGGAACATTGTTTCGGAAGAGGTGCTAAATTGAAGTTCAAATTAGAGCTTCACAATACATTTAAGTAACAGTTTTACAGTTTGAGCAATTAGTATGAACAGTTGGGTAAAATCCTAGCTGGGCACACTGCTGTTTTTGGCACCATTTTGTTTTCGCCAAATGGCGCCAAAAACCCGTGTTTCAAAAAAAAATGACGTCATGGACGAAAACGAAGATCGGAGAGTTGACGGTCTTAGGCGCCAAAATTTTTGGTGCCAAAAATTTTGTCGCCAAGCAGTGTGCCCAGCTAGGATCCAACCAACAGTTGTATAATTTGTACAATGTAGTTGGTCCGCCATTGGGTGGGCAGTGGGTACTCCCTTCCTAGTAATAATAATACAAATGACTAAAGCGATATTTTTGTGATGCTGTAATTATTTAGCAATTAGCTATATGGTTAATTAGTTTGTACGTTATAATGTCTCAAACGTAACTTAAAATGAAATTATTGTCCTATTTTTTAGCAATACTTGAAAACACACTTTAAATACGATCATAAAACAAAGACTTACTCTACACGCACACACGCAATGACTACTGTAACATAAAACATTTGACCTATGTTCATTGTGTGTCCAATGATTTATAATAAAAAAATATAACTCTCGTTTCTGTAATACTATATTTCTCATCAAATTAAGTTATCAGATTAACATAAAAGAAAATGTCAGAAGAAATTATACAGAACTCAGCAATAAACAACATTCTTTCTTTCAAAACACCAACGGTCATTTAAAAACATAATTTTTGACATTTTGACCCCCCAGAGACTTAAATCCACGTTTCTTCCAAATTATAAATACATCACATCATTGCATAATATTCATAACTAAAAAAAAAAACCCCATTCCATGCTTTCAACAGATTTGAATTTTTATAAATAAAAAAGTACACTCCAATACACCCTATACAATGAATATTCAAATCAATTCCACTTAAAATGAATATTCATTTTCCATGCCAAAGAAAACTAGGTAGGTATACACGCGGTGGTATATTCATAATATTTAAATGCAAGCGATAGTTAATTGCTTGAATAGAACCCTGAAAATTCCATTCCTTCACTTATATATTGCATAATCACGAAACCCAACCCTGTTTTAATCTCATCCCCGTTGCCATAAGCTTAATAACTAATTCATACATGTCGACATACTTACCTGGAGCTATTTATTTTAGCAAACCATACCTGCAATAAATCGCGCTGACATAATACGCTGGAAAGCGTGGTGGAACGGCCTTAATTCATCATGTGTCAAAAACATGATTAAGACAACACCCTATATGTTGGATGTGCAGTTTTAAAGACAATGAGTTGTTTAACATAATCTGAGCCCCCCTCCAGTGCAGAGTGGTGTAAGTCTAATGAATCCGATGCAGGTTTCGAAATGTAGACTCTGTTTTTACTAATTTAAAAGATCTTTTGCTCAAGGCTCAAATTTTCATGGCAGCTTTGAAGAAAGAGATATTTTTTTTCCCTTTTTGAATATACAGATAAAAAAAATCGGGGAGTTACAGCACACTTTTTTGTTATTCTCAAAGATTAAATTAAATTCATAATGATGTAATGGATAATGCAATACAACTCTCGATATTTAGCTGAAATTGTACAGAAAAATATCTCTGTTGTATTTTACTTTAGAATATATCCATTTACCCGTTTCTTGAATTGAGATCTTGTTTGCTCTTTTATGATCTTAATCTTTTATGATTTTGCTCAATGGGCAAAGTCAGTGGTCCCCAACCCCCAGGAGGCGGACCGGTACCGGCCCGTAGATCAAATGGGTACCGGGTCACCCAAGGAACATTTAATTATTTTCATTTTATTTACTATGGTGTATTTCTCATGGTTTGTGCGACTTTCCATGGAAATCACTTTATACTCCATGTTAAATCACTTTATGTTCATTTTTTTTAGCGCAACTGTATTTTATTCGGAAGGCATATTTCAATATATATATAATTAAATTAAAATTATTAAATCAAAACAATCTAAAATATAAACAATAAATCTCCCCCCTCCTTCAGTTGGTTGAGTAAAATTATCAAAAGCTGACCGGTCCGCAGTGATAAAATGGGGAAGCACTGGCTAAATTCATGATGGGCAGTGGCGTACACAAGGGGGGTGTCCTAGGGGTCCGGACACCCCCATAGCCCTTGATTTTTTCGATTGGTTATAATCCTATGTATATATTACGTAAAATTTAATTATGTATTTGTTATTAATAATTACTTTTATTAATTAATGCTAATTATTAATTCAATAATTAATTTTGTACTACTTTTGTTGCCGAAAATCGACAAAATCAAAAGAATATGTTGGGCGGTATATTGGATTATAATACCAAAATGGTGGACTTTCGAACCTGGACCCCTGAAAAATTTTTGTGTGCGCTACTGATGATGGGCATATGATAAATGCGAACTCGTGTTTTTCATTGAAATTAAAACCGACATTATACGTGTTCTTGTAAAATATCGATAAAAATTCAAATTTGATAGTTTTCGGTAAAGATGTTGATGCATTAAAAATTAAAAAGTTTTTCAAAATTAAAAATAAAATTCTTACATTAAACTGGTATTTTTAATTCATGTGTGTTTTGTTTTCTTGTGTACATTATTCTCGTTGACAAATAGGTACGTTTTAAAAAAAAGTTTCTGAAAAAAGAAAAAGAAGGCAACAACGAAACACATGAATTGTTTGCATTTAGGAGCTTAAAGCAGTGCTTCTCAAACTTTCAATATTTGCGACCCCATTTTCAATCAGAATTTTCATCACGCCCTTTCCATACAAAAACAATGTATTGAATTGAATAATACTATACTTTGTCGCTAAAGCTACAATACGACTTTAATTATAAACAGTACAATTTATCAAAATAAATATTAAATATTGTATATAATTTTATATAATACAAGCCTATGCGATCACAGATAACTATTAAACTTTTCTTAACTTAGTATTGTTAAATTAATAATCAAATACATTGTGCAGTACTAATGTATTACATCAGTAAGTGTGTGTATCTTATTTTTTATTATGTCAGAATGAATATTTTGCTTTTCTTCTTTTCAGAAAATTAATATTTTTTAATCTTTTATTTTCAACATGCTCCCCCCCCGTAGGGTTACACGCTCCCCTAGGGAGGAGGGGGGGGCCCAGAGTTTGAGAAACGCTGGCTTAAAGCTTATTATTATTATTATTATTTAAAGCGATTGGTTATAAGTTTATTGGATAATGAATGCAAATTTTTGTGTTTTAGTTTCTCAATTTTTTAATTTTTTTGTTTGATATAATTTTTAACTAAAACAAGGAAAAATAGTCGCATTAGAAGAGAATTATTGCATTAATATTTTTATATTAAATTTGAAAATTCATTCTTCTTTGATTAAAATGTCCTCATCGAGTGCGGGATGACGATTTTGGCGACTTTTACAAACGCCAAATTATTAGTAACATTCATATAGAGTTTATCAGGAGTATATGATTCTGGTGAGACGAAGAAAATTGAATTTTGAAAATTGATTTTTGTACTGTTTTAAAATTATTTTCTTAAAATCAATTACAAGTGTGCTTCCCTATAATTGATTCTGCCTGAATAACATTAGAAAATTTTCAGGAAGTAATTTTTAGTCCTAGAAAAAAAATTATTTTTAACAATAAACCAAGCAAGCAAAAAATTAAATTTTTGATTTGCAATTCTATCTATAAATCTCTTAATCCCTTTACACTTCAGTCTTGAGAATTATATAAACGTATGAAACTGTAACAGGCAAATTAAGCAATGCAATGTTTTACACATACTGGATTTCGATACTTACTCATTTGCATGGACAATTAAGTTGCAAGTATAACTTAGTTAAGAAATGTGTAGAAAGCAAACATGAGTGGAAATACACACAACTCCTAGTGATTTACTGCTTGCCATATTTTGATTATTTTATACACTTCGGACTATTTGATCGTAATTTAATTTATAACTAGAAGTTTTAAAAAATTAATATGTATTAATGTAGACAACGATGCATATGCAACTTTAATCCCCATTTAGAATATAAATACAAACAGAATCTCTGATTGTATTAACATAAACAAAAAATTATCAAAATTTTTTTATAATTGAAAAATATTTCATAAAACACAGCATCGCTTAAAATAACTAAATTAGCATCTAGAAACAAGTCTCAAAGTTTTAAAAATATATGTATTGAATAGAAAATTCAGGTTACAGTTTTAAAAAATACTTGAACGTTGATAAAAGGACTAAAAAATTTGTTATCGTTATGCATCATAATTTTTTTTATTAGAACTATTTGCAAGTAATAGATTTTTTTATCTCCCTACTATATTTTATCAATATTATATTTTCAAAACTAATTCATTGAGAAAATTTATATTCGATTCAAATTATTTTTTTCGGAATTCTTAAGACCATTTTTAATATCCATACTCTATGTAAATACTAAAGAATGTTTTATGATACAATGAAGAAAGTTTTTTTCCACAAACATGTTCAGAAGTTGAAATCGTTTTATTAACTCTAAAAATATCACACATATTTTAGCACACATTTTAAAGTTGATAGTTAATAGTAAACGTAGGGAAAAGTTGAATCTTTTATTTAAGAAAAGATTTTTTTTTCATGGATGTAAGAGGTTTTCCTGACATGAACTTTATTTTGATTTTAATTAGAATTCAAATTCTATAAATTGTTTTTAACAAATGCATAGAATTGTAAAATGAAAATTTATTTTCTATGTAATTTTTAGCCTTTGAAAGCAGAAACAAATAAAATCCATTCATTTTGGAGAAAAAATGAATATATGAATACATATATGCATATAAATAGAAAAAAAAACAGTAGTGAGTAAATTGAATACCGAAAAATAACCCAAAACCTTTCTCCACAATGACCCATTTCCTCCCAAGAATTCTTAATTTATTAGAGTTTTAATTTGTTTTACTAACTTTTTTCGTCAACACAACTTGGTTTCGATATCTTGCACGTGTTTCTAATATAAATAATACTTGTTTTACTTGGATCTTATTTGAGTGCATACCTTTATTAATCGCCAACTTGGAGAGTTATTATCATTTTCATGTTGGATAAGAATATAAAATAGAAATATGAGCTGTCGGCGCAATTAGACGCCATTATTTTCCCCTTTGCCGCCAAAGGTTTAAATTAAACTTGGATTTCGCCCTTGTTTTAACTGAAAAAAGTTTGTGTAATTTATTTTACTTTTACATTTTCTTAAAGAAAAGGTAAAAACAAGCACTAAATTTAGATTAGATAAGAATAACGGTTACTTACGTATTATCACAACCTTATTAGCGACATTACATGAAACGAAGAACATGGTTGCCAATTCAGAGCATTCAACACATGCAAAATCGGGATTGCCAATTTGGCGAGTTATCTTGAACGTTGGCATTGTTGTGATAGTACGTAAGTGCCGAATAATGTGTTATGTATGTAAAAAACACTGATGCACTGATAAATGCATATCAGTGTTTATTATACAATCATTTATATATTTTTTTTTTTCCAATTCCTATTGTTAGGTCACACTCTCTAAATATTTATTTATCTTGGTGGAATTTTCAATCGTTAATAAAATACATTTTAAAGCGCTCCATTGAGCTGAAATTTTATATACAGGATTATTTTGGATGACAATACAATAATATAATTATAATTAATAAAAATTAATTGATTAAAACCAATTATTTAAAGAATTACAAATACAACCACGTTGGCATCATTTTTGGTGACGTGTCAAAACTTGAAAAGGTTTTTGTCTCACGTTTTAAAGAATTCAGTTGAACTGAAATTTTATAGACACGATTGTTTTGGATGACAATACGATACTTTAATGATAATTAATAAAAATTAATTACCACTTAATGTTGTAATTCTGTCCTATGTATATACATATTTATATTAATTGTAACTATTTAATAAAAAGCATCTAAAATAAAATTTTTATTTGTTGATCTGAGTAGGAATTGACCTAATTTTTTTTTTTTATATTACTTGTTTTCGTTAAGTTAATTGATTTGAATAGTAAAAAAGTTCGTTCATCGCCTTTCTACTTTCACAAATTTTTTTTTACCTATAAAATAAAATTTAAAAAGCGCATAATTTTTTTATTGTGACTTAGTTTGAATAACCATCTTCCTTGAACAATACGAAATTATTGTGGACGATTTTAAACTGGGGGAGCACCTGCGAGCCGATGTTTCACTCTTCTATCTTCCCCATCACATCAAGTGGTAGCTACGTGGTCATGGTCGCGAACTCATGACTGGCATTGTTTTTATCGGATAGTGGATTCAAGTTCTGGTACCACTGAAGACTCGCCATTTAGAGGGGTTGATGCACGTTTAATCTGTCGAAGTTCAAGGTGGTATTTGTGAGGAAAGAAATTTTTGAGAGTAGGGTGCAGTGACGTACACATATGACTGTTATGGGGGGGGGGTACTTTCTCAGAAACCTGTTGACGGAAGTGCCGAAGGGTAAACTTTTTGGCAAAAATTAAAAATCTGTTGGTCAATGAGGGGTTGAACAATGCTGGTTTACCCACTGGTCTCTTGGGGTGGGCGCCCAGGGATCCGGATAAGCTGGACTTAACCAGGTTTTCTGGTAATAACTTTTCATCCACCAGTGCGAAGGGGGCCAGTAGATATTCTGCGTTAGTGCCCGAAATGAGCTTAAATCGGCACTGGGGTTGAACCTCCACCCTCCCTTATGTACACCACTGGTGGAAGCCAGCTCATGTGCCGTTTCCTTTACATGGCGTGGTTCAAAACAGCGGTGTCCGTGGCCAATAGTCCTCTAGCAGCTTCAAAATACAGTGTTAATAAAAACAAATAATCAATAAATAAACTTCGTGACTTTTGAAGTTCCATTTTTCGTCTCGAGGGGGCGTTTAGAGAAATCAAAACTCGTATCAAGACTCTACTGTCATGAAGTTTTGTACCTTAAATCATGGGGTTACAGAGTCCACAAGTTTTTTCTTCCTTCTTCCAGGGGTCGACAGCCGAGGGTGGGCTTCGGCTTTCTCAAGAAGCTTTTTCCAGGCCAGCTTTCTTCCTACTAGTGTTCTCCAATTCTTAGTTCTCAAAATTTGGACATCTTTTTCTTGGTCATCAATCCATCTAAGATTCGGCTTCCTCTTCTCCACGTGCTAATTGGTTGGGCATTGAAAACTTTTTTAGTGGTGTGGTTGTCCATTCTGATGACATGACATGCCCATTTAATTCGTTGTATTTTGATGAAGTTAACGATGTCAGATTCTTTATTTGATTGATAAAGCTCGAAATTTGATTTTCTTCGCCACGTTCCATTTCCCTGAATTCCTCCAAAAATAAATCTTAAAATCTTCCTTTCGTAGATACTTATCATGTTCTCGACTGCTCGAGACATGGACCAAGTTTCGCATGCAAAAGTTAATACTGATCTTGAAAGACTTTTATACAATAGAACCTTTGTTTTTCTTTTGATTAAATTTGATTTCATATACTTTAGTATTCCATTAGGGCATCTATTAGCCATAGTTACTCCTTTTTGGATTTCAGTAGTACAATCGTTTCTATTGTTAATTTCCGAACCAAAATAATTGAAACTGTCAACAACTTCAGAATTATATTCTTCAATTTTAAAATGGGAACTATTGAAACATGATTTAGTGCAAGGCATGTATTTGGTCTTATTTTCATTCATTTTCAGTCCCCTCTTGAGGGCCCCTCAAGTTTTTAGCATAATTAATTTTTTTCCTCTTTACTTCCCCCGACATGAAACAGTTCCATAAATAATTCCCCAGTACAAATGTTATAATTTATTACCTGACTTTTTTTTTATTGTTTTTTACAATTTTTAGTTCTCAAAAAATCTTCAAAGGTGAGTGTTAACGCTATCAGCTGAAGATTTCCCCACTGAAAAAAAAATTTCATCAACTCTACTTGCGTCACTGTTCTTCTGAAGCAGTTCTCGCATCAAGGCATTCAACTCAATTAACTCATCTTTGTTTGTTAAACTGAGTTGCCGAGTTAAGTAATTAATTAATCACGTCTGCTGTCTTCAAACAAAGGGCGTGATCACGTGATAGAGCAGTTCTCGGAACGAACTGTTGCCATGACCTTGATGTTAATATCATGAATAAATTATTTAAAAGTTTTCAGAGAGAAACAGATGCCTCAATTTTTCACCTTAAGTAAATGAAAAAAAAAATCGTATAATGAAATCACGACTAGAATTAGTACTGGAGATAATTGATGATTTGATCACGAAGCTGCCTAATAAAAGTATATTTTCATTTTTGTTATAATTATCTTTTCGTAACACTAGTAATTTTGAACTTACAAGTTCATCGTTAAAATAAACTTTTTATAGCTCTTGTTTAAAAAAAGCTTTTATAATAATATTAAAAAGAGATGGATTTTAAAAAGAGCTTTGCAGACTTCTAACAATTTTTTATATTTTTTTTTTTTACTTATTTTTGTAACTTAATTTTAAATTGGACGGAAGAAAAAAAGAAAAAAAAAGGAAACCCACCCTTTACCTTTAAACACTGCTAAAATAATGAATATATATTTTTTAAAAATATTAATAAATATTTTTCTGTTGACATACAACAGTTCAATTTTTTGAAACTATTACTATGCCTTGGCGAAATTTCCCAAATTATAATCCCCTCAGGGGGCTCACTTTCTTTAGGTGTGTACTGGTGTCACAATCCGAGGTACCCTCTAGTGATCTTTTCCTTTTCGCAAGGGGTTTACTATCTTTGGTAAACACGGGTGTCACGACCCCGCGGTACCCCAGTGATCCTTCTCTATTTTCGACCCTCCATCTTGTCATCCAATTTCTTCTTTTCTTCTTTTCCCGTCCAGACCACAGACCTATGAATGTTTGGCGCAGTATAGCCAAAACTGGCTCTTGCGCCATAAAACACCAAACTCAACCCAAATTATAATCATATCTGATATAATAAAACACTATGCAAAAACGCTATCAAATATTAGGAAGTAAGTTTTTCATCTTAAGACACACGCACAATTTACTATATAAAAATTCATTATCTATTTTATTTGATATTTTCTTGAAATTTTACGAAAAGTAAATAAAATTTCCAAGCATGAGCATTTATATTTTGTGATAGCTTGAACTTTTTTTAAAAAAAAAAATTGTTAATAAAGGGTATGAAAACGCAATTTTCAGAATTCATATTAAAAAATATTTTAAAATATATACAATTCTTTAATCAAATAAAATACAGACCTAATAAATTGCACAATCAGTACGTAGCTACCTCCGTATCAGCCTTATCAATGATACTGGGCCCCCAAGCTACAGGGCCCACAACAATTGTAATAATTGACACTTTCAAATAAGTTTTATTTATGACATGATTTTTATTTATTTTCAAAAATAAGTTCCCCAATCATTTTGATACAGGACCCACTCAAAACTAGCTATTCCAATATGCTGAACTAACTGTGATAACATTTTTTTCATCATTCTTTTTTCTTGGAGTAAATTTAGCAATGAAAAAATTTTGTAATATATACATTTTTGCAAAGAAATAAACAATTTAAATTTGCTTCTTTTAAATTAAACAGATACTTTTTAAGTTTTTCTTTTCATATTTCGATAAATGCCTCATATTAATAAAAAAATTTAATGTCAGTTCAATTAAATACACTTTAGTATATTTTTCTTAAACATTTTCGTCATATCTCATTATATGCCTTGAGTACTTGTAAAAATTGATTTCTCAGAACATCGTCCAAGAAAAAAAAATAATAATATCCAAATAGAAACGTAATACAGAGTTAAATCAAGCATTGAATGAAAACAAAATAAGCAAATTAGAACAGACAGATAACGATTTGATTTGTTACATTTAAAGAAATATATTAATACAAAACTTTATATCAATTCGACTGAGGATCGGTGGAAAATTTCATTTTAATAAACACCCATTCTCCAGTCATATCCATCGGCAATCTGCGCTAATGAAAAGTTGAATATGTATCTGAAGAAACAATTCTGTTTCGTAAAATACACCAGTTTTGATTAGCAATTTAAAACAGCAAACGAGAGAAAACATTAAAAGAACGAAAACGAAAATAAAAAATAAAAAAATACCCCTCGAAGTGATAATTTACGATCACGACAGGAATATTTTAAGAGACAAATTTGCTCCCCCCTCTCCCCCCACCTCCATCCCTTCTTCCAGTCTGCGAATGACCATTATTACATAAATTGATAAATCATAGAGCTACAAACAAGTATTTTAATTTTATTACGTCAAAAAGAGAGAGGACAAGGCAATACTGCGGCATTTAAATTTCATCCATGTCATCAAATTAACATATCGCTTTACTGGCGAAACCCCGAAAGTAAGAGGGAGGGGGAGGGAAGAAAAATCCGTCCCCACCCTCCTACACCCCCGCGCGGGTTTTCTCGTCTGCACACACCCCTGCCCTCCCTTCTCAACCCCCCGCCACTTAAATCCTTCTACCAGCTGTTGTGCTTCGCTATTTTAATTAAAAATAAGAAAGACGTGTGTAACTTACTTTACAAGTACCTCTTGCGTTCTTTAATTTAGAATGAAATGGAGCAATAATAATGCTGTTAGCCGAAAGGGGGGGGGGGCCCGGGGGGGCGGGGTCACGGGGGGGGGGAGGAAGGCAAAAGCTTTCGCATTTACTGTCGCAAATATTTTCTAAAAGGCCCGAACAACACATCTTTTGTTTCAAATGAAAGAATTCTGTGTTTAACGAATAATCGTCTGTTAAAAGGCCGGGCTGTTCTCTGACATTATTCTTAAGTAGTTTTGATTGCTCCGACAACCCTTGGAGAATTATTATGCTTCTGTTATTATTATTTTTTTCTCTCTCTTCCTTACTATTTCTCTTTTAAGTGCGAGTGTGTCTCTTATTTTGTATGCTTTAATGTTGTTAAAGTTGTTTAAGTAGTTTCCCTTAAACTGGAGTCGTGGCGAAATTTGCGTACGCGCCGTCGTCTGTCAAGTAAATGAAGGGGTTGAGTTGTAAGAGGCCTGCTTCGCATTTTCTTCACTAATTGAAATCGGTTGCTTTTCCAGGTGTGTGTAGGGTTCCTTTCTGACGTCAACTTTTGTTTTGTTGCGCGTTGTGTGTTTTCGGGAGCCAAAATAACTGCGAAACTTATTTAGACAAGTTATAAAATATGTAAGTTAATTAAAGTTCGGAAAACGAAAAGGAAGAAAAGTAAGCCAGTGATTTAGGAATTTTGTTCCTCTCGACACACTTCCCCGGATGTTATTTCTGTTTTCGTTTCAGATACGCATATAATTGTTGTAAGACGGAGAAAAGTTCTTTATTTCGACATAAGAATAAATTCATGATATCCTTGGAACAAAGAACGAAGGTAAATTGCTATTTGTTATAAGTAACATTCCTTTCAAGTAACTTGTAACACCGTTCTTAAAAATGTTAACAAAACTTTCTGCAGTTCGTGCTACAAAATGTAGAAAAGGGGAAAAAAATATCTGATCGCTTGTGGAATGAACTGTCATCACTCGAAAATTATATTGGATTTGATAAAATGCAGTTGTAATACTTCGGACTTAAAATGTAATTGAATTTCTAATTAAAAATAATTTAATCCTTTTATTCTTAATAAAAGCTCATAAAACATAAATAATTAAAAAATAAAAACATAAATATAAAATAATATTTTTTTAAATTAAAAATTTTTTTTTAATATGCTTTTGCAGAGATCGATTTATTTTTAAATTTGAAAGGACTTAAAAAATTGTTGGTACAATATTTCGCAGAAACAATTTTCTTCTAAAATAGAATGTTCCCTAGGACTTTTGATGAATTGCAGTAAACTCATCAAAAGCTGTAGGAAATATTTTACTTTAGAAAAAAAAAATGATATTATATATATATATATATACAGAAATTTTAAAACTCTCTGTAAGCATTGTCAAACCATAAAGGGATTTTTAAGGTCGTACAAGCTTAGTTGAGTTTCTGAACGTAACGTTTACTCAACAGAATTGATATTTTGTTTTTCAAATCTAGAATGCTACTTTTATTTAAATCCAATAAAAAGAAAACACTTTTTAAAAGCAAAAAAAAAAAAAAGGAATTTCTAAGAAACTGTATTTTGTCCGATTTTTTAAAAAAATATTTTTCGGACAATTTCAATGATTCGTTCTTGAGTGCTAAGTCTTCACAATAATATTAATTAATTATATTAAGTTTGCTGAAGAACTTAAACACTTCTCATATCAGTCTTCTCCATTAAATTTGTAAAAGGGACGTTTTCTGTTAGCACATTTTTTAATTTGTGGAAAGGCTGCATACACTTCTTGGTAGTTATTTCTTATAAGAAAGCCAAAAACAGCAAATCTGCTGTAGAATGGAAGCGTATTCCATTTTACAGTCATTTCACATTAAATTTGTACAAGGAATAAACAATATGTATCTTTGTCTCTTGTTGAGATACGGTTCATATTTTTCAACAGAGCTTTTTGTCAGGGTCTGTAAACCTAAAAATTCAATGTATAATACTTGCAAAGTAGCAACGAGAAATTCAATTACATCTAGCTTTTTCTTACATTTAGGAAAAAAAGTCACACACACACACACACAAACAAGTTTAATATTAAGTATTTCTTTTTAATACGCAGCACACAAATTGGACTTTTCAGTCAAATTTACGAAGGTGCCAAACTTGTTTATTTTTGTCAATTCTGTGTAATATAAAATGTTATTCTAATGAACAATATAAATGTACAAAAGCTTCTCTCAATTTAATGGACGAAATTCATGACAGCCACGTGATAAATGCAATCACGTGTTCTTCGTTGAATTCAAAATTGATGTTAGACTTATGCTTGTTGTTGTTCTACTTGTAAAATTTAGATAAAATTTCGATTTTAATAATTGCATAAAATTGTTCAAATATTAAGATTCTCCTAAAAATTTTTTGAAATTAAAAAAAAGTTAATTCTTATACTGCACTTGTACTTTTAAATCAGGTGTCCTGGGTAGCCTAGCGGTTAGAGCATCGGATTCTAGACCGGAAGGCCTGGGTTCGATGCTCAATGCCACCAAATACACACGGCGTACATGCTCGTTAAATCAGTGGGTCTGAAAGTCTTGTGGGCTGAATCACGAGTGCAGGGGACTGGAGAATATTTCCCTCCCCTTCAGTTCCATGTCTAAATTGGAAAGGTGGAGATAGGTGGTGCCGCCATCTATCGTCCCTTCGGGGAATTTCGCCGAGTTAATTCGTACTGTCACCTGTATGGTGCTCAAGGCCAACGACAGGCGTTTTTCTAGCCCCTTGCCACGATGAATTTCATGGGTCTCGATCTGTTTACGTCAGACAGGTGGCATTAGCCACAACAATACATACACATTTAAATCAATTTCATTTTCTTTACCTATGTGCATTATTATTGTTGACAAATTTGCATTTTTATTTAAAAGTTTCTGCAAGAAACAAAAGTTGGCAACAGCGAAGCGCATAAACTGATTGGCTAGAAAAACATGATTGCATTTATCATGTGTCTATGATATCAAATGGATTTATGAACTGATTGGCTGGAAACACGTGACTGTAGTTATCAAGTGACTAACGACGTCACATAAATTCAGTCTATTACTTTAATGGAATTTCAATGTCATAAATATATTTAAATGAAATTTTGCACTATTCTTCAAACTACAATCAGACAGTTAAGAGTTTATTTTCTCAAGTAAAGCACGAAAGAGGAAATTAAGTATTTTGCTCTATAAACCGAATTTCGGTTATTTAAAAACGATAAAAAGAATTTTAAAAATAATTCTTATGTACCTGTTTGAATTTTTATTCGCTTGAATTTGCTTCCATACTTACCACGAGAAAAGTTTTAAATTGTTTTCCCGAGAAGAAATACTGTTGGAAAGAAAAATAAGAATCGGAAATGTAAATATGAGTGTCTGATTGATCAGCATTTTTTGTGACGATAAATCTGAAATACATTTAATTATACGATAAAAAGGATACATATACAGTGTTTCTGCTCCTTATAAAAACAACGTATGTTTGTTTGTTGTTTTTAATTTATAGCAACATTTTCAATGAAAAATATTGTATGCGTTATTATAAATGAAAAATTTATAAAACCAATATAAATTTAAATATTATATGGTTTTACATTAAACGTAAAAGCTTAGGCCCCCCCCCCTCAAGAAAATACATAATATGAACTCCATTGTATGTATTATTATTATTCTACCAATGTAGTTATGTTATTTAGTTTACTATTGTTATCCTTTTTTTAACTTATCTTAAAATCCGGCGTATAAAGTGCACCCATAATTTCAAGCTGCATTTTTTAATTTTTTAGTATATTCGCCGTATAATGCGCACCCCTTTTTTTACGAAGAAATCTGAAATATTTGTACACGTTGCTCTTGTGTTTTGCAGTCATATATTCGAGATATTGTCCCAGACTTTTGTGACAAAATAGTTTTATTCTAAAACTACCCCTCTTTTAGTTCATAAGGCAAGTCATTTCTTTTAAATGAACAGTATTTCGATACATATAAAAGTAATTTTTTTTTATGTTTATCTTTTTTTTTTTGTTATTTTTAAAACTATTGTTTTTATACTCGGCGTTCAACACTCACCCTTAAATTTCCACCTTATTTTTTGTGTTAAACGTGCACGTTATACGCCGGATTTTACGGTAAGGCGAATCGGAGGTATACTTAAATGATTAAAAGTTCTGCAAAACGTGCATCAATACCCTCTGTATATATTTTTTTAAAAATTTCTTTTCTTCGGAGTAACTAAACTTTTCTAAGAGTGCGATATGTATAGTACTAAAACTATTTTGAATAGGCTATCCATTACAAAGGACTGCTGCCATCTCCAAAATATTAAAATATATCAGATATATCTGGAAAATATATGAAACCTTTTTCGTAAAATCAGTTCTTCAAAATATCCAATAAAAATTATTTTCATTCGAAAAATTTCATGAATTGTGAAAAAGAAAAAAACGTTTATGAATAGAACTTGAGAACGAAAATAGAATTCTTTTTCTTTTCTTTTTTCGTCTTCTTTTTTATTGCATCTTATTGCGTCGAAGAGTACATCGAAGTAATTGGGAAAACAACATCCCATGGATCATATATAACGACACTATTACGTTCTCCGTTCCGATGAACATTACTTCCTCTATTGTTTTCATGCTATCAGTTACAGCCTGTTGTTTTGTAAGACAAGTAGAGAAAGCAAAAACAAAATCCCCTTCCTTGCTTCCGATACTAACAGAAAAAAAAATACAATAACTAAGGAGCAGCAATAAATAAAAACAATAACAAAGCAGGAATGAACAGCGATCTGCGGCAATAGTGACTCGACGGGCACTCAACTTAGAACCTCTTAAAACGCCCTAAAAGATCTATTCCCGACGCCAAACGACCCGGAAGGCGATCGCAACCGTAACGGCGAGTGTCACGGCGCGTGCGCGCCATTTAACCAATGGGAACGAACCACCCGGTTCGCGCCAGTTAGTGCCAAATGGGACAAAGCAAAAGGGAAAAGTGTTAAGAAGTGCTTTTCCAAGTCATCGGTCCGCTTTGATTGAAAACTGGAAGCAAAAGCAGATTAAGGCAAGACGTGAAAGTCAAATCCTATTTTCTACTTCTTTTTTTATTATATATATATATATTTATTTATTTACTTTTTTTCCCCTTTCGATTTTATGTATTAGAGAAAGCCATACTTGAAGAAAAAAAATAAAAAGGGAATACTAATGCTGAACTAGGGAAATGTTAAGAGTTTTTTTCCCTCCTTCTTAAAGATTGTCGTCTGCCTTTTTGAAAATAAGCGATTCTGTCAGATTGCCAGTTACGTGGGATTTTCGAAGCATTAAAGAGAAGAAGAGATGGAACGAAACTGTTCGTTCATCCTCCACCCCCACCCCCTTTTCACCATCCCTTTTTTCCCTACCAAACGATCTTAAGCTGTCTGATGTTATTAAAGCCAGATGTCATCGGGCGGAAAACAATACGCGTCATACAAGGAGTTCGAATATTTATTTTTCCCGGAAGGAGGGAAAAAAAACGGAGTCCATGAAAATTGAGCGATTAAGTTCGAGAAACTGGCATTGGGTGTTCAATTTCTTTCCCGTCGGATCATTTTTTCCCTTTTCCCCCTTTTGTTTCCTGATATTTGCCACGATATCATTATGATAGAAGATTAAAAGAGAAGTTTGAGAGAGAAAAAAAATTTAATATCCCCTCACTACAATCTAAATTAGGTGGCATTAAAACTTCCATTAGAATAATATGCGAGAATTTATGATCTCAAATCTAAGAATAATACTCGTGTCATTTGTTTATTTTTCTGTCGTCTTTCTATGGTAATTTAAATTCGAATTTCCTTTCTGGGAAATAATTGAAATGGAAGTTTTAAAAGTTTCTTATCTTTTTTAAACGTGTTTATATTTAAATATTTTTTAATAACTGCAACATTTGTATGAAATAATGGGATTGCAGAATGAAAAAAAAAAAAAAAAAAAAAAGGAAATAGAATACAATACAAACATTACTTAAATACTCTATTATTATTATTCGTATTATTTTTACAATTACGGTTTTAAAACGGTTAGCATTAAAATAAAAAGAATATGAATATAATTCTACATATTTTTAAGACAACAGCTGAATTATTATTTTTTTCTGTAATTAGAAAAATGAACTTGTTATACGTTTAATGCGTTTGACCTTAAGAAAAACGTAAAGTCATATTATATTATATCTCTTAACCAATAAAACTAATACTTCCAAAATTCTGCAATCAAAAAGTTGATAAATTTATTTCAACTTCCGTTGATCTTATAAACATTTTTATTCATCAATGACCCACTATTTAAATCTGTAATAAAGGCAGCCGTGAAGCTTTTATTTATTTTTAGTTGTTTCATTTCGTAAAAGATTTTATTCTGTGCTATCAGTATTTTTATTTCTAGCGAGACCAGATTCATTACCGAAACTCTTTTGTGCACAAAACTGAAGTGAAATGCAACTTTTAAGTTTAACATAAGAGTAAAATTTGATTGGCTCTTGCTACACAAATTTCGATTTTTCGGCCCTGTTCTTTAAAAGAAAATTATTTTAACTCAAAACAACGTTCTTACAAGTTGTTTTTTTCAAAGTATTTAACTAAGAACTACGAGATTCAAGAAATATGCAGCCAATTTTTAAAAATTAGTATTCTAAATGTAGAGTACAGCATATTTCGGCGAAAATAAAATTATGTAAAAAAAGGCCCAAAAAAATGAAAATGTTAGCAAACAAAAAAATGTAATTCGTATTTGAAAAAAAAGTTAAATACTATACACGGATTTAAAAATAAATAAAATCATAATAAATTATTTATTAAAAATAAGATCAGAAAGTGAGGAAGACAACGGAAACATACAGCACCGCATTATTAAATCTAACAGCGTATAACTAATCGTCAGATAAGCTAAAAATTATTAATACTACCTCATCCAATGGGCTCAATTCA